>CM035233.1:61368296-61935929 GCA_020226215.1 Sindora glabra
TCTCTCAAATCTCATAAAACCTTTGCATGATCGTTTAAAAAAGAGTCCACCCCATGGACTAACACGCATACTGAAATCATTAGACAAGTTAAGGCCCAAGTCAAGAGCCTTCCTTGCCTACAACTTTCAAATCCTTCAGCACCAAAAATTGTTGAAACAGATGCTTCTGATCTAGGATATGGAGGAATTTTAAAACAAGTTCTGCATGGCAAAGAACATATAATTGCTTTTGCATCCAAACATTGAAATTCTGCACAACAAAACTATTCTACACCTAAAAAAGAGATTTTGGCAATAGTTTTGTGTGTTCAAAAATTTCAATCTGAACTTTTAAATCAAAAATTTCTTATTCGAGTTGATTGTAGTTCAGCAAAATCTATTCTTCAAAAAGATGTTCAAAATATTGCTTCAAAACAAATTTTTGCTAGATGGCAAGGTCTTTTAAGTGTTTTCGATTTTGAAATTGAACATTTAAAAGGTTCTTCAAACTCTCTCCCTGATTTTCTAACTAGAGAATTCTTGCAGGGAAAATCCAGCAATTTGTGATGAGAAAAAACAAAAAAGACCCTCCAGATCCAAATAAGTGGAAACCCACCGCTGAGGAGAAAGCAAAACAAATTGCTACCCCCTCCTCTACCAAATCTAAACAAATATCTCATGAGGACTTTCCTATTGAGGTTCTGCAAGCTCTTGCAACTTCAATCCAAAAACCCCTCAAAATTGAGAAAAAATCTTGGGCTGATATTGCCGAAGAAGATCAAGATGCCCAATCCTTGATCCTAAGCCAATCTAAACTTCTGCAAACCATTGAAAAGCAGAAGAAACAAATCTATAAACCTGGAACATCTAAATCTATTGTTCCAACCCAATCTAGGGCCATTAATTTAGCCAATCAAAAATCTAAACCAGAATATACCAAATATGCCAGACATCCTTCTTGCCAAAATTTGCTATACACTGAACCAAAATACTGGGCAAGTGATCCCATTGATCTCATACCTAAAATCTTCCCAAAAGGATGGCATTTTGTCCCAAAATCTTTCCTCCACACCAGAGAATTCTATCAACATATTTTAGAAGATTCTGATTCAGTGGTCATTGAACAAAAGAAAAGTTCAGAAAATTCTGATCTTATAACCCATTCAAATT
This sequence comes from Sindora glabra, assembly GCA_020226215.1. Classification (NCBI taxonomy): domain Eukaryota; kingdom Viridiplantae; phylum Streptophyta; class Magnoliopsida; order Fabales; family Fabaceae; genus Sindora; species Sindora glabra. Next base: position 61,369,446 of record CM035233.1, read on the forward strand.
TTCGAATTGAAAAAATCATTACTTCTACTGAATGGGGTTTGGAACCATTTAAAATCAAAAAATTTACAAAACCTTTTTCAAACATTAATTTAATAGGATATTCATACTGGGACTATCAAGAAGCCTGGATGAATACCTTATTTTTTCAAAATCAAATTTACCGGCATACTTGGCTTATTTATTTCAAATATAATGTCAAGTATCAAATTCCTAATTGGTTCGTAAGATGGTGGAACACCTTCGGACCAGTTGAAGAAATTTTTCCTCAAAAAATCAAGAAAGGATGGGAATTCTTCCGGGACAACTTCAATTCTGAAGCCCATGGAAATTTTCCTATTTTACTACAATTTTTCCTCAAAATAGGTCTCCCATGGTGTTTTTATTGGGAGTATAAACTTGTTCAAAACACTGAAGGAAATTATCCTATCCTCCAAAGGCATAGTTCTGTTAAATGGTGGGATAATTTTAAATTTGCTTATATGGCTGAAGTCAATCAAATTCAGAAATGGTACAAGCGCCATCTTGAGTTCAATAAGAATATTAGGAAGGGCACAAGCCAATTTCTTCAGTCAAGATCAAATTTCATGGCTACTCTTGCCACGGCATCCACTCCTGATGAATGGCTCTCAAAGATTGAAGACATTCGTACTCTCATGCTCCAGAAGGCAGAAGCCAAATCTGAAGCCTCATCCAACTCTCCAGCAAAGTCTGAAGAAAATCTTGAAATTAATTCTGAAGAAGAAGACTTTGCCCAATCAAATGAAGATGACTGTTTCGGAATTGATCTCAACCGTAGCAGTCCACCAGATTCTCCTGATCTAATCTAAACCGATAGATCATCCTACCAAGTCAATACCAAAGTGTCGGCACTAGAGGACATTTAGTCTTCTCCTGGTGGCAAACATCTTTGCGGGATTCCCGGCCAAATTTGTTGCTTTCTGTCACTTTACCCTTTCGGTGACCGAAAGAAAATTTTACTGTAGCACTTTTACTGTTTATTTTCCTGTTCCCACGGGTTAAAACTATAGTTATCTACTGTAGAAATCTTTTCTGCTTATTTAAAGCAGTTTTCCTTGTTCAGAAAGGGGCATTCGAAACACGAGCATTGATATAAGCTCTCTTCCTCTGCCCTCTCTATCCTCTCCAAAAAATCTTTGTAAGCATTTCTCTTATGCAATAAATTATAGGCAATCTGTTTGCGATCCCTATTCCTGTCTACTTGCATATTTAAATTTTTCTTATTTCCTTTTAGGGGGTCTCCCCGGGGCCAGTTGGTATATATATATATATATATATATATATATATATATATATAGATATATATATATATATATATATATATATATAAGAAATGATAATGGATGAATAGAATACATTATTGAAAGATTACAATGACAATTTCTATGATATAAAGATTATTTTATTAATTTTATAACTGTTTAGCAAAGTACATAATTATAATCCTTGAATTTTTATCTTTCCATTAATATATTTTTGTAATAAAATCCTACTCAAATTATGGTAAAAAAGACTTTATGATAATTTGGAAAAAATATATATTAATTCTTGTCAAGAGAATTTCTATTCAAAATACTATTTAAGATAAGTGTCTAATAATTTTGGTGGTTGCTTGGCACTATTTGAGTAGTCAAAATGTGTAACTTGGTGAATTTCCTATATACTTCTGATATTGTAATAAGAGTTTATATTAATAATAGAAATAACTCTTTTTTAAATCACAATATCACAAATTTTCATTTTTTTGATTTTATTTACCTGTATTTATCTGCATTGCATATTTTGCATTATTATTACATTTCCTTGTATGGTAATTGCCTGTATATAAATAGCTTATATGCTTACAATTATTCTGATTGAGCTATACTTATGTATTTAGTTTAGTAATTTTAAGTTTGGATAATATATATTACAGATTAGCTGACTTATTCCTGATAAAGATTTAAATGTCACAAATTCCAACTACTAAGCTGCAATTCCGCGACACCACTTCCTGCTCCAAAACCAAATCAACCTAATTTTTCAATCATCGAGGTAGTTTCATCGTCTAACCACTCGAATTTCTATCACTTCTAAACTTAATTAGGGAAATTTTTTGCTGCAAAATATGCGATTGTCCATGTCCAAGAGTGTTTGTATACAAGCCAACAATGTCTGCATAGGTAAGTTGGCCAAGATTCATGACAGTTGAGTTAATCAAAAGATTTCGAATTCGATTTTAAGAATATTATTGTTGAGTAAAATTTATTGTCCACTACTTCCATTTTAGATATAGACCAACCTTATACCTGATTAAAAAATATAAAAATACATGAACGTAAATAAAAAAATATTAATATACAAATTTAAAGTTCCACCTGAATTCGGAGAAATTGATACATTTTTTATACATTTGTGAAGAGCTTATATAATTTTATGTACAAATAAGAAATATTTTTAAAAATAATTTGTACAACTTAAAATAATAAAATCACAATTTTTAGATATTTATTACATGTAAAATTTATACTCTTTACAAGATTTTATATATAAAATGTTATAATTTCTCTAAATCTTATATTAAATTTTCAGGATCTAGTCCTTTAAAGCAAAAGATTGACTTTAAAAAGTAAAGTACATGATTATGACCATTGATAAAAAAAATTTATATCAATATATTTTTTATACATTTGTGAAAAGCTTGTATAATTTTATGTACAAATAAGAAAAAAATTTAAAAATAATTTTGTGCAACTTAAAATAATAAAAACACAATTTTTATATATTTATTACACATAAAATTTATACTCCTTGCAATATTATATATATATATATATATATAATGTTACAATTTCTCTAAATTTTATATTAAATTTCTAGTATCTAGTCTTCTAAAATGCAAGAATGACTTTAAAAAATAAAGTATATGATTATGATCATTGACAAGAAAGTTAAGAAAATGAATAGTCACAAATTTAAAAATTATTATTTTATTATTATTTGTAAAATTTTTGAATTTTTAATTTTTTTTATCAAGGATTGTGATAATATACTTTATATTTTAGAGGAGTTTGATCCAAATTGTTATAAAATTCATAAAGTCCCTTAATAAATACCAAACATAATCCTTCTAAATATATATATATATATATATATATATATATATATATTGGTGAATTTCTATATATAGTATTTAATTTAACAAAGAGAGATTTATCATTTTAATCTTAAGTGTAAACTGTTAAACACATCCCCAACCAAATGATTGCTGACAAAAGGATGAAAATCTTAAATAACAGTAAATAATCCCCTATAAGAATACGTGATGAACTAATCCATACAAAAATTAAGTAAATACCAACAATTGGTTATTTTAATGCGAACGAATTAAGTCAGAAACGATTTAAGTTCGAAAAAAAAAATTAAAGTTTGATTTCTAAAGATATTGTTATTGAAGAGAATTTATTATCTAATATTTTTATTTCATATAAAAATTAATTTTATATTTAATGAAAGAAGAAAATTTAAATGAAATTTTATAAATATTTATTATAAAATTTCTAGTCAAAATTATATGCATTACTTTTTTAATTCACTACTAATAATTACAATTCAATAAATATAATATAATTATTAATTAATGACTAAAAATTAAATATACATAAAAAATTTTGATTAAAAATTTTATAATAAATATATACAAAACTTTGCCTAATTTTTTTTCTTAATAAAATATATAAATGTACCTCATGCTTAAAAAAAATCAGGTAAATGTGTTTAAGTGAAAAGAAAAATGCAAACCATTCCATCGATTTTGAGAATTTGAATTTTACCCTTGTAAACTTTAAAAATTTATGAATTAAAGTTTTAAATTATATAAATTTTACAATTAATATCCATTAGTTAATTAATTATTTTATAAAATTATATTTTTGAAGAAATTTTTAAACAAAAATTACCATATTATTATATTTAATTTATCATATAATTTTTTATGTATAATTTTTATATTATATGATTAATAGCAATTAAATTAAATATATAAAATTTTAATTAAATACTTAAAAATGAGTTACAAAATTATATATAAAAATAATATAATAAAAAATTCAATAATAATATAATTTATTTAAAAATTTTAATTAAAATAATTTATAATTTAATAAAATAATTAATTTAATAAATAATAATTATATTTTTCATAATTTAAAATTTTGATTGTAAATTTTTAAAATTTTTGAAGTTAAAATATATCTATCCAAGATTAATGAAATATTTTACATTTTTCTCTTAAATGAGTAGAGAATTTGCCAAATTAGATATAATAAAAATAAATTTATATCATAAAATTATATTATATTATATTATATAAATATATATAGGCATATAAAATAAGGTGACTTGTGTCCACACAACCTTAAACCTGTACAAACTTGCCAGTATAAGCCTTATCTACATAAATTCGTAAAAAATGTGATGAAAAATAGTCATGCCTGCAAATATTTAGGGCCTAGCTGCATTATTTTTTTAACAATGAATAATTATATTACTAAACATGTAAATGAAAGGATCAAAGATTAAATTTTAAATATAGAAAAAAAGTTACCTTTAAAGAATATTAAATTAAATTAAATTATAAAAAATATAAAATTTAAATTATAATTAAATAATGAATTTTTTATAATAAATTAGTTAAATGAAATTAAAAAATATATTAATTTATTAGATATTAAATTAAATTAAAAAATTCTTAAACATTTAAAGGCTTATAAAAACTTAATATAAAAAATATTATAAACTCACGGACCAACCTGCACTCACATAATCTTATTTGCATTAATTTGTTACAAACTCCAATTTAAAGAATTCAACTCACTTCACACCTGCGGGCTGCCTACATTTCCCCCGGGATTTCTGTGCATTTTATATTTTATACATATAAAACCACCGCTATCTAGCTGACGCCAGTCCAACAACTTGAAAGTTGAAACCTCTCCCTCCAAAATATATATCCCTTCTCTCTCTCTCATCCCTCATACGATTCACGTCTCTTCCAATCAAGTTCGCTTCCCGATACTTCTTTCCCTTTCTATATCTTGATATTGTCTGACTCTGGTGTTCCCGGACTGCGATGCCACAGGTTGATATAGAAACATTGGTTTCAGCCTGCGCCGGTGCTTCCAGCTGCGACCGCAAAATTGCTTGCGAGACCCTTGCCGACGGTGACGAAACGGATCCTCCGGAGCGCCATCCCGATTCTCCGCCAGAATCAATCTGGCTCTCTAAGGACGAAGAGTTCGATTGGTGGGACCGCAACGCTGTCTACCAGCGAAAAGATTCCACCAAAGGCCATAACTCCAACTCTAATTCCACAAACCTCAATCCGAATTCCAACTCCAGTTCTCAGAGATTTTCTCGAAATTTGAAGACCAAGGCTGCGATAATTGGCTTGCCTAAGCCTCAGAGAACTTCCTTCGTCGACGCCAAGAACCGCCACAACCAGCCTTGTAACACACGGTGGTTCCCAAAACGCAGTGCATCGGTAGGAAAATTGGATCCTTCAACCTACGAACCATCTTCCCCGAAGGTGTCTTGCATGGGAAGAGTGAGATCCAAGAGGGACCGGAAGGGCAGGTTGAGAAATCGTCAGAACTCTGTCAAAGAAAAAACGTCCAGAACCGGAAGACCGAAGCTAGGGTTCTTTGAAAGTTTGCGGGCCATTTTCCGTCGCCGAGACAAAACGGCTCAGAAATCAGACCTCCCGCTACCGGATTCACCTTCCAAGACTAAAGCTCGGGATAGTTCGACAAGTCTTTTCGACGAGTCTTTCACCGAGTCAGCTCCCAGAAATAGCATATCGGAGAGTGAACCGCCCGGTTTGGGAGGCATGAAGCGCTTCGTTTCCGGGAGGCGGTCCGAGTCCTGGGTAGTAGGTGATTCTGAAACCCACGTGCCGCGACAGGATTCTTGAAGATCGGCGACGGCCTGTGAAGTAGGGCCAATACCTGCCCCTTTAAATTGTCGTTTGGGTTGACGTGGCACGTTGAATAACTGTCTGCGACTGTGCCTTACTGTTGCTTGAAGGTAAATTCATTTGTGTTGTTTTTTTAAGTGTGATCGCCTGATCGGATATGCTGCTTGTTTTTCCATCCCCGTTTTAGCGGTCAGGTTCTGTAAATATGAGTGTGTTTTTTACGTGAGCGGCTGTTAATTTTACCTTAGAATTTTCAATAATGAAATGTGCTTCTCCACTGTGTACCTTCTTCCATGATTCAAAGGCAAAAATGATGCAAAAGAGGCGACTGCCCTTCCAACAATTTCTTTTTAATCGTTGTTCAAAAAAATGATTTCTGTTTATAATCATTTTAAAAATTTAAGATTGTAATATTATTTTTATTATCTAAATAAATACTTAACATTTTTATATTATTAATAAATTATAATTTATTTTTCTTAAAATTAAAATTATTTATTATTTTTTTAATTCTTATACACCAATCTTAAATGACATTTAAAAAAAAATAATAGGGAAGGATTTAACTATTTAGAAAGTTATTACTATTTTTTCTTTCATAATAAGCAATCATCTTGCATCTCAATGTTAATATTTTAGTATTACTCAAATGTAACTATTATAATTAAGGACACTGTACTGTCAAAGGAGAATGAGATAATCAAAGTCATCAAACATGTTTTTAGTAACGATATTGATTATGTTAATGTATTGATGTAACTTAAATATGTCAATTTCCCTTTTTCTATTTCGGGTAGGTAAGGGTTAGGTTGAAATAAGAGAACATTACAGATTTGTGAACAATGGATTGCCGTGCAACTTAATTACAGGGGATGAGTATGTATGGAGGTGGTTTTAGGCTCTTACCACCATGAACATTACAAATTTGTGAACAATATGTTTTCTTCTTTCACTCTCAAGGTGGGGAAAAGAGAAATTATACCCGCGCCTCAAATTTACACTTTTGTCACATTCCACCCATGAAGCAGGTGGAGTTCAATTCTCAATAATGCCTTGTGAGTGAGATATTATTTGAATATGAATACAAGGGTGTGATTGTACCAAAATTACTTCACTACTTTCTTACCAAAAAATAAAAAAAATACTTCACTACTTCACGGTGAATTTGGCTTTTTGTTCTTTATTCTACAAATATTAACCAAGCAGTGAAATTAAAATACACTAGATGTTTTCTATATGTTTTCATAAAAAGAAAAAAAAAATTACATGCATCCATGTATTCATCTTGGATTTATTGGAAAAAAACGGGTGTTGACATAAGATGAATGGTTCCTCCACAATCTTATGATTTATTATAGTTTCATTCAACTTCAAAAGGCTTCACGAATAAGTTGAGGCGTTCATTAACTATTATTGATGGTGGAATAACGTATACATAAGGTGAATGTCAAGACAAAGACATGGGGGTGGCTGGCTTGCCATATTTGACATTTGGTGTTTTTAATGTCAAAGAGAGTGATCGCCTCGCCTAACACCCACGAAAGCAAGAACTCCATTCCTCAAATTTGTTCAAAAGTCAAAAGTTAATGTCAACTATCAAGCGCATGGTGTTCCCTCTTATATTGTTGTCGAATGATGTTTTATTATGGAAGATGCCCAATTCACAAGAAGATCCTTACAAAATTTTATCACTTTAGTGTAATTCATCATTGAATTTAAATCCACAAAAATGATTCAATGATTAAGAATACTCTTACGAAAGTTGTCTGCAGAAACTTGTGTATTTAGCGTCATCCTTTTGCAAATTGGGATACTGAATTTCAATTTTATTGCAGTTGTCAGTTGTGCGAGTGGTGTTTCTTTTGGCCTTTACGTTTATTATAAACTCATTAAAATAAAACGCTTTGTCTAGGTTTACTTTGAAGTATTAAAACATCTTTATTCAACGAGTAAGGTATATAATAAACAAACGTAGTCCTAATTCCCAACCAAAAATAACATACGGGATAAGAAACTGGTTTTTGACCAGGCCTCCTATTTCTTTTCTAGCTATTATTATTCAACAAATTTCTGTGGAATTCAAGCAGGTTGGGCAGTCAATTAAATAATTTAATTTACCGAAGGTCTTGGCTGATCAGTATTCAGAAGTTTCAACAGGGGTGCATAGCCTATAAAGTAATGAGAATGTTATTAAATTACGAAATCAGTTTGAAGAAACCAAATAAAAGAAAAAAAGATTAATGTACCAATCATATTTCTTGGAGAAAGCACGTGCGGGTGCGGCAGCCCTCATCTCTGACGCTTATATTTCTCAAAGTAGATCCAAGTCCTAACGTTAATCCACGAGCATATCTCCCATTCAACAATAGACGTCAATACAAACTCGGCGAAAAATATACAAGGCCGGGACGGACCCACTTGCAAGCTAGGGGTTATATATGTATATATGTTGTATTTTTTGTTTTCCCAAATTTTAATGTTAACTATCTGAAAGGAAATTTAAATCATTTTTTTAATTGAGTATTAATTACAAAGTACTTATATATTTATCATATTGAATTATAAGTAAAATTTTTTAATAATTATTAATTCAACAAAATAATTTTAAAATCATATTTAATTATATTGTATTATTAATATAAAAATTATAATTAAGAATTTTATTATATTTGAATTATGATTTGGATATATAAAAAATATTATTTTCTTCATATATTACACATGTTTCTTAAATTATGATTGTTTTTATTTTCTTAAATTATAAATACTTATAATTTACAATTCTTAAGTGAAGCATTTCACGTTTTCATTAAATTATTCATAACAATTTGCTTTAATATATTTTATTTTGAGATGAATTTTTATTAAAAATTGTAATAATAATTATTTTTATGGTAAAAAATTATTAATTCATTTAAAATTTATAATTTCTTCTTTAACTTTTATCTTTTCAATTATTTAAACTAATTTTATTAGATATAATAATAATTACATAGTTTAAAATGTTAAATTTATTATTACATAAAAATTTATAAGAGAAAAAATTATAAATTTTTTATTTATATAATAATAGTTTTAATAATATTTTATATGTATGTAAAATCCCCTACCCACTTGCTATAATATCTCCTTCAAGTTCATAGTAGGTAGATCGTGGCATGTCTTAATGCTCTGTTTAGATTTGGAGAAAGTGAGAGAAGAAAGAAATTGGAGGAGAGGTGGATTTCTTTTGTACCGTTTGAAATTAGAGAAAATGAGAGAGAAAGAAATTAAATAAAAAATTGTTTCTTTTGTATAAAAAAAGAGAAAATAGGAGAGAAAGAAATTGTAATTGAGTGAATTGATCATAATGCCCTTATGAATAAAAGATAGAGATAGTAAACTTTTTTTAAAAAAGGATTTTGAAATAAATATTTAAATATTTCTAAAATAAAATATCTCCAAATAAATATTCCTAAAATATCTACAAAAAATATTCATTTAATATTTCTAAAATGAAGTATTTCTCCTATAAAACAATTTTGAAATCTGAAATTTCCGTAAAAAAATGAAGTGAATGTAAGTTTAATTGAAGTAACTTCATAAGAAATAATATTTATTATTCGATCATCTCATTACAATTATTATAGGGAAGAAAAATTAACTTCAAATCTATTATTATTTATTTAAGTTATTATTTACTAAAATTGCTATAACCAAGATTTTATGGAATAACAGACATTGTTAATCAATATAATCTAATAATAAATAACACCTTTCTAAATAAATGGGTAATAGGCAAAAAAATTATTTCCCATATAAAAGGTATTTTAAACACAATAATGTTACTTGAAAATTGGTGAAAGAATCCACCATATAATTTATAAAACTAAATAATATAATTCTACTTAAATTATAAAGAAATATAAGCAATTTGTTCATGTAAATGTAGTTCATCATTCAGGCTCATATCCTCGTGTACAATACAATCATAAATAAGGTTCACTTTTCCTGGTTAATGCAGGGTCTACATACATATAGGGTGAAGAATATTGCATCCTAATTTTGCTTCCAAATTACTATTCATCCCATTGTCATCATTCTTTTTAATTTTAACTTGAATGACCTCAGTCTTTGCCGTTGGGCTTGCAACAATTGCTATTGGTGCATTCAGTAATTGTACATCAAAGCAAACTCATTAGGCTTATTACAGTGAGACGTTTCTTTTATAGATCGAAAACAAAAGTTAAATGGGAAAGAAATGATTGGTATACCTCTTTGCAAACCAATTGCAAAGATATAATGACAACAACCAATACATTCGTAAACTATAAATATATGTTTAATATGTGGTACACAATGTTAAAAGACACGAGTCTATTAACAACTTATCAAATACATTAGTTTGAGGTTCCTTTTCATTTATGGGTAAAGACATAGGAAAGAGATATAGAAGATTTCTGCCATATTGCACACACATGGTAACAAATGTTTCAATATTTCCATGCCCAAAAAATGCCCTAGATTAATATCCTTCCACATAAGTGAGCTCGTAATGAGTATATGAGCCACCATCTATTCATACCACAAATACTCCATCATTTTGCAATATAACAGGATTAATTCTAATTTTCACAGCATGTTAGCACTCAATCACAATAACATACATAACAAAAAGAAAGTGTTAGTGTGTACCTTTATCAATGAGTCAACTAACTCTTACATTGGTTATAAACTAATACAACATCTGTAATTGTACTTGTGGTAGAACCTAAAAAAATTATGTCTTGACCTTTTCATTTTCACATAAGAAGTTATAGCACTTCAATTGAAATTCCTAAGGTACTCCTATATTCTCTAACTCTATTCATACTTTTGTCTCGTTGTAATAACAAGTTTATTATTTTCAAGGATAGAAGACTTTTTTCAACTATTTGGATATATTTTTCAGTCACTTCTCTCGTAACATCCATTAAATTATTAATCCCCATGTTTAACTTCTCATACTCTTTCTTAATTAAATCAACTATTAGCATTTTTTATTTTGAACCTTTTGATGATAAAGTTTTTTGAGATTGATTTGAATAAGGATACTCATAGGACTAGTTGGAAAGAATACCTTCAGGACTAAATGTGTCAACATTCCCTGCATAGGCAAGGGCATCACTTCTTGGATAGACATCAAATCAAAGCTATCATTCAAATCCAGACTTTCTTTCTTTTATCTCCTTATTTTATCTGTTGAACTCTTAGCACCTGTAGTCCTATCTCTTTCGAATAACTTCAATAACTTATTGTAATTGTGGATTGGAGTATACTTCCACTTATAAGCCTTGGGCTTCTCCTGCATACATATATATATAGTTACATCATTATACAGCAAAATTGATGTCATACAACGTCTTTCTATAAGAACTACTAAAAAAATAGTACCATTAATGATTTGCCATTGCCATTTACTCTATTCATTTGCAAACATGCATGAAGGTATACACCTTTACATATGATCGTATAATATGTCACTCTGTTTCATATTCTTCGTAAGTGCATAAGTAATAATGAGCACATAAATGTTTTTGTTCATGTCATAACAAACTATCATTAGGTCTGCATGTTGATACTAAATTTATTATCTTACAAATCTCATTCCATACTTCTTGTTCAATTTTAAACATATGTTATTGAATTTTAGACGATTTCACTCTACCTATGGAATAAATCGTAGCACTTATTAAAATAGTCCTTTAAGGTCTTCATCCAATTTTCAATATGTTGCTTTTGAAAGAAACAACTCATTATTTGCCTCAACTCTGCCAGCATAGTGGCATATGCCATAAAAGTAAATGTGTCATTTGGTTATGTCAAGACCCTAACTCGATCATAATTGGTGTGGAACCCTTTTACCAATTTCCACCAGCCTATGTGTGTGTAATTAACTTAATGTAGCCTATCAAATGTGAGGCATTTATAGAAGAGAATGATATTTCATAAATATCATTCATCAAAATTTTTATAAAAAATATGAAAGTTAGGAATGCTTATAATTCTCTTAAAATGAGAATAAGCAAGTCTAACTAATTCTTATAGAATCAGTTCAACATTCTATCAACCAAACTCTATGATAGACTAGAGGCCTAAAATATTCTATATACATAAAACTGTACTACCAAAATATCATCAATAAGTCTCCATGAACTGTAGTTCTAGGGAGATGGAGGTAGAGGTTCAACCAGTGAATCTATGAAATAAAACATTGAGGAATGAATTCAAGGCTCAGTGAGCAAATAATCTATAAGAATAACAATAAATTTACAATAACTTACCTATTGGACTATCTTCCCTTAACCAATCATACCATGTTCAGATATATTAGTAAGTAAAAGTCATCAATAATGAGATTAACACATACTCACTTCATTTTCAATGAATCATATAACAATACTCACGATAAATGCACTCAACATCTTGTTTCATTGAATGAACAAATAGCAAATGAAATACATTACTCTTTCTATCTCTTAGGTCAACCTTATACCTTTCACAAGCTTTCCATCCTTATCCTTCCAAGGTCTGCCTTATACCTTCCATAAGCATGTTACTGGTAATTTTCCTTTCGGCATTCACAACATCACCCCCATCATATTACTCACATTTATTACCACTCATGGCATGCTTCACAGTGCACTTTTGACATTAAAGCTCAAGCTCTATCTAATACAATCACAATTCAATTTAATATACATCATAATATCCATCAAAATCGTCATACTCTCTTGTATGACTACAAATATTTACACATATCATAGCTCTTATACTATGTTTTATCGTAAATTACTATATCTTTACTGCTTAGAGACTAAATATTCATGTTAGGCCATTATAATGTATGGAAACATAAAATAGATTAAATATGAGTTATATGATGACTATAATTCTGACCTATAAGTGATGTCTTAGGGATAACTCATAAACCATAGATTTATTATGTATGAAACTCTTTTCATATAAAAGTAGGTTCAATCACCTTTCCATAGACTACTTATTTGCCTAAAGTAACTAAGTTTTGAAAGAGTTATATTTTCTTTAAGTTAGACATAAAAGTGCTCTTTTCTGAAATTTAAAGTTTATGACCTTTGCTCACTATTTTAATGATATCTCAATAAATATATGATTTTGATCTGAAACTAATTCCATTTGAAAATAGACTCAATTACCTTTAAAACGATAGGGGTTTGTTTAAAATGGATATAAGATAAAAGAGTTATACCCTTCAAAGTTAGCATAAAATTCTATAATCGACAAATCGATTCATTAACCCAATTTTCACCTCTAGACCTCTAGAATTGATTGGTGAATCAATTCATTAACTCCTGGAAGCCCAGAATTACTTAGTTACTCGATTTGGAAGCCTAACTTTGCCTCTAAACCTCTAAAATCTATTGGTGAATCGATTTACAGATAAAAAACTTAATTTTCTGCAAAATTTTTACTATACAATCGATCGAAAACACCTTATAACACATATAATACTCATCAAACCTAAGTATAATCATTAATACACTTATCTAACATCTTATATCACCTCTTTTCAATATTTATTACTTCTATAACATCAAAATAAATTAGAATTAAGCAAAGTCATAAATTAACTCATATTTCACATATATCTTCATATAATTTTAAAATTTATAGATTTAGTTATATTATCCACCACCTTGTATGGAAGAAGATTCTAGAAGACTAATTTGAAGATTTTTCAACCCTAACCACATAAAAAATTCATGATTTCTAAAGTTAAGGTTTAAAATGCTCAACAAAATTAAATAAACTTTAAATCCTTTATCAACTAAGAAGAAATAACATGGATTCTCAATGAAAACATTGTTCTTACCTTAACTAAATGAAGAAATTAAGAAGATTTGGAGTCTTACTTGCTTGGTTGATGAAGTAGTGAGAGGATTGTTTAGAGAGAGTGGAATAAATGGAGAAATGAAAGGGGGTGACGATTTTTAGGGCTAAAAAAGGGAAAATAAGGCCTCGAGGGCATTTTTGAAAAAATGCTCTTAAATCTCTTCTATACTCATATACTCATTTATATTAATGTATAACTTTACACATCAAAATTATAACAAACTTTTCCCTAATAAATTTCACCTAAATCACATTCTCACACTCTTATTTTTATCAATTTTATTTTATTCCATAATTCACACTTGATATTCTTAATTCGTCTAAATTTGTCGGTTGCTTAAATTACTCTTCCTTATATCAAAATTTCTAATTTATTTATAATTAAAGAGGGTATAACAGGTTGATTCCCTTTTTGGACCTCCTCTAATAATAAGTCCAATAACATGGCATTCATATTAGGCACCCATCATAGTAAATCTTTAGAAGATGCATCTTTCCTACTATCAAACTTCTTGTTCTTCAATATACTTTAATTTATAAAGTGTTATACAATCAAGTTATATATGATAATACAAGTTATACATAAATTTGCAATACATGCATGATAGTCAATTTGTGTGTTCACAAATAACTTACACACATAATTGTCACATTCAGGTTCAATACAACTAAAACATTCTATTACTTTTAAGCATTACACAATATACAATAATGTGCAAGAATACACAACATATAACTCATACGTACAAAACACAAAATATAATTCATAATATGCTAGGATAGTAAATAAATACACAACATACAACTCCTACGTATCAAACATAAAATATAATTCACGATATACAATGATGTGTAAGAATCCGCAATATATAACTCATATAGAGCAAATATAAAATACAATTCATAATCCTATATGTGGCACAAGGATCATAAGTATCATACAATAAGGTACAAAGACTTATTGAATAAATAACATAATCTATGATAAGCTCTGCTTATAGTCATTCCACGTATGGCTACTATGGTTTATCTCAAAATGAATCTATATCTATAGTCTTCCTCAATATTCCATGATTCATAATCCCTTATATCTTCTATGTTATTTATTCAATAAGTCTTTATACCTTATCACAGTCTAAGAGTTCATGATCTACCCCATCAATTAATTATGGATAAAAATCAATATCCATTAGAAAGTTCATGATCTACCCCATCAATCAATCTATATCTATAGTTTTCCTCAATATTTCGTGATTCACAATCCCCTGTATCTTCTATGTTATTTATTCAATAAGTCTTTGTACCTTATCATAGTCTAACAGTTCATGATTTACCCCATCAATCAATTATGGATAAAAATCAATATCCATTAGAAAGTTATGCAATATATATCAAACAATAGTAATGTCTGTAATGGTCTTGAAAGAGTAATGTGGTTCTGTACCACTAGTTATTATTAGAAATCTTTTTTTTAAATCCCAAATGCCCTTTCAATTCCATTTCTCAATAATGCATGCTGATGGTTAAATATTTTCTTGGCATTTTAAGGATCACATATTGTGTATTCCTTCAGGTGATAACGCACACCTCTATAGGGTGAGTAATGCCCCCTTTAGAGGAAAACCTGCATTCCTAGGTAGAATTTGCCCAAGATTTACAACAATAATATAAATATATATCAAAAAAATAATGAGAAACACCTTGTAGGATTGATTCCTCACCTTTCATTATATATGATTAGCAATAATGGAGCTTACCTTTTGGAATTCTCAGTTTATCCCTTTTTTTACTTAAAGCATGCTTAAGAACTATAGAATTAGATGTAGTTCCCTTTCAATTAGATAATATAATAGTGAACTTCATCTTAAAAGAACACATTGCCAATATATTTTATGTTAGATAATATTTTCTTCCTCAAAAGTGAGGGGCTTCTTTTCCTAAAACTTTGACTCATATATATGTCCCATTTAGAGATCCAAAATAGTCCTCTAATTTAATTTTTTTTTTAAAATTCTTTTACATAATAAGACAATTACACATATTCATTGAACTGAGTATTGGATCCTACATAATTTATTATATTACATTAAAATAAGGATAAAATATACTATTATTGAGTATTTGTGGAGGAACATCTAATCCAAAAGGTTACACAAGATACTTATCCTTAAAAAATACTATAACCTATAAAAATGTTATAAAAATGACAACTAACGGTCTCTCCGGATTGATAGAAAAAAAATATAGTTCTATTTTTTATATTATGTGCCAAAGATATATAAGAATTTAGCAACTTGTTCCTTCATAATAGAATAAAAAGAATCTCTTACTCTACTTGTTGCCCTTAACTTCTCACATAGTTATAGGTATGAGAATTCATGCACATCACATCATGACATTTATCTACTTGTAATAGGTTTTGCAATAATAGTTGTTATATCTAATCTCTTCTTTCACTCACCCTATCAATGGGTTTATGCACAATATTTGCTTGCAATTGCAATAAATACATAAAAGAACTAATATAATAGATAAGTTATACCACACACATTTGACATAATCTATCTCATTCCTCTATCATGTTAATATTAAGAAAGTTATCTAATTCTAACTTCTCTTCATATATATCATCCACATTATCTTTTATAGTCACTTGTGAAATATCTCTAAATTGTAACTATTAAATGTTTGAAAGGTACTAGTCATCACTTAAATCAATATATATATTTGGAAAAAAATGAAGAATGAGTCCAATAGACATTGATAACTTGAAATTTGATATTTAAATTGAATGACACTATTACTAAAAATTTAGTACAAATCATATCCAATAACATATGTTGTTATTTGAATTGTGCAAGCAACAATTAGGTATAAATGTAGAATACTTATCACCTTCATAATATGTAGACTAGGGAAAGATTATTAAGAAAAAGAAAATAGAAAACATACATGAACAAAATCCACACAAACAAGTATATGCATAGGGAAACACAAAGCCACTAGAAACATACCTATAAAGAGAGTAAGGGTTTATGCAAAATGATTGGAGAAATTATGTGGATGTTGGTCTTCTTTTAAAGTATATCTTTGGATTGGTGGCTTCCCACAATACTTATTCAAATGAGCAAGCTATGTCAAATAACAACATTGAATAGTTTTACTATAAGACAATATATTTTCCATTATTAGCATTTTTTAATCAATTTAAATTTTCAAATTAATTAAATTTATTGGCTTTTGTTTGAACTCTATTTAGTTTATAATTAATACTATAGTTCTTTTCTTTTTATGTGCTCCATCATAAATTTATCTTTTATATGCACACTCTTATTATCTAATTTTCTACCATTAATATTTATTACAATTTTTTGTTTAATTAAATTTATTGGCTAAATTTTAAACTCTTACTAGGTTATAATTAATAATATAGTTCTTTTTCTTATTATTTGCTCAATTATATATTTATATTTTTTATTCATGCTCCTATTATTTATATTTCTGCCACTAATATCAATTTATAATTTTCTATCTAATTAAACATGTTAGCTAAATTTTATCTCACTTATTAGGTTATAATTAATATCATAGTTCTTTTCTTTTTATTTGCTCCATCATATATTTATCTTTTGTATGCATATTCCTATTATTTATATTTCTATCAGTAATATTTATTACGAAGCATGGATATAACATAATATAAAGAGAAGAATACTATGTTTTTAAATTGAATTGTCATTATTTTTTATAGTATTAAACTGATTTCCAATTTGTTAAGACTACATAGTAATAAAATTTATGAAAACAAATAATTTGCTATTCAGAGTTAAACCCAAAGGAGACATAATTAATATAATTTAATTTAATAATATGAATAATTTTTAAAATATTAGTTTTTGGCATCTTATATACAAGGTTACAACAAACAACTATCTAGTAGAAGTCTAGCAATGAGAAAACATAGCACAAAAATAATCAATACACAATGAGGAAGTAATGCTCAGAGAAAATATTGTATACATTATGTATTATTAAGGGAAAGTTGGTCTTCGGAAATATCAAATTCAATTTTAAACTAACTTATCATTTGGCTCATATTCAAACTCTTTATATCTATTTTTATCATTCAAGGACAAAAAATGCTTGGCATTTTACTTAGTTTGTATAATTTTCCAATGGCAAGAAGTTTTATGCATTTTCACTTTCCAAACACCATTTATGTTAACTGTGCCACTTTTTAGGTATTAAATATATTATTTTTAAGATCACAAACCTATGTATAAGGATTTTTTTATGTTAAAAAATTCACAATTAATAAAAAGAAAAAACTTAGCAGATAGGAAAAAATTTATGGATGCCAGGTCAGATATCTTTCTAAACCAGGTCAAGCTCAAATCAAGTAGGACTTAATCGACCCGACCTGGAAGATACCAAACCTAGGCTAATAAAAGACATTGTGGAGTGGATAGAGATACGGTATTGCCTCTAGAGGCTATTGGTAGCAAGCTTCTAGCATCATCTATGCACAGTAGATCCACAGCTCACAGGGATATCTTCAAATCCCAACTACTAATCGAGACAATCTACAATACAAAAATGATAGAGATAATAGAGCAAGCATAAATGGAGCTTATGTGATCTAATTTGTGGATTTGGATGATGCTGGCTCATTCAATAAAGCGGCAGGAGCTCTTCACCTTTATGAGGCAGAGCAGGGATTCACAAATAGAGACCTCCGTTAGAGATTTTGCAGTATTTTCCAAGGTCGAGAAACAAAATGGAAGACAAAGGAAAGAAGATAATGCTGGAGGGAGGAATGGCGACAATAACAGATGTGAATTAGCTTAGAGTTAAAGGCAACAACCAGAAAAATGTGAAAATGTAACCCTTTCTCCCCACAATTGAAGAAAAAACTATATTGTGGGCCTTACTGACTTTTTTCATCCCCATTTCTTCTCACATTTCATCCTTGCGTCTAAACGGGTGAAATGCATAATTCCCCTCCCAACTTCTGCTCCCCCATTTCTTTTTCCTCACACTTTTGCTATTCCAATTCTAAACAGACTGTGAGAGATATTTGGTTGACTCAAGAATTAATTTTTTATGAAAAAATAATTTTTTTGATAAGTGTTCAAAATTATTTAATTAATATTGAGGAAGTGATGCTTTTCAAAAAAATAACTTTTGTTTAGTTCAATATTGAATTTTTTACAAAATATTAATAAATTGATTACTATATTTTTAACATTATTATAATATAAATCAATAAATCTTAATTATCATTAATTAGATTTAGTAAAAATAATTTTATTTTTATATAAATAAAAAATTCAAGTGAAATTAATTTAAAGAAAAATATATATATATAACTTTTCACATTTTATAAAAAATTTCTTAAAATTTTATTTTTTATTTATTAAACAATAATTACCTAAATAATTCACTTTATATTTATTTTTAAAAAAGAGAATTTGTATACTTTTTGAAAGGGGAAGAATATGGAAAGAAAGAAATTAAAAAAAATGAGGAAAAATTGTTTTATTTTATTATGTTTGGTTAAAAAATAAAGAAGAAAGTAAATAGAAGAGAAATATTTTTTTTTACACCTAGTTGAATAGAAAAATAAAGAGAAGGAAAAGTTAACATATGCAAATGACAATAACACCCCTTATTTGTGCCAAACAACACAAAATACATAAGGATAGTATCGATGCAAAAAGTACAAAATAATGGTATGTGAAAGCTTAGGCTTTATGAATTTGTCATCACACGCACCTTTTTTTTAAAAAAAAAAAATTTACTTCAATTTCTCTCAATGGTTGGAAAGAATGAGATATAAGTGGGATCCACCAATAATTTTTCCACTAATTCTTTTTCCTTCTTATTTCTCCTCTTTATCCAAATCGATAAAATTTCAATTTTTCCTCCATTTTCTCTTCTTAAATTTCTTCCTCTCTTTATTTTTTCTCATCAGAAAGGGCTATAAATTAAAAAAGGGGGAAATATAATTTAAAGTGTAATATGAAATACTATAATTTTTAATAAAAATAAAAAATAAATTAAATAAATAATAATTAATTAAAAATAAATTTTAAATTTATAATTATTTATTCTCTTAATTTTTTTATATAAAATCATAATATCTTATTTTATTTTTTAAAATGTATTTTGCATGTTAAAGAAGTCATATGCCTTTTGTTAGTTGTATTCACATATTATTTTTGACATATACACATAGGGATGGTAATGGAGTGAAGTAAGAGTAAGTCAATCTTCTTTTATTTTATTTTATGTCCCATTATCAAAATAAAATATTACTTTATTTCATACTCCATATTTGAAGATAAATTTTGTTCCGTTATCATGCTCTATGGGCCAATGAAACTCCATGAAAATTTAGGAAGAATAATAATAAATAAAAATTTAAAAAATATAAATTTTAAAATTGAGGCTTATAAATTTATATGTAGATACTAAGTAATTTCAAACATTAGCAAATAAAGAAGAAAGGAAAAAAATCTAGATTTAATTTTTATAAATCATACATGATCAAAATAATGTTATAATATAAATTTAAAGTTATATATAATTAATTTAAATAAAGATGTATGCAAATCAAGTTATCGGGTTTTGAACCAAAGTTTTATGTATAATTATATGAAATACAATAATTTAAGTTTAAGCTTGGTCTATTTATTTTTGTAAAAATTTTGATAGGGCCTAGTTTGATTAAAATTATATATGATTGATTGTTGATATCAAAATCTTAATTATTTTTATTTTTATTATTATTTTGAGTGAAAAATATTTTTTATATAAACTATATATTTAAGTAGATAATAAAATATTTAAATATATATAATTTTTAATTAATTATAGTAATAATTTTTGTATTAGAAATAATTATATAAAATTATTTTTATAATATATATTATATTATTAAAAATAAATTCATATGATCGAGTTAGGCCAAACTGAGTTATTCTCTATTATCATAACTTAAATCTGACTCGAATATAAAAAAAAAAGTTTAATAGATATTTGATCCATAAAAAAAGTTAAAATTTTATATTTTTCTAATTCAAGCCTTTCGATTGGACAAGTCACCCAATTATATGTAAGTTTAGATTTTAACAATTTGAAATTTAAAAAAATATTTGATACATGTTGATATCTAATTTTATTCAAAAAATAATATAAATAAAATAAATATTAGAAAATAATAAAGTGCATTAAGGTATAAATAAAATAAAATAAATAAAAATAAAAATTTTAAAAATCTTATAAAATAATAATAGTAGATGAGGAGCTATCAATATTTTTTTATTCCTTCTACATTGCACTTTCTTCATATACTTTTTCATTTCTTCTATATTGTACTTCCTTTATACTTTCTGAATGCATCTCATTCAATTATACAATAAATTCCATCAATCATGAATTCATTGCTAGTCTATCTTTATTCTCACAATGAGATGAAATGATTTTGAATTGTTCAAAGGAATAAAATTTCATACAATAGCCAAAGTTGAAAAATAATAAGATTTCATTAAATTCTTGACCTATTAATAATAGTTAGGTGAAATATAAATTAAATATAGGTTAAATACAAATGAAATTATTGATGCTTCCTCTATAAAGCCTAATACAAGTTCATTTATAAAACAGGGGAGAAGAGAGAGAACTAAAAAAAATTAAAAAAATTTGTAGAAGGAAGGAAGATTAAAAAATTATAGAAGAAGGGGAAGAATAAGGAAATGTATTTAAAAAAATTAGAAAAAGAAGAGATACAAAGATAAAAAAGAAGATGAGTAAGAAGAAGAAAGAGAAACAAATCAAACTTGCAAATGAGAAAGAAGTAGAGAAATTAAAGAAAAAAAGAGGAAGTAGAAGGAAAAAAAGAGAAGGAAGACTATTAAAAAATAATAGGATAAAATGGGAAAGCATTGTTATATCTGTCCTATTCCCTTTTACTATTTTTTTTGTTCATTCCTTGTTACTTTGATTTTTTTTTTAATTTTATTTGATATTTAATGTTAAGATATTATTTTATACAATTTTTGTGATATAATAAATTAAAATAATTTAGAAGTTTAAGCTATTTCGATATTCTTGATATGAGAAATATTTTAAAATTAAATTGGATGAGCCAATTAAATTAAAAAAATTTAATATTAATGCAAATAAAAATTATCTTATATTTATTCTCTTTATATATAAGGCATTTTAATTTATTTTACTTTGTTTAATTTATATATATTTATAATTTATATTATATTTTTATAAAATAAAATATATATATATATATAATAAATTATGTTATGAATATAAAGGAAATTTTTTTTTATAAAAAATAAGACATGGATGGGACAACACTGTGGCATGTATTGTCTCACCTATGTGAACTTTTTAATTTAACCTTTTTTTTGTTTTTATCTTTATTTTCTTTTAACAATATAAAAAATTAAAAAATTTAAAAATTGATGGGATGGGACTAACCCAACCAAGGTACAGTCTCACCTATCAAACTTTTCTTTCATATTTTATTAATATTTTTTTTACTTTTTTTTATTTCTTCATACTAAATTATAAATATAATATTATGGGTTTAACTTTTCTTGATTTAATATTCTTTAATGTCAATTAAATTTACCAAAAAAACATATTTTTCCTAATATAAATTTACTATCATTAATTTCTATTTTAAACAATTTTATTGACATAATTTTATTGATACTCACTTTTTATAAAACTTTTATAATATAAAATTTTGTGATGATGAAATAATATTGAAATTAATTACAAATGTAATAAATATAATGTTAATTTTTTAAATAATTTTTTATACAGATTTAACCATAAAGTTAAATAAATTTAATATTTTAAAAATGATTAAATAATATTAAAATTATGATTTTAATTTTTTTAAACAATCCTATATTCAAATTTAATCATGAAGTTGAACAAATTTGATGCATTAAAATTACATAATAATATTGAAATTATAATTTTAATTCTTTTAAATTTTTATTTTAGATTTAGCCATGAAGTTAAATAAATTTAATAATTTAAATTAAAAATTATTGTTGTAATGCTAAGTAAATAAATAAGTAAATGAAACTACTTCAAGTAATTTTATTTTGAAAATTATATTACAACCATTTTATTAAGATTATTGCAAAAAACAATGAAAAAATCTTTATAAAAAATAAAATAATAATATATTTTCATAAATAATAAAATGAAAATATTTTAAAAATAATTCAAAATAATAAATAAAAAATATTTTAAAATTAATAAATTTATGCTTATAACGTATTGAAGTTAAGTAATCTTATTGAAGATACAATCGTGATAGTATTTAATATTATTGAGACATTCTATTTTATTCAAATCCTATCATAAAGTTGGGTAAATTTGGATAACCAAATTAATAGATTAACTAAAATTAATTTTTTTTAAGAAAACACACGTATAATATACTAAAAACCATTGTAATACAATTCAAAAGATAAAATTAGAATAAATATGCAACCATCTTTTAAAAGGATGTTGTAGGGTGTTGATGTCTTTCTTATATGTAACTAACTCTCGAATCTAAATTGGTAATGCAAATCTCTTCTGATGTTCCAATTATATCATAAAAATAATTAATGATGATTCCATTTTTTTTATTCATACACTAACATTTTTTATGAGATATCAAAATCGCTCACCTCCTATGAATTCTGCAACGAGGCATGTTGCGATAATACATAAGTAATAAAATATTATTATTTTTTATCTTTATCATTTTATATGAAATCTGAATGTATTTTTAGTTTTTAATGATTAAATTATTAAAGTAACTAAAATAATTTTATATACATGTGTGTATATGTGTATATTATTATATAAGGAAAAAGTATAATAATTTCATAATAACATAATTTCATAGGATAAAATAAAGTATTATTGCTACATTTCTATCATTTTGTTTAGAGTGAAAATTTATCCTATATTTTATTCTACAGGGAAAAAAAACATACCATCCCAAAACTCCATTAGAACAATCTTTGTAAAGTATTGCAAATTTGGAGTATTTTACCATCTTCGTACACACATGAAATATTATTTAAAGTTAGATGATCTTTCTTAAATAGTTAAAATTAGTTAGTTATGACGTATATATGTGTATAATAGAAATAAGGATAAGCAAAATGTAACTTTGACATCAATTTTGAGAGAGAATTAACCTTTAAAAATTAAATTAATACTAATTTTGAGTGATGGATAAAATTATTGAAAATTTCATTGTATAAAAATTAATATTAATATTTAATTTATTGGCATTAGAGGCTACAAAACATAATTTCTGTTATAACCATGTCATTATTTAATGATTCACGTCAATTTTAAAGTTTTCAAATAAGTAAAAACATTATTTCTTCCTGGTCCAAACTAGCAAAAAGATGAAAACATGAAATGAAACTCAAAAGTAAGGGGCCAAATTGATGAAATTCTCCTGATCTTCCATGTAGTCTTCGAGTAACATATAGGTGTCGTTTGAGTCTTTGAGAAGTAGCTTATGCGGGGTACTTGCGGGTCTTCCCATTCAAATGTTTTACTTTGTGTTTGCTACGGAACTCCAAATTTTAAATTTTGAAGTGACGTAAAAATATTTAATTATAATTATCTATATTTTAATAAATATAATTAAATAATTTTAATTTAATAAATTTTAAAATTATCACATTATTTTAAATTTTAAAAAATTTGAAACATTTAAAAATTCACCTATTTATTTATGTAGAATGAGAATGTCCTGCTTGACCGTCTTCCTCGGCCAGCTCAACCAAAGATTATATGGGGAGAAAATAGTATTTTGACTTGAAATACACTGTCTCCGGTGTAAAAAGGGATTGGTTTTTCCCCTAAAATTATTATTTAATTCTAATCTTTGTAAATTAAATTTAAACCAATTTTAGAGTAATTCATCAACTTCCGTCAGGTTTCGACAAAATTATCAGCAACCTAAGCAAGTCGAGAATTTTTAATTATATCCTAATATTAAAATTTTCGGTGATACTTTTTTATTATTTCTTGATAAATTAAAAAATTAGTCTCTTAATTTTAAAGATTACTTAATTATAACATCAGAATTGCTAGCTTGTTGAAAAAAAATTAAAAAATAAAACTAAAATATCGATTGGACTATAAATTTTTTCCCCAAGCTAGCTTTCAGTCAACGTGACTAAGATTGAAGAAAATTGATAGGGCTCAATCTGCCACGTCGGACAAGTGGCTGAACGTTAACCGCTCCTTGACACATCTTCCTGAATTAAAATTCTTTATTTCTATTAATTATATAATATAAAATTTATATATGAAAAGATGATAAAAAATTAATATAGTATAAATAATATTGTAAATTTTAATTAAAAATTTTATAATTTAATAAAATAATTAATTAAATCAATTAATATTAATTTAAAATTTTGTGAAATTTAGAGGCAGTAATTAGCGTTTATCCCGATAAAAAAATATATTTAAGCCTGGTAATTTTGTTGGTGAAGCCGAGAATCTCATCCCTGGCATGTAATATTCAGTGGCTTTGGGCTAAAGTTCCAAACATACTGTTGTAAGCCCATTGAGACCAACATGGTTCTCGATGAACACAACGTTGTTTTTTATTTCGGCCTTCAGTAACAAGGCTTACAAGACGATGAAATAGAGAATTTCAGGCCCAAACCGTTTTCTTTTCAGAAATTTCAATAAAAATGAAATATTACAAAAGTCTGTGCATGCTTTATTGCAGAAGGATGAGGCCCATGTGCATTCGTATTTATCTTTTGGGTTTATCTGCTGGTCGTTTGCGACTTTTCTTGGGTAGGAAAAAAAAAAGTAGTGGTTTGATGGTCATTTACGTTACATTCATTCAAATTGTAGCTTGACAAAAAGCCTTAAAATACAAGGAACAACTGATAGCAAGTTAATTATTTATATAATATCATGTGATATATTTTAAAAATTATTAATTCAATATATGATAAAATTTAATAATATATTAATGGTATATCATAAACTCTCCTTTATATATAATATGAAAAAAATTTACATTAATAATAGGATTTATTGATGAGTTATAGACTAAATAGATGATCGTATATCGAAATGGTGTGGCGTCGGAGATGAAGCCATAAAGTTGTAATTTTATGGGAAATTTTGAAGAGTTTCTCTTATTATTTTACTCGTAAAGTACAACAATATTATAATTATAGCCTTATTTTTGCACGAAGGTGAAAAATTAGGGTTAGAAAGCAACTATACACGATCCACCGATTTGACTTCAAGTCCAATCAAATCATGTTAAAGTAGATGTACAATTAAAATAGCAAAGAAATATCACGCGTACTTGTCATTGCGGGGCTCCCTGTGTTTTGAAATCTAAAATATTCTTTTTTCTGATTAAAATTCCGTTATATTGTTATATTATTAGGAAAATGATATATATTTTAAAAATAAAATTTAAAATTAAATTAAATTAAATTTTATAAATTTACTTCGTAATCTTGCATATGATGACAATCCTTAAATTGCATTTGAAACTTAATTTAAATACATATGATATTTCTCATATTATTATGCACGTCAAATGCAATTTCTATCCCTTGAGAGCAATTCAACGTCAGCTTAAAAACAATTCAGTTCAAATTTACCTTTAAACAAGCCAAATTTAAATTAGACAAAAATTTAATTAATATGTAAATCAAATTTATATTTTATATTACTTGATTTAAATTATATTGTTCAGACTTAAAAAAAAATATAATAATAAAAAATATATATTTATATTATATATAAATTATATGTGTATAACTCAATCATATTAGTAATGGTTGAAGTTACAAGAAAAAATATGATATTTTAGATAAAATGATTAATTTTTGAATATTTGTTACATTTTACTGAATATAATTATTACTATATAATAATGTTATAGCTGTTATGTAATAAATTTGATGGTCGTACAAAAATTTAAGTTGACATGAAAAGATTTGTTAATTAATTTCTTTGGGAAACATATGTTTATAAAAAATCAAATTTAAATAAAATACTAAACTATTAGCATGAGATAAATTCACCTAAATTCATATTCAATTTAAACTTAATTTAATATTTTAAGTCCGGATAAAGATTTGAATCAAATATACTATTATTCGTGTAAGATTATCTAAAGTTATTTAAATTTAAATTAGGGCTGATTTCGAATTTAAATTTTTCATACTTCATAAATCAAAGTTTAAATTCAAGCCCATTTATTCCTGCTGAGTTAAACTATTAGTTTGGACGGCTGCTAACAACCTGCATATAATCGTACATGGGAAATTCAAAAATTCACTCTTACAATTTCCTTCATTTTAATTTAAGCCCCATTTGTTTTGTCAAAAAATATTTTTTGTAAAATATAATTATAAAAATAATAATATAAAAAAATATTTTACTTATTTAATATTAAATGTAAAGAATTTAAAAAAAGTAACTTCACCTATTTAAAAAAAATTACTTTTTTTCATTTTCAAGTTTATAAGTATCTTTTTATCAATATAAATAGTATATTATTTTTTATTAATTTATATATAAATAAACGGAGTACGGTCAGCTAATCACCAAAGTAAAATTTCCTTTTATGTTTTGTCCATCTAGCCTTTTCAGTTTTTGGTCAAATCCTAATCATAAAGCAACGATGCCATCAGCCTTCTTTTTTTTTTGGTCACACATAAAACAGTACAAATGATGGGAGAATAAATATTTCTGCAGGCTAATACAAAAGACAGAGCCCTATTCCAATAATCTAACACAGATTGTCTTAGATAATAACTTCGGCACACTGCAAAAACGAAACAAAAACACAAAAAACCAATTCTTAATTGCCAGGATATTAATCTTGGTTGATGATTTTTTTTATCAAATACGTTAATATTTGATCGTCTTCAAAATAAACTTGTCACTTTTGATATGGTGAAAATTATGATAAACAGATGAATTCCCACAAACATAAATTCTTTGACTATCCAGAATTATTGATACTGTTTTGAAATTGAGGATATGATCCTTTAAAGTATTTGTATCAGCTCAACTTTAAATTAATGCCACGTTTTGTTTCGTAAAGAAATACTTTTTATAAGAAAGAGTTATTTATAAGTATATTAATAAAGAAGTAATGTATTACTTATATTTATAATTAAAAAGATGATATCTAAAAACATTAATAAAACAAAATAATTTTTTTAAAAAAAAAAACTTTACTTTCTTCAAATATTTTATATTTAATATTAAATAAATAAAATATTTTTTATCTTAATATTTTAAAATTATATTTATCGAAAAACGTTGTTGAAAGAAAACTGGACCCTAAATATCACATATGCAGATTACATCCATGTGAGCCCTATCTTTGAATTTCATCTATTTGATGATCCTACTGCTTATAGTGCTTCCAACCTAAACCGAGAAGAAGAAAACCAGTCGAGGGTGCAACTTCACAGCCACAAGCAATTAGGGCTGATCAAATTTCGGGTTTGATTGGTTAAGAACACAATGTAAACCGACCAAATCTAACCGAATGTGCACATCCCCCAAACCGTGGCCGATCGATTGGCCATGTCTACCTGACCATAACCGAAAGTTTCGATTTCGGTCGATTAAACATGGCCGGAATCGGGTGAAAAACTGGACCAAATCTAACCAGAATTGGGTGAAAAACTGGGTCAAATCTAGTGTCCCTTATGCTTTCCAAAAGAGCAAAAAAAAAAAAACACACACACACACACACACAACACAGCACACAGACCAGTCTGAAATTTCCAGCCAAGAGCCAACATTATACAACAAAAAATAGTGCAGGGAAAACACTAAAGCACTGCATCAAACATCACAAACAAAAAATTATAAAATTCTCCCTTCATTGAGGCCAAATCTGGTGTCTCCTACGCTGTCCAAAAGAGCAAAAAAAAAAAAAATACATACACACACAACACAACACACAAACTAGAGGCTGTCCGAAATTTCCAGCCAAGAGCTAACATTGTACAACAAAAAATAATGCAGGGAAAACACTAAAACATTGCGTAAAACATCACAAATAAAAAATTATAAAATTCCCCCTTCATTGAACATGTTTAGAGTTTAAATTTTTCATACAAAATATATCATCAAAGAGTCTGAATTCTCACTTCACAATTTCCCTTTTCCATCTTAAAATCAGCTAGCCTACCTATTGTTTATCAAAAACTGTTGTCTAGTGTCTACCATCCAAAAAACTGCTGTATAGTGTTTTCCATCTACTTGCCATGCCATCCACATTACTGTACTTGTGGATTTTGGCAGTAACTAGCAGGAAACAAATCCAAAAGTCTAAAACATATGTGTGTGCTTTATGTACCTCCTTGCCTAAAGTTGAATAAGCTGGCAACACCAAAAAAATAGTGCTAACCCAGCTGCACTATACAATTGTGTGAACTACTCCCAAGTCCTAACACCAAAAGATATTTTTAAAAGCAAAATATTTGGATTTATGCAAGTTTGAACTTGCAACTAGCATATACTTTTTACACCAATGGTCCCATCTGCTAGTCAATTTTGGCACCATTGTCCCCTAACTTTGTTCAACCTGCAAGAAAGCAAAAATGAGAAATTAAAATCTGGTTGGATAGTAAAAACAACACATGAACAGCCAAAAAAAAAATTACCTCCTAATCAACAATCATAGGCTGTGACTGTGACTGATCTACACCTTTCTCTTTGTCTCCAACACCAACACCATTTTTGCTACCACCAGATCTGTTACCTCCTTCAAGTTCAGCCACCACATCTGAAAAGAAAGACAAAACAACCATAAATTATACTGTGAATTTAGGATAAAAAAAGAAGCATAATTTGTAAATACTGATTACCTTTTTCTATCCCTTCATAAGCTTGGAAATCATCAACCATGTCAATGTCTTTAAAATCAAATTTGGTAGGCTTCAACCAATTCTGTGTGCATATTAGTGCCTCTGTTATTTTTAGAGAGAGAGAGCTCCTATAGATGTCCAACACACGGCCTCCCGTGCTAAATGCAGATTCAGATGCAACAGTGGACACCGAAACAGCCAATACATCTCTTGCCATTATGGACAGCACATTAAATCTAGATGCATTCACTCTCCACCAAGCTAAAATATCAAAATTTTCATCTTCATCAATGCAGCGCTCATTCAAGTACTTATCTACTTCATTCTTTACCTCAATTGTGTCTTTCTTCTTTAGGTGTGACCTAAAAGCAGTAGTCCTTGCCTTTTCAGCAAAGCTTCTAAGCCTAGGATCCCTTAGATTTGCTGCATCTCCTAACATGGTTTGGTTATCTACTGCATTACTAGGATTTTGTTCATATTCAACCGAATACCATTCATACATCCTTACCATGGATGCCTTCACACTCCCAACCATAATACTTGCAAGGATTCCCCCATAAATGTCCTCAAAAGACCATTCAATGAATGCCATTTTGTACCTAGGGTCTAGGACATTTGCAATAAATATTATTGGGTTCATATTTTCAAGCTTTCCCCAATACTTATCAAGCTTAACCTTCATTTCATTTGCCACAAAAAATAATGCAGAATCTGCATTATCTTCACTTGTCCAGTGTTTTATCTCACTTTGCACAAGAGAAACATGATTGTACACGGTATTTGAAGTGACATATAATGACCCAGACAGAGACAAAGTAGCATCATAGAAAATCTTGAGGAATTTTACAAAGGCCCTCACATTTTCCCAATCTAGATTAGTTGGAGGTGCCCCTCTGGTTTCAGATTCTTGAAAGTAAGTTATGAAGTCGCCATCATCCTCTTCTAACCTTTCAAATGCTTTTTGAAATTTTTCAGTTGATTGAAGCATTTGGTAAGTTGAATTCCACCTAGTGGAAACATCTAGGCACACTAAGGACTTAGAAGTAATGTTTTCTACTTGAATTGCCTCTTTGAACTTGGCTAGCCTACTTGAAGATGATCTCACATATCTAACTGCATACCTTACAGCAGAAATAGAATCATGGTATTTTTTAAGCTCTTCATTCACAATTAAATTGAGAATATGTGCACAACACCGCATGTGCATCATTTCCCCATCCAACACCAAACCCTTCCAATTTTTCACCCTCCTTTTCAAGTATGCTATGGCTCCATCATTGGAGCTAGCATTATCAACTGTTATTGTGAACACTCGTCTAACCCCCCACTCATTTAAGCAAGATTCAATGCATTTACCCACTGTTTCACCCTTATGGTTAGGAATAACTTGAAAATTGAGGATACATTTTTGTAATTTCCACTCACTGTCTATAAAATGTGCTGTTAAACACATATAATTAAGGTTTTCCACTGATGTCCAACAATCAGTGGTCAAACATACCCTCTCACAATCACTTTTTAACAATGATTTAAGTTTACTCTTCTCCTGAATATAAATTTTAAGGCAATCCCTAGCTATAGTATGTCTAGAAGGAACATCTAGCTTAAGACACAATCTTTTACACATATGTTTGAACCCAACCCCTTCAACAACCCTAAAAGGCTGCTCATCACACATAACAAAATATGCAATTGCCTTTCTACACTCTTTCAAGTCAATTGTATGGGGAATGGCACCTATTAATTGTTTACCAGAAGAACTCCTATCAAATTCTAACAGTTTCTGAGTAAGGTCATTGGCAAGGGCATTTGGAGACTTGGGACACCTAGATATATAGGCAAGCAGGTTGGTAGTACCATGTTCTTTGCTATCATATAAAAATCGAATACCACAGTATATGCACTCAGCAATTGGTTCACTGACCTCTTCATCTGGCACCCTTCTAAACTGCTCCCATGCTGGTGACTTTCTTTTTGTTTGAATCCCAGCTTGCTTGTTGGCACTAGGCTTTCTTGACCTCACCTTCTTCCTCTTCTTAGGGACTGCTGGAGGCTTTTTGCTTGCATCTTCTAAAGGATTTTCACTTGGTGTTGAACCAATTCCATTAGTGGCAAGTGGTTAACTTGGTAGATCAGCATGTTGCTGACTTGGAGTAGTAGCTACTGCTCCACTGGGGGTAGGTTCATTAGGTTCCATGCCTTAATTGGAACCTACTAAGTACAAGTAATAATAAGAATTAAAAACTATGGTCCATATGAAAAAATAAGACTAAAAACTATAGGCCACATTAAAAATTAATTAAGTATCCACGGTTTTGATCCCTACTTGCTCCTCCTGATTGTTATTTATGTACAACAAATAAACTGAAAAAAAGATAGCAGCAGAAAAACTATAATACATTCTTAATCATGCATTGGACACCTTCATTTATAAGCATTAGAAAACATTATGCAACAACAGTTCTTTATAACAGCACAGGGATGCATAGGTTCATAGGTTCGGCCCTTCAAAAAAATTACACATGCATGTTGGGATCAAAGCCAAAATATACATATCCTAATTCCAATGCATACATGGCTGCTAAGATTTATAATTATTCCTTTTATTTATGAAGTTTCAATGGGGCCTTCCTACAGGGCAATGAAATTCGAATCCTATTATGCAACTTTCAAACTAACTATATTGCTATGATGCCATATAAATTAAGTAAATTCACATCACTCATTTAATTCAAATATGAAATATTTTATGACAAGTTAGAATATAATGAATTTAAAAAGCCAATTATCATAAAAGAGGCATAACAAAAATCAGTTAAATATTAAGTTGAATCACAAATGAAGTTGAAATTATAAAGTTCTCAACACAATTGAAATTGGAATAGAAAAAAAAATGAGAGAAAATTCTTTTGTTGATAACCATTTTAGGGAAGGGAGTGCTTTATTTATTTACTTTTTCTGGATAAGAGAAAAATTAGAAGTTTTGTATTACTTCTATTACTTTTTCTGGATAAGAGAAAAGTGAGAAAAAATTCTTTTGTTGATAATCATAAGGGAGTGCTTTATTTATTTATTTATTTACTTTTAGGGAAGGGATTGAAATTGGAATATAAAGTTCTCAACGCAAATTTTAAAAAGGAAAAGACAATTAAAACTCTCAAACAAATAAAAAGGCGTCCCTAAAACTATCAATCCTTCATAAACATTTAAATCAATAGAATTCAAAACAATATCATCTAGACAATCCTATGAAACTGATTACAAATATACCTATTACAATATCAACAATATTGATCAATGCTTGCCCATCTAGATTTCCAAAACAAATAATTCCAAATAAATTTAGAACAAGTATCACTGACTTTTTCATAAACTAAATCAATCTGTAAAGATTTACATGCAAAAACTGATACCCAAAGAATGCCTCATATCTAATTATATCGACCTAGTTGTCTAATTTATGCTAATTTAGGAAATGACTAACAAAAATAAGTAGAAATCAGAAAACAATAAATCAAAAATACAGAAGATTGTAATAAAAGAAAAAAAAAGTATAGCTTTGAACATAAGTATATTAATCACTCATTTTTATTTAGACAAAAATCTTAATGGTAATAAAAGTAATAAAAGAAAAGAAGAATGCATGTTAAGTGCTAAATACAAAAAGTAAGGCTTCTCTCAAAAATTTTACTTTGAAACTTCTCCTAGAAATTTGCATGCAAACCTAAAAACAATATTAGATTAAAACTTCGATTCTGTAAAAATATCTACAAAATGAAATTTGATCTAAATTTTCGAATAATTTTGTAAAAAGAGTGAAATTTTATTTATTTTGAAATATATTTTAATCAAAATTAAATT
The DNA here is from genome assembly GCA_020226215.1 of Sindora glabra. Classification (NCBI taxonomy): domain Eukaryota; kingdom Viridiplantae; phylum Streptophyta; class Magnoliopsida; order Fabales; family Fabaceae; genus Sindora; species Sindora glabra. The sequence continues at coordinate 61,403,103 of CM035233.1, forward strand.
AATATATTACATATTAAAACTTTAATTCATTACTGTTTGATTAAAACAAATTTAATAATTCAATGATAGTATTTAGAAGTTTTGTATTCCAATTATGTGAAGGCTAGAAAAAAGATACAGATAGAAGAATCATGTGAATTCTATAACTTAGGGTCTGGAATGGAATCTCATTTCCAAATGAAAGTCACATGTCTAATTATTGAGTAATGTTTATCTTAAACACAAATTAGTGAGGCCTATTATACCCAATTGCTATACATCAACATACTGGAAGGTATCATCATAAAGGCACAACAGAAGAAAGCACGCGTGTTAAGATTATGTTGTGTTTGGATTTATCCATAAAGAAAAAGAATCAACTTAATGAATGGAGTGAGCCTATTTATTCGTAATTACTTTACACAGCTGTCAAGTTGAGGATATGGATACGGTTAAGGAAATCACAGTAAACAATTAAACATGTATGAATTCAGACACAATCAGCGAATAACCCAGATTCAGAGATAGAAAAGAAAACCATCATTAACAAAGGTAAACAATGTAGAAACAAACCCTAGACCCGAAGCACAACAAAGTTAAGATTAAACAATGAAAAGGAGGAAATACCCATTTATGAACTCATACAGGCACACAAATCACAGATGAAATCATATATTACAAAATCCTAAACAATGAAGATAAGGAATCAAAAAATACACAGATGCAGAGGATGAAAACAAGATTTAAAATCAACGAATAAAACTCATATAGGATCAGGAATTACCTTGATCTGGACTCTCGAAGACCTGCACTTCGCACTTCACAGGCTTCTTTCCCGTCTTGATCTGAGGTGATGCTTGCGGTGTGACGGTGAAACAGCTCAATAATTTGGTGCAAAGAAGCTTGAGAATCTCAGAAGTTAGAATATCCGGTGAGGCAGTAAGGACCGACGAAGGTGTAGCTACAGGTGGCGGAAGAAGGTTATAGATTTCTAGGGTTTTCTTTGGCGGAGGGAGTGTGAAGGTGAGAGACCGAAAGGGAGGCTGGGGGTGAGTGGGTGGGAGTACGTGCGCGGCGCAGGGAGGGCTAAAACAAAACCTAATTTTCATCTGCCAGAAATGCTAAAACGGTGCAGTTTGGGTTCCAATTTTAAGTTATACCCCTATATTTCGGGTTAATTCAATTTTACACGGTAAATAATTATAAAATCGTCCCCGACCGAATTAAAAAAAATTCATTTTAATCCCTCCGATTTCGACTGTTAATTAAATTTTAACCGACCCTAACCGAACAAAATCGGGTTCGGGCGGTCGGTTAGGGCCGGGTCACCTATTTCTGCTCAGCCCTACAAGCAATGGCTAGACCTTATTACTTCCAAGAAAGAACTCCTCCTGTCTACTTTGCTAGCAACTCCAATCAACTAAACCGTATTCGATTCTTGATCTCATTCAATAATTTAATTACTTATATCATATAAAAAAGAACACACGCAAAAAAAAAAAAAAACTAACAAAAGGTCAAATATAGTTCTGAGCATCACACGTGGTATCATGCTGCCCATGAATTAAGAAGAATGTTATAAGTATATTAAAAAATTAAATTTAAAATTAAATTTAAAATATTTTATGTATATTAAATTAAATTTTATAAAATCTTATTTTTATTTTATATTTAATAATAATTCTTAATTTTTATTTAAAATTAAATTTCAAATATTATTTTTTGATGCATATATATTTCCTATAATTGCTGATGGATTAATGAACTGAATTATTCACCAAATTTCCAATGGGAGAGTCAGTGCTCAGTGAACTTCAAATCGGAAACGTGATAGAATTTGGCCGACTAGACGGACTTGTGTCACTGAGTGGCGCCGTCCAACCACTGATGGGCATGTGTCGCGATCTCGTGTGCCATGTCAGCCGACCGTGGACCCCACTTGACCCGTCTAGAATGCTAGGGAATGTCAAGAAAACTCGTGTTTTCTAATGTCTGTGTCAAAAAGTGCAGGCTTCGATGACTTTCGGTGAAATGAACGGTGAGAATGGAATATACAGTTTTCTGCATTGGAAGTGGAGTTCCGCATTTCCGTTTTGTTTTTGATCCCGACGGGGAGAATGAGAAATAGAATTCCAATTCCAAGTTCGAAAAAGATAATATTTTTTCTATTTTTTTTATCTATCATATTTTTAAAAAAATTTATTTTTTTACTTATTATTTTAAAATTTTAATAAAATATTAAATATTTTTTAAATATATTTTTATCTTTTATTAATAAATATTTTATTATTTTATATTATTATTCAACTTATATTTATTTTTTATTTTTTTATTTTTAATTATTTTAAATTTTGTACATAAAAGGTAACATTATAAAGCTCATTAAAAATAAATAAATTTAATTACTTTTTTAATATATGTAAAATCGATTAATGACGATAAATAAATATGAACGGAAGGAGTAAGTAAGATTAAAAGCAAGAGGACAAATATTAGTTGAATTTTAGGATATTTTATCTTCAAAATTCAGAATAATATGATAGTCTAAAATATTATTAAATTAAAATTATTTAATTATATTTATTACAAATATATAATTATAATTAAATAATTATAATTTAAATTTTTTTTAGCTCACCCCATCACATACCAAACCCCTGAAAATAATGATTCAATGAATAATCACCCTCAATATGCAGATGTACAAATCTAACTTCTATTTGGTCGCCTTCGCTATCCAAAAATTTGCTTTAAATAAAAATTAATAAATGAGATTGAAATTTTAATAAATATAAAGAGACAAAATATGCTTTTTATTTTAAAATATAAATATATAACTTATATAAATTACATTAGATGTTAAATTAGATATTATATAAGTATTTTTATTAAAAAATAATTAAATTAGACTGTTGTGTAATATTTTACATCTTTTAAAGATCAGAAAATAATTTTATTTTAAGTAAAATTTAAAAAATAAAATTGAAACTCGATCTTAGTTCAAAGATGAAAAACTGCTTCTAACCAAGTATTATAATCTTTTTTGTTTTTTGGTTTACACTAAGATATCCTTCCATCTTGACTGGTGAAAAATTAATTTTTTTGAAATATTGTCTAATGCTAAAAACGGGATTTTCTCTCAACTAAATTTTCTCTATACACAAAATGTAAATCCAAATCAACACATTTTGTTTAAGATAGCTTAACCCTACCAGTTGGACTAACCTCAAGCTGCTAACCAAGTATTATAATCTAAAGTGTTAAATATGCGATTAGATTGTGCATTATAGGTCTTTTTTCTGCAAACAACAATAATTATCTTTCGAAATCAGAAAGAAAATATTTTTCCGTTGATAATCAGTTTTGACTTATCCGAAAATGGATTAGCATCAGCTAACCATACACTTACCGTTAAAAAAGATGGAAGAAAATAATGCCGTGTTTTACGTTATATATAGCGGGTAAATTAATCGGGGATCGGTTTGTTTTGAGAAGCATCGTTAGTAGAAATAATTTTATTTATTTATGTCTATGATTATAAATCATTAAGGTAATAAAATATACTATTTATTTAATATTAAATATAAAAAACATAATGAAAAATAATTTATTTTATTTGAAAGAAGATTTTATTTTCTCTTACCATCATGTTACCTTACATTATTTTTTTATCATAAAATATATAATTAAGGATATAAAAATTATTTATTTATATACAAATAAATAAAAATTTCCTACTAAATATGTTTTTAGGAAAACAAACATAGTCCAAATTTTATATCCTTTTCTAATTGCTTGAATCCGTCAGCCCCACTTTGTATAATTAGCACTACAAGACATGAGATTTATAATTATCGATCCCAAATAATTAAATGGTTGTTTTCTAGCTGGCCACTAACTTGATGAGCAATCAGAAGTGAATAGAACTTAGGGCTTCAAATCTTTATATCATTGCATTCATCATGCTGACATAATTAATTACACCATCTCATATATGTATGTATCTTAATCCTTATGGAAATAGAAACCTATATCTTTAAGCAAGTGCCCGAAACTTCCTATTGGAAGAAAGTACGTGCCATGTACATTTCTCTTCTGTCACTTAAAATATCTTGGCCTCAAAATGGATAGATATATTACATATCTCTTTATTGGTCGCATTAAGGCATTTAAAAGTTAAAACCAATGATAATTAGAAGGCTATCCGGTTGTGTAAGAAATAGCCGCTGGTTGTTTGCCAGCTTCAAAGCTTTCCCCAGAGATGATTCTTTATGATATTTCCATTAGAACATAAATATCTGGGTTGCTTTCAATTAAAAACATTTCTCTGCCCATTGCGTTGTTTAAAAATGAATATTTTGTGCATTTCAATACTTGAATTGAATCATGGAATCTCCACTTGAGTATTTAAAAGTAGTAATAAAGTATTTACGAACACGGCATTATGCTGAGCAGCAACCGGAAGCAAAGCAAGCAACTTGATCAAACGTCGGCTAAAGAGCGTCCTCCGGAAAGGAACTGAGGGTAAAGCAGGAAAATTATGGTGTAGTAGATTTGATTCGCCATAACCTGACGAGATATATAAACATGATATTATTGCATCTATCTCTCTGGTCAGCTGAGCAGTAAATTAATATTTTGGCAAAGTCATGATCTGAAGGTATAGTGGGGGATATATGTATTTCAATATGTTAACGGAGCTAAAATTTGAAAAATTAATTAATGTATTTTAAATGACACACATAATTATATTTATCATTTTAAGAAAGTCAATGAAAATACATGCTTTACGAAAATACATATAATTCGTTCACCGTTAAGATCCCACAAATATTTCTAATAAAACGGTAGGTATATGTCATTGAGAGAGATCCTATTTTTTGAGAGCTTTTCAATTTCTCAGACGATTAATTTATACAAGAAATAAATTCTTCTAAAAGTTAAACCTTTAAGAAACTAATTTTTTACAAAAATTTTTAGAATCGCTTAAAGTTATTTGATTGACACTAAAAAAATTGATATTTTTTATGAATTAATTTTTTATATTTTTTTGGATCAATTTTGAATTTCTTAAGAAATATCATCAAAATAATTAATGTATTCTTCAAAATTTTGAAACCAAAAATAAAAAATATTGATAAAATTTAGTTATCTCTAGTTATTTTTTTTTAAACTATATTTTCTAACATCTCTTTCTATTATAATTTTTAAAATTTTTAATTTCTTATTTTTTAATTCACCATTAAAAAAAGGGTAAAACAAACTTATATAAAAATATTAAGATGTGTATGTGTGTGTTCAAACTCAGAATAAAAATAAAATATTAAAGTAATTATTAGTTATATTGAGGAATGATAGTTTTGTATTTTTATTAATAACTAACATAAGATGTTCTTCTTATCAATGAAGTTTGGGTAAATAATTTCTTATTTTATGTGGAAGGTAAAACTTCCTTTCTTTATTTTGATAATTAATGGCTAACCAAATAATTTAAGAATTTTATGCATTTTGAAAAATTGCACTTTCCATAAAACTTTTTGCCAATTAAACCACTTGTAAGATTCACGGTGTCACACAAATCACAATAGCAGAAAGATTTATATGCCTGTAAAAAAGAAAAATTCTTAAACGAAAGTTTGAATCCTCTTATCTCTTAGCTCAATTATATGAACCTTGTCGATGTCTTCATTCTTTGTTTATGTTGTGAAACATGAAGTGATCAGAATAAATATACACTCAGATTTTTAAACTCAAAATTTAAATATTATTAACCAACATCTTTTAACTGTTTGGTCTACAAATATTGTTTTTAGCATTGTGCATTTAGTTTTTCTGAGTGCGATCAATAAGTCAGAGGAACTACATAGACCGAGTTTTAATGAGTAATATATTATTATGTAACTTCAGTTATTAAGAATATTTTCAGATAAAAAAAAATGCAAATCAAATTCTTTTCTTGAATACATTAATTCATTGTTAAGCTATTAGATGAAAACGTAAAAATCTTTCCCAAGTTTTCCGCTGCTTCCAGATCTTCCAATATGTCTCTCTTGTTTGTTTTTATATTAGGTAATGCTTGGGGGAGTTTGACCTTGTAAAATAAATCTTTTTATTATTGAATTATATTTAACATATTAAATTTTATAATTTTCATTTTAATTAATTTATTTTAAAACTAAAAAATAATTCAATCTTAGAATATCGAGCTTCAATAGCATTAGCCTATTATCTATAAACAGAGATTGCAGGCTGGGCTAAATGCCCCACTAAAGAAGTTACACTAAAGTGGTTGCCTCTCTTATTCTGTTTATATTAATAATTTCCTTAAATTTTTCAACAGAAATGATCCCAACTTCCTACCTCCACTAGCCATCCAAAACAATAACTTACGAGAAATTTTCTTTGTTTTCAAGCACGCGTGTTGACGACAGCACCCAGCACTGAGCTTTTCTTTTCTGCAAGTTTTCCTCTCAATCCCCATCAATTTGTCATTGTGCGCTTTATCCCCCCACTTTAGTTGATTGCCTCTTAAGTCCCAAAGGACTACTATTTTCTGAGCCAAGTTCTTGGAACTGGCTGACCATTTTTTGCCCCAAAATTGCTGCTTTACCAGCTATGTGTATAAAACTTTTGGAAGTCACCTGGGCCAGATTTGTGCAGCTTGAGTTAGCTTCGTATGGTGCCGGTCCCGCCGGAGGCTGAAGCATGGTAATTACAAGTTAATTGATGGCTCAGCTGGACCACCACTATTGCTTTAATGCAAGAGGCCAAACTATCACATAGTGACTAGTGAAAAGGACGCTACTGCATCAAATCCAAAAAATTCCTAAATTTACAAGACATGTTTAGGAATAAAAAGAGGGTAAACGTAACGTTCATGTAAGCTTTATGTGGTTTTAAAGGTTAACTTTGCAACATATTTCAAGTCCCATGTTACTTGAACTACATATTTCAACCTTTTGACAATCTATATATATTACTGTAGTAAGTTACAGAGATTAATAACATGCTTTGGTTTTCAAATATAACGTATCCCACTTTTAAACTTGATATCACCGGGGGGTGGGGAGAGAGAGAGGAAAAATTCTTACCTATCACATTTGATGTAGTCTCAATTTTTATTATCAAAATATTTAAGATTTGAATATTTAAAAGTTCAAATACAATTGAAGAGACACATACTACAAATTAAGTGGAAAAATATAAGACTAGTAAGAAATTCTAACTATTCAATACCAAGGTTAGCATTAGAAAAAAGTGAAATAACTTTCCAAGTTAGCCATATATGCCAGATCCTGGATGTATCGTATAAATAGTTATGTTTTTTTTTATCACAAGCCTATACGTAAATAGGCTGTGACATAAGAAAATTAGTACGTTTTTCATCTGCTCTTCTAGTTGTCGTTTTCATCCTGTGCATATTTCATCGGCAAAGAACATGCCTATTAAAAGAACCATATGGTACAAAAGAGACGATAAGGGAGGATGGCAAGTTGTAGCATGCTTCTTTGATTCCCAACCGACCTCAAATAAGTGAAGACATCAACTTGGTTTTGACGTAACAGTAGGAGACGCGGAGCAGATATTCAATGTGGTATGCGATTTCGTCAACCCACAACAAGATCTATAATGCATAAAGGTCAACCACTTGAGCCTTTAACGGCCCCACTCCATCCTACTTGTAATTGTGGGCCCAAAACTCGTCTGGTGATAACCCACTTGCATTATACTATAACCGCCAATGAACCAGCCCGTAATTAAAACTCACACAGCCATTGACTTGCACTGGCGAGTTGACTCACCCGTTACCCCAATAGGTAATCATATATATATATATATATATATACATGAAAATTCGGTTCATTTAAAATCAAATTCATGCATACAATATGATTATTCATAAATTCAATTTCTAGTGAATTAGTTCTATCTTTTTTTTTTCCTTTTTTATTGCAATTGAAATATTATGCTTCTCAACTTGGTGTTTGTTTGAGTCATGGTTGGGTTTCAAAGAGGTATATGATTGGTTGATCATTTCAATAAATGATTATGAACTCAACTAAACCATACAAGCTCCAAGAAGACAAAAAGGTCATTTGGTAATATTGAAACATACCGAGGGTACTTTCCTGAATCTCGTCCTTTAAATACAACTCCATAAGCAGCCCCTTTCTTCCATCCAGAAAAGTGACGAACCAACTCTTCATAAACACCATTTTTTCTACTAAGGAGAACAGAATGGGAAATTGCTTAGTTCTGCAAGAAAACGTTGTGAAGATCATGAAAACAGATGGAAAAATTCTTGAATACAGGGCACCCATTAAAGTACAACAAGTGCTGACAGAATTTTCTGGCCACGCAGTTGCTGACTCACTTTGCCATCTACAGCCAAACACCGGACTACACAGCGGCCAGTTATACTACCTCATACCTCCACCACTGCCATCGCCGAAAGCCAGTAAGAAGAAGGTGAGGTTTGCGGATCAGGAAGTAGAAGGAGCACAAGACAGTAACGTGGTAAGGATTAAGCTGGTTATCAGCAAGCAAGAACTGCATAATATGCTAGATGAGGGAGGGATTTCCGTTAACAAGATGCTGTCTCTTGTTCATGGTGAAAAAGGGATAGAAGCGGAAACCAAGTCTACAAAAAGTGACAGTGGTTCTGAAGAGTGGAAGCCAGCATTAGAAAGCATACCTGAAGTTAACTAGCAGATAGCAATAACACGGTTATAAGACTCTTTCACTTAGACTGCCAGTAATCTTCTATTTTATCGTACAAAGCACACTGTAACATTAAGGGAAATATATAAACTACACTTTAGCGTTTCTCCTTGAGTTTTAACTTGTTAATCTCTTATTCTCTTTAAAGCCTGATTAAATAAATCTGCAGGCAACAAATCATAAAGAAAACTATAAGATGTTGGGAATTTAGAAAACTTCTGTTCACATAACAAAAAATGGTCAGCACTCAGCAAGCAAATACGTCCTTTTACACTTTTACATCTCTCGGTTTTGTTGTTTTCAATCAAACGATCCTCTCCCACATGGTGGTTCAAGGCGCAACCAATGCTGCATGCAGCAACAGGAAAAGGCTGAATGCATTATTACTTCCCGACCAACCTGTTAAATAATAAAATCATTTTTAGATCTTCTCTTGATAGCTTACGTTTTTTTCAGAACAACTCACTTGATATGTGACATGGTATTAAAACCTCTTTTATCAAATTGTCAAGGGCTCCAATCCTTGTCACCCCCAATCAAATAAATATTATAGTTATTCCTATAATCCTCAGTATATCTATATTCTGTCTATTCATAATCCCAAAAGGCTTCTATATGAGGGAATGTACTAAGTAATAAAACTATTCTTGGACCTTTCCTACCACTTAAGCTTTTGGGAAACATTGATACTTGACACAACTGACCCACAATTAGATAAGAGCGCCTTGCCTCTTGGATTGTGAACTCGTTGACAGAGCATGAGTTCTGTTTCATGACTTTACACCAACAATATCAATTGAGAAGTTCAGTGAATTACTCATACATGGGAGCTCCGCTCTGCCACCTAATTTGAACCCATTGAGTCGTTGGAACACAAGACAGAAGGAAACAGAAGTGAGAAAGACAAAAATATGAATGGAATATAAGGTGTAAATCCATTAGAAATTTTCAACTACTAAAACCACTTATAATTTAATGGAGAAAATATGATTATGTTTGCCATTCTGATCCATCCACATTTGAGTTATAATGGTGTTGCTGTTGCTCTCACTATTGAAGCAGCAGTGCAATTTCACATGTTTACGAGTATAGGATACATAGCATAATGAGATAAGTCCACATCTAGTAGTTGTCTACATTCAATGAGAGAGTTTTCTGACTTCTATATCATGCATATCACTGTGCTTTCAGTAGCATTTGACATTCTCATCTATCACTAATATTTTGACCGTTAATCAACAAGCAAACTCTAAAAGCTAGTATTAGTAGCATGTCAGTTATTTTTGTGAATTACGAACTAGAGAATAGAGATCTAAGAAATTGAAAACAAGAAGGCATGGAATATCATAGATAATAAGAGATGCCAAATTCAACATATAGAAAGAGGGCGATGGGAGAAAGCAGAGAAGGTTGATATCATTTTTGCATTAACCCAACCATATAGTCTTTGAGATAATAATTCTATGTATCAATGTTAGCAAAAACTTGTTAGTGAAACAAAATATTAATACTTATACTAAGTTGTTGGTACTATTTCACAAGATCTTGAGCAAGCCACTCAATAAAATTGCCCATCAAACCCATGCGCTCTGCCTTCATGAGAGAGAGAGAGAGATAGCAATCCACAAAATAATTGAGAGGACTCCCTAGAAACCATTAGAAATCTCAATTAATTAACTGGTATTAGCATATATAACCCTAGAAGTATGTTAACACTTACACTCCTCTAAATTGGCATTCCTTAATCCTTATGAAGTTGTGTTTTCTGTTAACTATGAACATAGACAACAACGTTCTGATATTTTAAGGCTCTATAAAGGATTAGAAGAAAAAAAGAAAGAAAGAAGAAAGTTACATAAATATTCATATGCCCAGAATCTATTCCGTAAGTGGGTGGACACTGGATATCCATTTAGCCATCATGGACCAAACCTGTCGCCACTCATTATTTCATGATTCCCTAAGGGAGAGAGAATAAGATAAGAAGACCAACATGTTCATTCACAAACGAGACAACAACTATTTAGCAAGGCGTTCGAGTAAAGTTTGACTTGTTTTAGGCAATAAAATGATGTCTCTCTTTTGCACACTAAACCACATGTATTATTCAATGAAATAACGTGATCTATTTAATCCTTCATTAGCTGATATTTTCTCTATTTTTCCTGCTATACTTAAATTTCAACATCACACAGCAAGCAGCAGTAATTACTTAGAAAGGATAAGTCATGGCAAATCACTTGGCAACGTAGAAAACTGGAGGCAGCCACAAGTAAATGCATCATTAGTAGACTATGCGTGTAGATATATTTAGTTAAGGCAAATGCAATAATTCCAATGAAGGGGGAGAACATGCGTGTATAGATATATAATTTTTAACATGAAAACAATGAAGAAATTGAGGAAGGAAACAGAGTTAAATACATTATAGATACCTCAACTTGGCTGATCTCACACTTTTACATTCTACTCAGAACTTAAAATTTCAGAGTCCCTAGGTCCGGAATTCCCTAGACATGCGAGATTAGGGTTTCAAGGGCAGACGTGATTGGAGTTGGTGCTCATTCTGTTGCTGTACGCAGAGTTAATAGTCGGTGATCGCTTGTTTTAGGTTTTCTTTGAATGGAAACGGAGATTATCGGTTGGTTTCCATAAGCGACGAAGGTTTACAAATGCAATCCTGCTTCGCTTTCGCCAATGTGAGTGCGAGCTTCCGCTTGTGCTACGGCGTTGTTAAATTGGGCTGGCCGAGTAGCGGTAATGATTTTTCCCGGCGAGTCTAATCAAATTCAAGTTACATACATAATCGCTTATTTTCGCGAAAAAAACCTTTTATAATTCTAAAATATTAAAATAATAAAAAATAATTTATATATAATATTAAATTAAAATTTTAATAAAAATTATTTTTTAAAAATTATTTTTTATTATTATATTTTAAAATATTTTTTAATTATAAAATATAATTACACATAACATCCTTCATTTATATAAAAACAATAAAATTTTTCTATAAAAATATCTTCCAAAATCAAAACATAATAACTCACGGTTACAATTGATTGATGACCCTCAACAAGTTGCTTACTTTCAATTCTTAGAATTAGAGTTGTCAAATAAATCACAGCTTGCAAATTGCTATCCGGTTTATTTTTACGCATATGAATATTTAAAATTAATTTTTTTTAACGTAAATAACATAAACTAACTCGTCACAAATTCAGTGTCAATCAATAGATCGGTCCGTGACAAACCAATCCGTATCTGTAAAACCTGCGAATTTTCAATTAAAATCTACGGACTGGCCCATATCCGCACAAGTTGAATCCCTAAAATTGAACCTATTTTTTAATACAAGTAATACGAATCAACCCTTCATGGACCAGCCCATTTTACAGCCCTACCTAGAGTTGAGTGAATTAGATGAAAGTAATTTAAGTTCATTCTAATCCACTCGATTTATTTTATTTATTGTGCATTTGATAAAATTTGAAGGAAAAATTGATTAAATTCATTTTAATTCACTCAATTTTATTTATTGTACCTTTGGTAAGAATTTTTAAAAATTTGAGTTAACAAATAGATGATGAAGCTACTGAGTAAGTACAGTATAATATAATAAACAGGATTGAATAAATCAAAATGTAGGACTAATAGATATTAGCATGATCAGAGAAGAAACTTTATCAAGGGTTTTTCCTCAGAGCTATTTTTGCCCGCATGTTTCAAGGATCATAATACTAGATCATGAAAATCATACCGGACAGTAGTGTTCACATTCATGAGTTCTGGATTAAGATCCAGAGACACAAAACAAATACTTGATCGTAATTATAACTTTCAGGTGGAGAATCTAGACACAAGTTTTATCAACGAATGACACTCTTGGTTGGCCATTGCACACATTGTCAAATCTCAGTATCAACTCAGCACATCCTTGCTCCTCAGAAAACATTCACTTAAACAAGAAAACAGAAAGTTCTTAAAGCACTCAGGGTTGTTGCTGGGCATGCCAGGCTACGACATCTTTGTATGACAAGTTCCCCCCAAAAATATCCAATGCACTTCCCACAGATACACCCACGCGTCCTGTCCCAGCCACTTTTATCCTCTCTAAGTCAGCCAACACCGTCACTCCGCCAGCATAAGTAACAGGAATCTGGCACAAGAAAATGTATCATTAACATGGAAATGTGATTTCACAGGCAAACATGATGACAATCCAATTTAACCCAGGTTCTAATTTTGCTTGAATCCTTCAATTGTTACAGTACTTAGGCCATTTGATCACATTGATGCTAATTTGAAAATTAATAAAATAAGTAGTTAAAGTCTGATACCAACCGGTGAATGCTTTCCAAGCAAAGCTACAAGTTCTTCATCAATTCCTAATCTACAAGAAGCAAGCAATCAATTCAAGTCAGGTCGTGTTAATGCATGCCTATGAAGGTATTTATATTTCAGTTTTTCATATTTCTATTGAGGTGTTGATCTTGCAAGAATGCAATGATGCTAAGGTGTATACTTTATTTGAAAATTTGTCTTTGCAATATTTTGATGAAGAGAAAAAACACGGGGTTTTATCAACTCAAGCTAGAAAAGAAGACAGCAAATGATACACGAAGATAAAAGAAAATTTAAATCTAAATACATTCTGCTAAATTAAATTATTCAAATGTACCTTAGAGTTGTGACTATAATTAACATAAATTTGTTTGCTCGGGCGCTGGGTCTGTTTCTGATGTGCTTGTAAGCCTCCTACTTAGTTCTAGTTACATATCTTTCTCCATCAAATATTGTTAGAAGGCATCAACAATTGTTACTTACTTTTTCCCTTCAACATCAACACCGTGAACCAGAAACTCATCTGCAAAGTTGGCAAGAAATTCCAATACTGTGGCATCAAGAATCACATCACTGAAATTCTGCCATCTATTAGTGACAATAGCATATTTATCTTCCTGAACAGAGTAGGCCATAAATATGTAATGAAAAAATATTCCAATTGGATGACAGCAAGCATAGCAGAAGATCACTATAGATAACACTAATAACATTCCAAATGTTAACAATGTGCAACTCCTTCCTAATTATTGGCTAATTCTCCTTCCACAGATAACATGGTCTTGTCCCTTGGTATCTACAATTTTACATATAGATCCAGCAGACTGTTAAAATGCAGAAGACAAAATAAGTAATTAAAAAAGTACATACTCAAAACTCAAATTACTATTCTTGTGTTGCACAAAAATACCTAATTTTTCTTCCTGGATAACCTTGTCTAGGACATATATTAACTTGGAATATAATGAGATGCATTTTTACCTTCTTTCTGCAGCTGAGATCCAACACAAGCCTCTGCTTTCCAACAATGCGAACAAGATCTTTTAGCCTATCAAGGTCCATTTGTCCGTTGTTGATTACATACTGTAAAGAAAGAAATCAATTAATAACTAATTGAATGAAACAATCCAAGTACAAGTAGTAACTAACATGATATGGTTGATTTTATAAGCACTTCTTGACTACCTGAAACAAAGAAGTACCAACATAATGCCTGCCAAAAATATAAAGTAAAAGGAAAATTAATGACAGACCGAAGATGTAGAAAGAAGAATCATTTTTTAACCTCTGTGCATCCGTTTTCAAGTGAATTGGATAGATATGAAGTACGAAAACCTTTCAATTTAAATCTGACAAACAAAACTCCTGGAATCAGAGGAGGATAATTGGGTGCATTGTTTCAGAGCCCTTAACTAATTTAAAAGACATGCCAATGTGTTTCTATGTGTATAAATACTAGCAGGAAATAAAAAGCAATTAGACTGCCCAAGAAACGGGGAAGAGGAAAGTATAACGTACAGATGTGACAATGACATGGCTTGCCCCTTCCTTTATATAGCTCAAACAGTTGTCAGAATTGATTCCACCTCCAACTTGCAGACCGCCTAAATTATATCAAACCTCAGTAGTAAGATCGGCAGAGCAAAAATCTCTAAGTTTCAAACATATCATCAATCATAAAGAACAAATGCAATAAATGCAATGCAGGATAATTTGGAGCCAACCCCACAAACAACTTGTTAAAAATGGATATTTCTTCTGGTTATGTCATTAAGCAGTAGCATAGAATTATTATAGATAGTTAAAGGCTACCTTACATACCAAGTCACACGTCAACATAAAGATCTAAGAAGAAAGTACTGACCCAGGAGATAGTTTTTACAAACAATCAATAACTTTGCAACTAGATGCTGACTATATAATTTTTGTCCTCTGTAATGAACTATTCAGCAACTCAATTTTCTTCCTTTTCCAGTGTCTCACCCTGATAGGAAAAGTAATTGTAGCAGATATATTTCAGCTTGGATAGTTAGAATCAAGATAACTATATAGACTTGACTTTTGTACTCTCCACAACTACTTCGCTGCTAAAGCTACTGATTACAACACATAGCATTCATGAACCCAAAAAATTAGTAAAGCACAGTACCAGGATAAGCATGCAATGCATCAAGGGCTGCAGCTTTGCTCAAAGGATCTGCTTCAAGCATAATAACGTGACCACCAGTAAGCCAATCTGCTCCGTAAAGATTTGCATACTCGGATGCTGACTTATCAGATTCAAAATTGGTAACAGGACTTGATCCATCTTCCTTTAAATCATTCATATTAATAAAAAAATAGTTAAATTTTCACACTTTTATGAATTTATGTGTTCATTTTTATATCATTCATATTAATAAAAAAATAGTTAAATTTTCTTTATAAAAAGTTAGAAATTCGTAATTATCTTTTTATAAGAATTTCATCTTATAAATACATACGAGATGCAACATTTATTTTATAAAAAGAGAACTATGAAAAAGTATACATTTGTCATGCATGGGCGGCAAATACAAACTTACTCTTTTGATAAAATTATTAAAAATAAGGAGTAAATACACTATAAAATATTTTTCAATATATTTAATGTGTGAGTTTAAAAATTATTATACCACTTTTGATTTATTTAATAAATATGTTTTCTATTTTGGTCTTTGTAATAAATAAAAAGCCAAATCACTTTAAATATTTATTTCCTATTTTTTCACTTCTTTAATCTTAAATTATATATCACAAGTTTTCTCAACATTAATCAATATTTTACGTAGCCAATCAAATTTAATTTTTACAAAAATGTTGAAATTTATTATTTAATATTGTACGTATATTAGCTAGTAAAATATATTATGTTACACATAACATGATAATATTATAAGAGTGGTGTTATAATTTTGGTTGAAATGTAATGTTAGGCCTTTAATCTGCACATTATGCATATTTGGTCCCTAGAAATTGTTAAACAATTTTTATTTCTCTTCTGTTTCAATGCGATTAAATCAAGTTCAAATTGCTATCTCTCAAATTATAGATGGCACTATTAAGTATTAATAGACTTTCACCATTTATACCAGCCAATATTCCAGCTGGGCACCCCCATAGATTTACTATGATATAATTATTTTTATAAAGATATAGTTGACGAATTCGAGAGTAATAAATTTTTAAATTAGATTGCATAGGGAAGCCATCCCCATTTTATCACTTTCCCTCAAGTTGCTGGCTGAGCTTTCCCAAATTTTTACTTGTAATTTGTGTTCAACATAAGGGCTTTATTGGGGAGTTGTGAAATAAAATTGAAATACATGATTAGATGTAAAATTAGATTTTTATAGATTGTGAAACTATTTTTTAACAATAATACTGTATGCACTAAAAATAAATTTTAAAATTAAATTTCAAATAGAAATTAATGGCTATTATTAAATAAAAAATGATGAAATAAATCTATAAAATTTAATCTAATAAATATAAAAAAATTGAAATTCAATTTCGGATTCTATTTTTTGTGCCTATAATATTTTCTATTTTTTAAAGGATAAAATTATTAATTTCATTATCAAAATTGTAAGATGCTAGGTAAATTGATCTTTGAATTATAAAAATTACTATGATAATTTTTTAATTACATTTTATTCGTATAATTTTGGTCTTCTATCATATTACTAAAAAATGCATGTATATGATGATGTTTTAAAAATTGGATTGGATGGCAAACTAGAAAAGTTATTAGGTGATGGCGACCCAATTTGATTGATCCAATTGGTTGAATTAATAGTTAAATTGAATGATATTGTAAATAAAAATTTATATAAATTTATTAAATGAATTAAATAATAATGAATTTAAACTTTATACATGAATTCATAATTTATATATAAAATACAATAGAAACAAAGTAAATTATTGAATTTTTAGTTAATTAGGTATTAAATCTATTTTTTTTATATTTTTCTTAATTATGAATAGATTTATTAGGTCAATGTAACTCAAAAAAAGATGTCTAAAAGGAAAAAGAAAGTAACTAGCCATTTTTTTAAAATGAACTAATTCTTCAATTTTCTTTTCTAGTTTGGATTAGTTCAATCACTAATATGATTCTTTAAGTCAACTTAAACTAAATAATGTAATGGTTAATGGTTAGATTATTTGACCTAATTCAATTTTTATGATCAAGAAAGTTTTTGACTTAAATAATATATGATATTTTTTTTTAACTTTATCCTTCTTTGCATATTAAATTTAATCCTAATACATTATATATGTATCTAGTGGTAACAACTCTTATTATTAAAAAGAGAAAAAGGGAGAGAGATGAACATGTATGTACAAAGGAATGAAATTGTATAAATAAAATTATTATAATCATACTAACACTTTATAATTTTAGAGATAATATTATTAAGTGCAATTTTATAGGAGTAGAGTGAAGCATAAGATGCTTAGAAGCATGTGGCATTATTTTATATCAGTAAAAAGCTTTTTAGTTTAGTTTATACAATGGATTTTAAAAGTGATGTTTTTTATCTAGAAAAAGAATCTCAGTATGAAGATTTAATTACTTATCTACCTTAAATGCTTTAGAAATTGAGGACAAAGCATTGGGTTAACTGGTAAACTTTCATTTTTGTTACACGATTTGCTCAATCTTCTTTCTTCCAATTGTTATCTGTTTGTGATATTGATTGATTTTGCATTTTAATTCTTCACTTGTTTTATTAATTTTGAATATGTTTAAACTTTGATGATATGTTAATGGATTCATTAAAAACTAGAATTTCTTGATCGAAATTATCAAAATGTTTTTCTCATTGATGTTCATATTCTAATAGTTTTCTCTATAAGATTAATGTATTTGGTGATATATATTTGTTTGGTTTGAAATCCATTGCCTTTTTTTTTCCATTTTCTATTTTTAGTCTGATGGCTAATTGCTAAGTAACAAGAAAATGAGTTGAGGAGAATTGAAATCTCTAATCGACAAAGGTAAAAGTACAACCATTAATAAGGTGTTTAGCATCATATTAAGAAGAAAACTTGGGATGCTCTTTCTGCTACAATGTGATCATCTTTGTTAGCTAATTATTTTTGGATGACTTTTGTGCATTAATTTTTTTAGGTCTGATTATGGTTCTCTTTCCTTTTATTTTTCATCTACTAAAAAAAAATTATTATGTAAATCAAAGACTTCAATCAAAATTTATTTGCTATTTTTAGTTTTCCTAATTTCGTTTTAACTTTCACCTTTTTGTTCACTTTGATGAAATCACAAGTGCAATCTAAGTTTTGATTTATAATTTTAAATCTTTCGAGGATTTAATTTCAAGAATTAAAAACATATTACAACAAGTAATTTATATATGTAAAATAATTTTATTAAATATTTATACTATAAGCACCAAGTGCTTCATTTCCCTTTCTAAGCATAGTAGAAATCTCCTATTATTAATTTTATTTTAAAGCAATATTCGATTATATTTTGGCATTTTGAATTAACCTATTATTTCATTTTGAAATTTTTGTTCGTTGAATTTTTAGTCCCCTAAATACTATTTTCTCATTATGAAACCTTTAAAAACTATTTCCCTAAAATTTCTTATTCTTATATTTATATGCTTTAATAGAATATGTTGATGTGTCACTAACTTTGCAAAAATAACTTGTTAGGTTTTGCCATTAAATGTGAAAGCCTTTGCTTAGTTTAAAGAATGCAGTCACGACAATATCTTTGTAATCTCATGAAAGCAAAGGAAAGGTTTCTCTACATTTCTCCGTTTATCTTTGACCTCTTGTTCTTTCAATCATTTGCCTCTATTGAAATATGCAGGAGATTTAAGGGTTCTCCTAATTAAAAAGAATAAATTGCTTCTAACTGATACAAGAGGTATGGAATTAGCTGCAGGAACATATACAATTGAATATGGATATTGTTTTTATTGTTGCATTTGGAATTGAGACCAATATTGGTGTTGAGACAAGATGAAAAAGACATAACATTGCCAACATCGAATCCAAATCTCATGTTTTTGTTTTAGTTATCTTTGTTATTTTATGTGCGTTTCTATTTTCTATGTTCTATTTCTTCTTTTTGGTATTTTGTAGATAGGTCTAAATCCTTTTAATTCTAATCAAATCTATAATATCTTTCTCAATTGGAAAAAGGCTAATATACCTCAACATGTTTATGTTATAAAGGTAATGTGCATTAATGGTTATGAATGAAAATTTCTAACAAAATTATTATTGAAAAATCTATAATGAGAAGTCTAATATTTAAAGGATTAAATACTTACCGAACAAAAATTTTAAGAATAAAACTATGATTAACTTATTATTTTAGAGTAGTACTAGCATTCAACTAGTGCTTTGCATGGGTTAAGTAATACAAAAACTATAACAAAGTAAACAAACTATAATAATAATAAATTTTATTATAAAAAGTTATAAATTATGTCTATAATAAGTATGTAAAAGAATATTTTAATATTATTTAACATTTAAAATAATTTAGAATGATATAATTTATATAATTTTTATATGTTAATCCAATTAATTTGTTTGTTCACATTAGAAGGAATTACTTATAGCATTAGGTATAATAAGTACAAGCAATTAGTACTAAGTGTACACTAAAGGCTTAGCTCAATTCTTATTAGTCACATAAAACTTTCTCTTTAAGAAAAGAAATAAAAAAATGCTTGACATACAATACTAGTATTACAAACAAAATAAATATTTTCTAGGCTTTGCTCCTTTTATATTTTGCTTTCACCTTTAGATAATTTGGTTTACTTGAGAAGAAAAGTACCCTCATCACACTAAATGAGTAGCCATGCAACAATTTTTTTATAATGGTAAGAGTGAATGCAAACACATAAAAATCAAGAATTAAATTTCAAATATAGAAAAAGGAATAAAATTTTTAAAAAATATTAAATGCTAATCATATAACAATAATACACTCAAATTCATATATTTCTTATGTTATAATTCTCACATAATAAATTCTATTAGGACGAATCTTCTTAATTTTGTATAGTCATGGTAAAGCAAATCCTCACAAATCATTTATATATGCATAATTGATTACATTATGGCTTGTACAATGTTTTGTAAGCTCGGTATTTAGCCAATAAGGTAGCTAGCATGACACAAAGGAAAAAAATGGAAAATTTTAATGTTATATATCAAAGAATAAAAACATACATCAATATAAGCATGCATGAATGCATTGTAGTAACCAAATTGCATATACATTCATGCCAACAGATCATTACCACCGATGAAAAAAGATATAATAAGGAGTTGAAATAGACTAACCATTGGCAGCTTTAAAATCTCAAGGTGTAATCAAATATCTTGAGATCAAATCTCCATCAGGAATTATTATGAATTCTACATCAATATTAATATGATTAAGGTAGTGAAAAACTATTATAAGCATATTAATAGTCGCATACATGATATGAAATAGATAAAATTTCACTCGTCGTCTAGCCTTTATTTTATTTAGTCACATCAAATCTTGAAAAGACAATAGTATATTAATTTATGACCTATGTTACAAGGTATTTTGGTTATATCTATCGAGCAGACATCATCAACATAAAATAAATGAAAGCTTACTATTCGAATCAAAAGCCAAGTTCCTTAAAATATAAAAACTTAACTTCTCAATCTACCTGGAGATTAGATCAAGATATACTTATCTATTTTTAATAGGGAATAATTTTAATGAGATTTATTTCGTATTAAAAGTTAAAGCTAGAAAACATGCTAAAATAATTACACTCATTATCAAAGTTTCAAGTTAACAAAAAAGTAGTAGTAGATATTAGAAAAAAAATGAAAATTCCTAATGTAAACAGAATGCTTGAATGATGTTGCTGGCATTTAGTTTACATAGACAACCATTGCCATATATACATAAGTTAAAACTTGAAATAGTAACTAGTTTAATTTTGCTATTAAATTTCCTTTTTATTTTACCTTATGCAAAAAAGATGTAGTCTTAAACCACATATTAAGGTTTTTCTACAAAAGCCTTGTCTCATTACAAGTCAGTGGCGAAGGCAAGGGGTTAGAGTGGGCCTTGGCTTCCTTAACCTCTAAATTTTAAATTATTAAAATTTATATGACCCTTTTAAATTTCATAATATTTTACTTTTGCCCCCTAACTTTAAATTTTTACCTCTGCAACTATTATAAGTGCTACTCCTTCAATCATATATATACTTTTGTTAGATTCCCAAATGAAGTCAATCACCATAAAATATACAAAATAACTAGATATTATTAGTTTTAAAACCTAGCATGCCTAGTTGCACCCTTGCACACGAAAGAATAATCTAATTCACTATGACATTTGGTGCTCGCAATATAAGAATAATAAAAAATCATGAAAAAAGAAAAAAAACCATTGTTATGCCAATAGCTCAACTTCCAAAAAAGAAAAAAATGGTGCACATATGGCATTGTAGTATCCAAAATGAGATGTATCTAATTATTTGAAATCATTTAAATGAAATTTACCATAGAAAGGTCATAAAATGCAAAAATAAGCAACTAAATAACAAGTTTGAAATTCATTGTATATAAAGTGCATTATGCCAAAAGTTGTATATAGTTGTACCCTAATAGTTGTATACACTTCTTTAGGTACCTTTATGTTTGATTAGAATTTGAGTCATCAAAGGTTATGTTGTTTATTGGAGATAATGATGAAACAAATAATGAAGGATTCCTTGGTGGCCTTCATAAAATTGTTATATTAAAGGGAAGGGGAAGTAATGACTACAATAAGTCAGCTTTGTAATAATAAGAGGTATCCTCTTTTAGTCCCAACATTGTAATGACAACCCCCCAAATCACCCTAATACCTTTGTGAACAAATTACAGACTATTGGCTATGGTCCTTGGTTTAAGGCTCTATCACCTGATGATGAAACTTTATAAAAATTCCCCTTAACATCATAAAAGGTCATTTTCATGAAAAATTTTAAAATAGATATGATCAAATATTTGATAATTTCCTTATTAAAGTAGACATATGTAACATTGAAAATGGATAAAAATATCAAGCAGAAAAATAAGTAATTGAAAGATTTATTTATTATTAATACAATATATATGTCAATAAAAATTATGAGAATACATATTATGTATGTTTATGGACCTTTGTCAGTGAGCTAGCACCATTTTCTATGTAAAGATAATACAATAACCCACAATAAAGAAAAATTTGATCTTTATTTTCTTGAAGATAATGTGCCAAAAGTTAGAACTAGAGCATTACAACTAGAGGTGTCCAAAAAATGGAAACTCAATTTGACTTGCTTGACTTAGACTAAGTTTTATCAATTGGGTCAGGTTAGATCAGTCCTACAGGCCATTTTGGGCTAAAAAATAACTTTGCATAAGTAAGGCTGAGTAGGCATGGGTTTTAGAAATTAGGCTCGTTTGGACTCGTACTAGCTAAATTTTAATACTTGAATTGTGCAATAATAGAAGCAACATATGATCACACCATATGTCTTAAATCACTACCAGCAAGAAGCATTTTCTCTAATTCGGTAAGAGCTTTATCATAAGGTCTTGGATTTCTAGAGCAAAACTATAAAAATAGAAGCTTTTTCTAAACTAGTGGCTATGAAATCCAAATGGGATTTGCAAGGTTCAAATAGGTCAAAGATCATACTCATTTCAAATCACTTTAAAAGGAAGACATTTTGTTCTCAGCTTGATTCCTTACTTTAACAAACTTTCCCATTCCATAATGTTTAGGTGTTGCCATTTGGTAGTCCTAATGAGTTATCACTAAGGAGAATTATAAATAGTTACAATGATTCGTGAATAAGTTTTATAAGCTCCAGCTACAATTTTAAGCACTATGGAAGGTTCCAAATTGCCTTACAAATTGAGGCTAATCTTGTTTACATTGTTGACATTGTTGATAATGAGATGATTCTTGGAAAGAAAATGATTCGGATTTTGGCACATGTGGTTGGTATTGAAAAGTACAAGAACTTTGTTTTGGGGAGTATTAGAAGGATATTGCCATTTAGACAGAAGGATTTTACATTTCCCAGTTCCAAGCAGTTCATCTTAAAGGAAGCAGGGCTTTATTTGCTAGATCTAGCTTATAACATCACTTATATTTAATTTTTGGGTGATGGACCTGACTTGGTCTGATTATGCCCAATGGACCTGACTTAACTCGAAAAATTACAAGTTTATTAAATTATTTAATGGAATTAGGCTTTCAAATTAAAGCTCAATTACTGATTGGGCATGTTATTAATATGTCCTGACCTAACATTGCCTAACCTATAAATACCCTTAATTACAACCAATGAATATATCAAGAAGAAAATCAAGTTATGTAGTTAATAACACACATAGAGTAAATAGAGATAGATGTTTCCAATAAAATATTTGGTGGAATATTCAATTAGTATGTTTAGAGTTTTCCCAAAAAAAAAAAATCTAGTGTTTTGGTGGTTTAAGCCAATAGTGAAAGTGAAGCATTACGTCATTACAAAGTAAATAGACAATAATAAAAAGAATTTTATATCTTAAAATAGACAAATAAAATGATCTCTCTCTTGTTTGAATCATTTCCTTTGTCATAGTTTTATATCCCTTTAATTCCTATTAGGATAGAGAAACTGTGAAGATAAGGGAATAAACAAATGTAAAATAGAAAGGAAAAGAAAAAGGGAGAGATTAAGAGTAAAATTATCGTGATGCAAAGGCAAGGCCAACAATAACAGAATTCTAAGTAGTAGCAGTAAGATAAGCTCATTTTGAAGACCATTAAGATCAAATAGGAAAGATACACTAGAGAGACAAATAAATTTCAAATACCTTCGCAAATGATTTTACGAATTCCATATTCACAATTCAATCGACTCTAAGAGACATTATCACAAACAATTGGAAGGCAATGGACTAATAATATACCAAAACACAATTCAAAACACTACCTTTGCTAAAAAATCAAACTGTATAAATAGAGTTACGTATAATTAGACACAAATAGAAAGAAAAAAAAATTAACAATTGGGGAAATAGATTAGGGTAAAAAAATTATAAAGAATGATTACTCAAATCAATTCATAAAAATCCAAGATTGCTCAAATCAATTCACGAAAATTCACATCAAAACTAACATTGGAAAATTTGCAAGGACAAAATGCTCATCTCACCAAGCAATATAGAATAACAACACAAGGCAGGTATTCCAACTTTTGTTGATATCTTATTACTTTTACTGGGTATAGATACAGATATATGGGTGAAACAAATGATTTAGGGCTTATTTGTTTAATATTTTTAAAATTAGAAGTTTTTGTTTGATAATTTTAAATATGTAATTCAAAAATAAAAAAATAGAAATAAATTTTTAGTATTTTTTAACTTGTTTACTTATTTTGAATACTATTTTTGTAATTAACTAAAAAAAATTTATGACATATAACTAATACAATAATATATTAATACAACATCAAATTTACTTGTTAATATATCTTCATATTACATGAACAATTTGGTTTTATAAAAAAGGAGAAACTTTAATGCACCACTTAATAGTAAACCAATAGATCCATAGCTTAGATTTATTAATCTATGTAATGTTGCATAAATTAAATAAATCTTCATATTACATGAACAATTGGGTTCTATAAAAAAGGAGAAATTTTAGTGCACCACTTTTATAGTAGACCATAGATCTATAACTTAGATTTATTAATATCTGTAATGTTGCATAAATTATATAAAATTTAATAATTTAAAGCCACTAGCATCATAATTTGTACTTTAGAAAAAAATAAACTTAATATATTGCATTGGAATGTTGGAATCTGTCTCTTAAACAATTTTTTTTTTCATTTACTTATTTAAACTTTTTAATTTTTAATTCAAAAACAAGTTTTAAAAATAAAAAAATTGAGAACTGAAAAAAAAAAAGAATGTATATTCAAACATGTACTAATTTTGTCAGAATAAGCCGAACTACTCATGAGCCTCAGGCCGACGCCGAGGCGTTTCGCGCGCGGACGAGAGAACCGATCCCCAGCGGAGGAAGCTTTAAAAAAATCTGCTGTTGATCACTGAAGCTGAAGGAAAATCACATCATCTCTATCCACCGCGCTAAAATGGCTTTGAAGAGGTCGCTAAAACCTTTTCCAAGACCACCGTCCTGCGCCACCGCGTGCTCTCCAATCCCCAACCCTCCGCTCCCGTCACCGCCAGACACTTCTCAAACCCCACTTCCGACTCTTACCATCTCTCCCAATTCCCACTATCACAACCTCCTCAACTTCGTAAAGACCCATCTTTCCCCTCCTTTCACACCCGATAGCCTTCTCCATTTCCTCAAATCCAAGCTTCATCACCACCCCAGTTTCACCCACTATGACTTTCACATATTCAACTGGGCCTCCACTATTGACTCCTATCGCCACAACCACGCCATTTTCGAATGGATGGCCCGAACTCTTTCAATCACCGACCGATTGGCTGAACTTCGGCTTCTTCTAGAATTCATGGCTTCCAACCCTTGCCCTTGCTCTGACGGTATTTTCTCTTGCCCTCGAACTGAACCCATTTTCCAGTTTGCGATTAATGCTTATTGTAAAGCTGGGAAATTGGATGATGCTGTTTTCGCATTTGGGTTTATGTGGAGGTTGATTGATGGGAAACCCAATGTTGTGATTTACAATATTTTGATACACGGATTTGTGAAATGGGGGAGGCATGATAAAGCATTGGAATTTTATGATAAGATGATTAGAGATAGAGTCAAGCCTGATGCATATACGTTCAATATTTTGATCAGTGGTTATTGTAAAAATTCGCAGTTTGCATTGGCTTTGGAGTTGTTTAAAGAGATGAGGGGAAAGGGTTGCAACCCGAATGTGGTTACTTTTAATACTTTGATTAAAGGGCTTTTTAGAGAGAGGAAGATTGAAGAAGGGATTGGCATGGCCTATGAGATGATTGAACTAGGATGTCATCTCTCTAGTGTGACTTGTGAGATATTGGTTCATGGACTTCATAAGGAAGGTTGGATTTTGAAGGCATGTGAACTAATAGTGGACTTTTGTAGAAAGGGAGTTCTGCCTAAAGGATATGATTATTTTGATTTAGTTGAAGTTCTATGCGGGCAAGGGAATGCTGTTGGAGCATTGGAGCTGGTTTATGAGCTATGGAGCAAAGGAAATGTTCCTAGCCTGATTTCATGTACCATATTGATTGATGGTTTAAGAAGACTGCGAAAGATTGATGAAGCCTCAGCATTGCTGGAAAAGATGTTGAAAGAGGGTATAGTTCTGGATAGTGTGACTTTTAATGCTATCCTTCAGGATCTTTGCAATGTGAGAAGAACATCAGAAGCAAATAAGTTGAGATTATTGGCTTCAAACAAGGGTTTGAAACCAGATGGCATGACCTATAGAATTTTGGTTTCTGGGTATAAAAGGGAGGGCAATCATAAGGAGGCAGAGGTGTTGGTAAATGAAATGTTAGATAGGGGGTTCATACAAGATCTTGCTATGTATAATAGACTGATGAGTAACTTCTCTACTTGCTGGCGCTCTGCACACCCGCAGATTAACAAAATTGACCGGTGAATCAAGTGGTTTCCAATTACAACATATATCTGGGGCTAAGGTGATAAAAAATTCAAATGATTAGAGTCCTTGGTCGTTTATAGTACTGAAAAAGACACTCTTGGGCAAAAGTACAAACCTCACAAATGGAATAGAGATGCCCAATTTAAGCATCAAGTGCTATGTTGGTATAAAATTCATTTCTCACCTTCTAGCATTTCATTATGTTCTGGTCCTTCCGGGTAAAATCTTTCAGTACATTGTATATTGTTCAAACTGATTCTGGACTACCCACTATGTAAGTTATTTTGCTTGTTGTTTCAGTGGCAATCGCCCACAGTTGAGCTGTGCCTCGACTGACTGGTTTATAGTCGCATTTGAGTTTCAGAGACTTGAGTTCAGTTTTGCTGCCCACCTACGGCCATTTGTAGTTCAGCCACAGCGCTCTTCTTATCGGAGGCATTTGATACAGTGCTGGAGAACTTGCAGCAATAAAAAACGAAGTCTGCAATTCTGCCTTTTATTCAGTGGTCCACTCTAATAAGCAAAGATGTTCATCATAATGTAGACTCCAATGAGAATTATCAATTGCCGTGTAATCTATGTATGTACTAGGAGTGCATTTCCTTTTAAAATCCGTAACATCACTCCAGTTTAAATAGAATTGTTCAGTTTGTGTTCTGTACAATTTGATAGGATTGGAAGTTTCTCTAGGACCAAAAAAGATACGTTGTTAAAGGCCTGGCCTTCCTCCGTATAAATTGAGAATCACATGCAATGTAAACTCTTTCAATTCCTCAAACTCTATAGAGAATTCACCTGGGCTTCAGTTTAGCATAACTACCAGACTAAATAGAATCATTCAGCAACATCACTCCCCTCTAGACGGAATTATTCAGTCTGTGTTCTGTACAATTTGATAGGATTGGAGTTGCTCTAGGACCAAAAAAGGTCCGTTGTTAAAGGCATGACCTTCCTGTGTATAAATTCATATGCAATGTAAACTCTGTTAGTGCCTCAAACTCTAGAGAATTCACCTGGACTTCCATTTACCATAACTACCAGTCTCAATAGAATTATTCAGTCTGTGTTCTGTACAAGTTGATAGGAATGGAGTCTCTCTAGGACCAAAGTAGATACGTTGTTTAAAGGCATGGCCTTTGTGTGCATAAATTCACATCCAAAGTGAACTCCAGTTGTTCCTCAAACTCTACAGTGAATTCACCTGAACTTCCATTCAGCATAACTACCGGGATATGCTCTATGTGGCACAACACTTATTTCCTCGTTATTGATAAAATATTTGGTTCTTGGGAACGCAGGCTACCCAGCGAAATTTTCAAGAATCGTGGAATTTCTATTCATTGCAAGTAGTGGATTGACATCTCGTTAACAAAAAAAATTTGAGAAGCATCTTGAAAATCACAATGTAAGGACTCACATCACAGAATCCTTCAAATTTAGACAGTGAAGTTCCCTGAGAGATATAAACTCGATCAAGCAGAAGAGAGAAACTAAAACCAGTCTTCAAATTACAGAGTCATCCACTGTTGCATGACAGCAATTTATCCTGCTCCTAAACTATTACTTACCAGAAAAAAAGGTCTTCAAATAAAATACATGGCCATCTGAAGTTCTTTCTGCTTGAAGCCACACTTCTCATAGAAGGCTTTGTTCTCAAGGCTGCAATCAAGAATCACCTTGTAGCACCCCACCGAACGAGCATGATCTGTGAGGAACTTGATAATCTTCTTTCCCAGCTGCTTGCCACGAGCACCGGAATCCACAACAACATCCTCAATGTGTCCAACTTTGCTACAATTCCTCAGAAACTTCCTTTCAATGAACACACTCCCTGTTGCAATAATCTTTCCATCAACCTCATCTTCTATAACACAGATAACATGGTCATCTCCAAGGGAACTAAGCTCCTGGAATCGATCCTCGAATTCCTTGTCAGATACAGAATCACAAACACTAAGTTGTTGTAGTAACTTGATGAAACCTTTGCCCTTGTCTGAAATCTCTAATTTTCGGACCCTCCAATTTTGTTCATCTGAGTTACTTTTCTCCATCTTCTTCAAAAACAAGTCCGGCTTCTTCACGAAGCTGTTTTCCGGAAACATATATTCAAAAAACCAATGAGCAAAGGTTTCGTTGGACACAGTCCAAAGTCCAAACTTATACTCAGTGAAATTACTAGAGCAATAATAATAGCAAATAACACACAGGCCTGGGTGACAGAGAGTTCATTTAGTACATTTTTGACAACTCCAAAAATCATCTATCTTAAATTAGCAGAAAAAAAAGGCTAAATTATTGCATGCATCTAACAGTCAGTTTATTATAGTTAAATATCTATGAAATTGCTGAAGAAAAAAAAAAATCCAGCAAGCTGAAATATGACCGTTGTAATAGCTAAATCATACTGATTTCAAACTACAATCTAAAGAGAAAGGGAGCAAACTAGTGACAGATACAAACAATATCAGTAACAATGATTACCACGAATTAGGAGTTTTAACGAATCAGAGATTATTCTATGAAAACCAAAATCGCATACTTTTTAACTCCTACATTTCCACTAATGGGAACTGCGCGAATAAGATCACCAGGTCAAGCAGAAATTTGTTGCCAGCAGAGCCACGAAATGCAATCAATAAACAATATTATCAGATCCGATGATCATGAAATCCGAAATAATCAAAATCAATTACATAATGAAGACTTTGAAGAGAGAATGAAACATTAAAAATGAAAGAGGGAGAAGAAGTTGAATCGACTTAATGAGGCGAGATTCGAAAGTGCATAATTTCTCACCTTTTTTGTTTTCTCAGCAACCAAACGGAATTAGTCCCGTTGATCCACAAAATCCAACAGCTTCCTTTGATTTTTGGAACAATTGCAATTTGTCTGAGGAAGAGAAAATTCCACACTTGTTTGTGCTTTTGTTTTTCCATTTCCATTATTACCCGGACAAATTACAAAGAAAAAAAAATATAAATTACACGCTTCAATTTTAACAATAACCCATTCTAAATTTTACAAAATTTAAAAATGACATCCATCTTTTATTTAATTAGTTATTTTATTAAATTATATTTTTTATAAAACTTATAAATAAAATTTAAAATATTATAAAATAATTTATTTTTTATTTTTAGATAACAATTTCACATCTTATATATAAATATTTAATTAAAATTTTTATATATAAATTAATTTTTTTAATTATATAATATAAGAATTATATATAAAAAATAAGTAGAAATACTAATATAATATAATATTTTGATTATTGTTTACAAATTTTATGAAAAAAGTATATAATTTGATAAAATAGTTAATTAAGTGAATAATGAATTTCAATTCTAAGTTTTGTAAAATTTTAAAAAAATAATTTTTAGATTTTTAAAATAAAAAAATATTATCCAATTATTTCAAAGTTGAACGGAATAGTTTATATTTTTTTTCTAATTACAAATAACCCTTAAAGTAAGACTTTGTGTAATTTCTTTGAGTTTTAAAATCTACTAATAATTCCTTAAAGTTTGAATAAAGTTGAAAGTATTCAAATCTTAATTAAAGTAAGAGGAAAAGATTGATGGGATCACTTATGTTCTGAATGTTTTTTAAGAATAGTAAGAAATGTATATCTTAGCTCTCTAAATGTAATTAAAATTGAGTTTTAGCAATAATTTATATAAAATATTGGTTAGTCTTCAATTGTACTCTAAACTATTAAAGATATAACTTTGTTTTTAGTGATTTATTTCAAAAGAAAACTACTTACAGACTAACTAAATTCATGTAAAATATTAATATTTTAAAAATTGGATCGGTCATTAAATTGGTTCAAAGAAAAATTCAAAATTTAATAATTTAATCATGGTTAAATTATACATACACACATATATATAATTAAAAAAAAAGATGATTAGCTTCACTAACTTTTGGAATCTTATCAATATGCATCATTAGAAAAGTTAAATTATTATATAGCCAACTTAAGTGTACTGACACAATTGAATAATTATCAAAATTTCTTTCAGCTTTTCTAAAAATATTAATTCACGTCTAAGAGTGAAACATAATTATATCAATTATTAGAATTATATATGTCTACATCCTTTGATAGTTGACTAAAAGAAAATAACAGCTCGAGCCCCGAATGTTGTTGATAACTGATTACTCATGTAAAGCATGGAACAGGAGGGATGAAAATCAAATCATTAAAAATTTCAAAATAATTCTTGCATTGTGAACCGTAAGGAAGAGTGCTAGGTATCAAGTATTTAGAATTCAAAAACAGGATTTTTCATTAACTATCTCCATTACCACAGAATTTATTAGTTGAGAAAGAGGGTGTATAGCCTCTCATGCATCTTTACAACCTGAATACAAAAAAAAGGTTAAGTGTACACCCCAAAGTTATATCTGTGCTTAGTTTCTTGAAATAACATGTCTTGCTTCTGTATCTGGACCCTAGGATTTTCATCGAGCTTCTAATAAAAAATGGTTAACGTCGAAGCTTTAAAGAAACAGATTCTCAAATTCCCACTTGGGTAGTTAATTCAAAACATAAAAAGTCAAAAGTAAAATTAGTAAATTTTTAATGTTCAATATTTCATTATGACATTTTATCAAACATCAGGTATCCAAAAAATTATAACAATTTATTTCAAGCACAATCAAAAATAAAATTAGCAAAACCTCATAAAATTAGAATTCTGAAAATTAGATTTAAAGTGGAGATTAATAATGAAAAATCATGACAAATTAATAATGGAAAAAGAAAAACGAAACGTGAGGTGGGAAGGAAAGTATTTACCTTGAAATGCAATGTTAATGGATTAGAAGAAATTAAAGCATCAAACTTGAAGCCTGTCCTTAAGTTGTCGTGGCTCAAGGGAAGGAAGGTGTGGTAGTTAAGGGCTGAAGGTCGCAGACAACGGCTGGAAGTGCAGAGTTAAGGGCGTTTTTGCTTTCAACACGCGAGGTCAGCTTACATGGCAATTAAAACCCTTCAAAACGACGTAGTTTTGTTGGATTCTCAAGGAGGAAAAAAAAAGAGGCATTTTACTCACTTCTAGTTTGATTAATTTATACTCAATCCATTTATATTTTCAAGTATTAAAATTTCATCTGCACGTACTTTTTACCGTGAACACTTTAGCAATCGAAACTTAATTTATATAAACTGATGTCAAGAACATTGATAAATATTATGATCTTCTTTTGTCAATAATTTTGTCTCTTATATATTTACTTTAACCCTCATTTTTTTGATATTAAATGAGAGTCAAGATAGTAAATAAAGCATAAATTTCATTGATCAAATGAAACAATTGACACTATATTATATTTAAACATATTAATTCCTTATTAATTATAATAATGATAAAGTAATTTAATTAAAGATAAATGACATAAGAGGGATAACGAGATATAAAAGAAAATAATTATCCAAATTTAAAAAAGTTACCATTTACCCAATAAATCATCAAACGTAATTATAACAAACAAAAATAATAAGCTTGCAAGATAAAATTTCTTTCATATTTTTGTACTACTTTACATTAACACAATTGAATCCAACCTCGTTGAAAAGCTCATTCTCACAAACAATCAAAACCAAATGAGCAAAGACTTACTCAGCAACAGCGCTTTCCTTGGATCGAGCAAGGCAAAAATTGAGATCGGATGACCATTGACAGAGACTAAGAAAAGAAACAGAGTCCCAAAAATAGTATATTTTGGGATTGACAGGGTTTTGCTTGCTTCAACAGTGACCTTCGAGGTTTAGACAAAAAAGTTGCAGAAAATCATAATTGAAAATCATACCTGAATATCAATCATTTCCTACATAAATATCAATATAATAATCTAGATAAAGAGTTTGATATATTTCATGATCATGAATTCCATTTGGTTAGGGAGTGACGAGCACGAACAGAGCAAGCAACAGGAAAATGTTAGAACCCAATAAGGAAGAGCAAGTTTTGAAAGCAAAGAATAATATGTAAGTTTTGATGTGATGAAATGAGTGGGATGTCGTGGTGTTTATGGGCAGGTTAGGA
The DNA here is from genome assembly GCA_020226215.1 of Sindora glabra. Classification (NCBI taxonomy): domain Eukaryota; kingdom Viridiplantae; phylum Streptophyta; class Magnoliopsida; order Fabales; family Fabaceae; genus Sindora; species Sindora glabra. The sequence goes on from CM035233.1 coordinate 61,435,879, forward strand.
AGAAAAGAAGAACGTTGCTGGGGAATGTTAGTAATTTTATTTAACTAAACCTTATCATTTACTGCAAATGTTCCCAGCAATGTTTTTCTTTTCTCCCCAACTTGCCTGGAAATACAACGACATTCCACTCATTTCATCACATCGGAATTTACAACTAAGACCCTCTGCTTTCAAACCCAATCTTCCGCATTGGGTTTTAACATTTTCTTGCTTTGTTCGTACTTGTAATTTCTTAGCCAAATGAAATTCATGATCATGAAATGCATCAGATTTTTTACTCGGAACATATTCTGGTATACTATGATTGATATTCAAGTGTGATATCAAATATGATTTTTTGCAACATTTTTTTGTCTAAATCCCGAAGGCTGCTTTTGAAGCAAGTAAAAACCTCTCAGTGCCAAAATATACTATTTTTGGAACTATGTTTCTTTTCTTAATTTTTGTCGATGGTCATCTAATTTCACTTGTTTGCCTTGCTTGATCCAAGGAAAGTGTGGTTACTGGGTTAGTCTTTGTTTCTATGGTTTTGGTTGTTCGTGAGAACAAGCTCTCTTAACAAAGTTTGGATTCATCGGTGTTTCAGCTCACAACCATTCGAACTAGGTGTTGCTCATTCATTATTGCGCTGTAAATCATAATCGCTTTTTTTTTTTATTTAATCCAGAGCTTTATATTAATATTTTATTCTTTTATCAAATTGCATTAACTCTTTAAAATTTTATATTTTTTACTACATTTAGAATTTATTTCCTAATTATTGTATGTATGTATTTAGTAATTTAAGCATTCAATATCTATAATAGATAATTTTATCTATAATATAAAGTATCAATAGCTATAATATGAATATTGATTGAATTAAAAGATAAATTAATTAAAAAAAAACAATTTATGCATACAAAAACTATTACATTATTTGTGTTGATTTTATTTCAAAACTTGGCTTAAAAAAATGTAAATAGTTTGTAGCAACAAACAAAATTCATATTATAAAAATGGCTTCTCAAGGGTTTAATTCCTATTTTAAATCGATTCTTACAACTCATATTTATGGAATAAATAAATCAAATATTATAATTTCATAATAATAATTCATAAAAAATTAAAAATAGAAAAATAATAATTAATCACAAAAAAATATCCATGTAAATTATGAATATTCACATTTAATTATAATCATTCATAACAATTTCTTATTTTATATTTATATTGTTATTTAATTTTTAGCGTGTTGTAAGGTTAGACATTAATATTATTATATTATTAAATGTTAAAAAATAAGAAGAATATTTGATTTAATAATCTTTAGAATAATTCTTACGACCCATAATAACTAAATATAAAGAGATAATAAAATATTTTTGTAAATTATTAACATCCACATTTAATTATAATTATTGATAAAAATATCATATTTTATATTTATATTATTATTTATTTTTATTTATATCATTATTTAATTTTTAGCATGTTGTAAGGTTAAAAATTAATATTTTTATTCTGTCAACTATTAGAAAATAAATTTCAAAAATACTAAAAGAATTTACATCATAAAAAATGACTTAAAAACATATTCTTTCATGTTAAAATGTGATAATAAGAAACTTAAATTGAAAATATAATTTAAATTACTGTTGTAAAGTAACCATAAATATAATTGTAATATAAATTAATATTAAATTTATAAATTGATAAGATATAAATAGGTGAGTGATTTTTTTTAAAAAATTAATTATAAAAATTGTATATCACTTATTTTATGAACATGCAATTAATTATATATTTTTTTAACTAGTAATATTTTTATAAATATTCAATAAAAATTATTTTTAAAATTAGTTTTTACATAACATTAAATTAAAATTAATACCGTTGACTAAATTTAATATATTTTTAAATAAAGAATCAATTTCAATAGATATATAAAAATGTTATAATAACATTATATTATAATAGGTTGTTTGAAATGAAAAATTTTAAAAATATTAAAACTATGTTAAATTACATAAGTATTTTTATTTGCAAAGTTGATTTATTTTAAAGAAAATTATATTTTACTTGTATATCATTTCATCCTTTCTTCCTTAATTCACATGTGATTTTGAATGTTAAAATTTAATTATCTATGTTTTTATAGTTAATTTTTTTAAATTATTTTTATCCAAAATTTAATAAAGAACTCAAATGCATTTGATTTAATTTGATACTTACTTAAAATTAAAATTACTTTAAAAAATTCTAATCCTTTTAAAAATTTGCCTTCTGTAATTTATTTTATAATTTTTCAATAGGGGGTGTCAAATAGGCTTTTTTGAAGGTAAATTAGTTTTAACTTTTAAGTAAGGGTTACATTGAATTAAAATTTGTAGAAGTAGAAATCATATGTAATACATGCTAATTTTTTATTAAATTTTGAATGAAAAATTGTTTAGGTGGATATGTTAATCGTAAAAAATATATAGGAAATTTCAATGTTTAAAAGTATAAATCAGTTAAATGAAAAAGAATAACATTATATGTGAAAACGTAACTTTCGTTTTATTTTATGAGTATTATGTTAAGCAACTGCAGGTTGTTATTACGGTAAAAGAATTGCCTTCTCTGAACCATTGATCTTTTATTTCATTACGTGTCAGAATATGACCCGTAGATTTTAATTAACGAAGGGTTCCGTATCTGGAGGCCGGAGCTGGAGCTTAAGCTGAAGGCTTTTGTATTTTGCGATGAATGGTTCGCGGAGAGGAAGAAAGGCAAAGCCATGGCCATGTCTAGATCGCTAATTGGACGTCTCGCACCATACATTACATCTCGAATTCGAGAGAACCAGAGACTTCTAAGCTCTTCGGCTTCTGCTCCAGCTCTTCAGCATGCCCCTTCTCCGTCTCCATCCTCTTCTCCTTCCTCCGTTGATGCCGTAAACATGACCGAGAATTGCATTCGGGTATTCTCTTTGCTCTATCTATAAGAAACTATCTTTCTTCTCTATCAATTTATATTTGTTTTTGAGGATTTTTAAATTCTGAATTTATGTGTTTGCTTGTTTTGGTTTTTGTATCATTAAGTTTCGAGTATTCAGTGAAATGTATTCGTAGAAGGATTAGAGTCATTTTCATATGTTTTCTGATATAACCATATTATGATAAAATTCTAGCCTTGAAATTTCTATTTTCCTATTCTATGGAGACCTGAATTTATGTCTAATTGCTTCGGGGCATTGAAGATAATTCTTTTTTCAGATGAACAATGAATGGAAAAATGCAAAGAATTAAGCTTCTTTTGTTTTTTTGGATGTTAACGCGCTTGTGTCAAAAGATGAACCTTTACTCATGTCCTCGATTATGGACAATTGTTTTTCCTGCCCATTGTTCCTGCATCTAATTGATGGTACTCCTTATTAGTGAATCATATTCTAGAGTGCCTTGAGTCATCAAATATCATTCCATAGTCATCACTGACTTTGTTATTGGAACCGATGATGCTATATGTTTGGAGAAACGTATGAATGTGTTATTTAAGTATTGCTGACTCAACTTGAAAATTAAACCAGTTTCAAACATAAAACAGAGAATTAATCTTAACCTTCTCCTTAACAAACTTATTAAGTCACTGATTTCATGGGAATTGTACCCTGACATCTGCAGTTTGCATTTTCCTAACATGATTAATTAATGTATTTGTATAAAATCATGAAATTGAGACTTGGTTTGCTTGAATAACCTTCTCCCCCATACTCATAAACTCATTTCTGTGAGGATGTATACAAAGCCATTTCTCTAATTAATTGAATATGAAACAGAGAATGAAGGAATTGGAAGCCAGTGAATCATCAGATGGGAAATTGCTCCGTTTGAGTGTAGAAACTGGTGGATGTTCTGGGTTCCAATATGTTTTCAATCTGGATGACAGAATCAACTCAGATGATAGGTCTTACCACTCCCCGATGAAATGTCACTTGATATGCTATCTTGTCTGTGCATGAATATTCTAGTTGCTTACTTCCCTTTCTATCTTGGCAGAATTTTCGAGAGGGAAGGAGTTAAACTAGCAGTGGATAATATTTCCTATGATTTTGTAAAAGGAGCCACTGTTGATTATGTTGAGGAGCTAATCCGTTCAGCTTTTGTGGTAAGTCACGCATGGTTGCAACTGTGTAAACTGTAAACAATTATGCTTATTATAAATATCTTCATAACCATTCTCTTGCATCTCACCCTTATGGCATTCTGATCTTTATTATCATTGTAGTGTAGTAATAAATAATAATGAGTCAAGAATGCATCCCAAAATTGCATCCTGCTTGCAATATTTTTCTACCAGAGCACCTTTGCTCCAGGCATATGTTGCAAAGGTTCCTATGGACAGCCTATGCTGGGAAATTTTGATATGAAAGGTTGGTGCTGATTTGCATATGTATTAGACATTATCGATGGTAAATGTTTTGAATTGAAGAAAATTAGGATGAGAGCCATATTCATGTTTGAACAAGAAATCTAGAGCACAAGCAATGAGGTTTGTTTGGAGAAACATTAATGCTCTAGATATATTTCACTTATGTTGTGGTAAATCAAGCATTGCTATTCAGATGCTCTTATTACTTACTGAATCCATAAGGAGCTTCACTCCATCTGGCTTGATTTCAAATAGTTAGTTTTATTAGTATCCTTTGTAAGTACAGTTAGCTGTAGCCTGCTGTGGTCCATTAACTTGGGTAATGGTTTAGCCGGGGCCAGTATGCATAATTTGACAGCTATGTTCTGTCTTGTATGTTTCAACGCCACTTCTTTATTGGAAAGTTGTCAGTATGGTATCAAACTGATGGTTTGTGTTTTGATTCCATGTGCAGGTGACTGAGAATCCTAGTGCCGTTGGAGGCTGCAGTTGTAAAAGTTCTTTCATGGTGAAACTGTAATTATTTTGCATGTGCCTCCTGAATCTACATTCCACACCCATCTTAGATCATAATTGATTTCAGTCCTTGAGCACACTACTTTGTCTGTCAGGGCAAAATTTTTGTACCTCTGAAAAATGATTGATTGATCTTAAGTTAGTCATTACATGTATAACAATATCAATGTAAAATAAGCTTGTATCAAATAAGCCATTAAGCATTTTCATCATGTAGTCTGTTTATCGCTGAACTTTTCATTACTGTTATTGAAATATAGGCTTGGTTAAGCAATATAGTCCACCGGCGTTGCAATGTTACCGAGAACATTAAGTAAACCAAACAAATAAACATTGGATAGTCTCCTGTATACCGTTATCTGTAAGGAACACAGACGAGAATTTGATCTGAAGAAAATTGGATTTCCATATTCATGTTTTATTATAGTCTAGGAAGTAATTTTATTGCAAAAATAAACGACGATATGAAGGTGATGGAATTTGGCAGGGAGACTTATTGAACTCTATAGTAAGCTACATGCAGCAACAACAATGAAGTCTCATTCCATTCACATTGGACGGGATCGATGTTATGGTGCTCCGCCAAGTGCTATGTCTTCCGCTAACAACACTAATTACTCATTGTATGAGCATTGACTAGGGTGATTCTTATTAAAAAGATCCAAGGCAAGTAGAAAGGGAAGGATCCAATTCACGTTTAAATTATGCAGCGTTCGTTGAGCTTTTGCAAGTTTACACAGAGCATGACACGAAAAAGAAGAAACCCATGTATTGGAGGTATCTTAACGGCGAGATGTGCTGTTTGGATTAAAACCGAGTTTCATGTCAAAGTTTGTACCCGAGATCAATTAAAACGAAACAATAGAAAAGCTACATTTGGCACTCTCAGTTTTCACAACAATGGACTTCTGAATGCTGGCACCTTTATGATATAACAGCATCCAATGTTGCCTTAGAAGTTTTACATTCTATTATATTTGAAGTTTGATTTCAGCATTTTGCATGTATGCGTCTGAATAAAAATAAAAATACACCCAAACCCCACTCACATGTTTTGTGAGCTAGTTATGATTTGAGAGAGTGTATCTAAATTGTTTCGAAAATTCCCCGAACATCTTGAAGCGGAATATGAACATTTAGCTAGCTTGGCACTCCTGTCTTTGCTACCATAACTAAAAATCAGGTGAATAATTTTCAAAAATCAATCTCCAATAACCCAATTTAACAAAAATGTCAACATCGAACAAAATTGATTTTAAGAGAATTTGAAATTATAGAAAGGGCATCAATTGTTCCCATGGATGTCCAGCTACATGCCATAATTGGCTTTTCCTATGCTGACAGAAGTAATCCAATATAGAACAAGCGGACTGCACTCCCCATAGTACTTTTCAAGTACAAGCACCTCACCTAATTGTCCATATAAATGAAAGAGAATGAGATTAATAGCCAATAAAGCACGATGGCAAAAATAAGCAATCAATTCATCAATTCAACGAGACTACTCGGATATTTGGACGTGTAATATGAGGTTTCTGAGCTTAAGTTTTGCCACTTCTTCAATGAGGAAACAAGGAAATTGACACCAAGTTGCACATTCTGGAAAATCTGCTTCTCCATTGAGCAGTTTCCAACATCAACACCTCTACATAGAACTTTCTTTAGTTGAAACCCACCATTGCTTTTGTCTCATTAACTTTGGACTCCAACAATTCCTGATGAGTGACTAAAGTGGGAAATTTACCTGCATTCATGTCCTCAAAACTTTAAATACTAAAACTATCAAGATTTCTTTTATGTATCACATGCAAACTTGGTGATAATATGACTCTTATCACAAAAAACTCCAAGGCATGGGGATTCAAACAAGGGTTCATTAAGAGAGATTCTGATTCTGCAACATAAGGACAGTTTATCAATCAGATGGAATTAAGACCATACTTAGTAACTTAAAGTTCTTAGGTTAACAGGCTGAAAAAAAGAACTAAACCAATTGGATCCGGTGTTCCTTAGTATCATCATTTGATTATGTTCACTCTTCCCAAATGCTAGGAACACTTTTTCAACCAGGGAGAAAGAGCCATGAAAAACTGAAATCCTCATACTATCTTACCAAGACAGACATTTGAGAGCACCAATACGCAAAGAAGGTACTTGCCTGCCTTATTTAAGCCTGGGCCCAAAAGGTAAGGAATTTGCTTGATGACAGCTTCAGATGCTAGGAGAGCATGGTACTTCTTGAGAAGCTTCTTGTTTTTGTTAAGTTTTTTCAATGCTTCCACATCCACGTAATCCAAACCTATTTTTTCTGCCTGCAGTAGATATGATATAAACCTCAGAAGAAATTGACAATTCAACTCAAGTATAATTTCCCTTCTTTCTTACATTAAAGATCCAACAGAATAATTGTTCCTTAGCACTCTGTGTGCGTGTATAAACAGGCCTGTAATATGTGCATGATGCATAGTGTGCAGATGAAAATTTGAACTTTACAGGAAGAATAGATAAGAAAAGACTTGGCTATGCTACAGGAACAACACAAAGAAGAACAGGTAGAGTTATGAACCTCTTTCACACGCTGAGCATCACCAAGCATACAGATCTTCATCTAAGGGCGAGCGATACGAGGAAGCTTAACACAACCACCGAAACGCTTGTCTTTCTGAGATCATAGTTCTTCAATCCAATTTGCAGCTCAATAGTCTCAGTGAAATTACGTTTTTTCTCCTTTGAACTAGTAACAAACTGAGATATGGCCTCTCTCAGTGCATCACTCAGTAGCTTACTGCCAAGAAAAAAAAATAACACAAAAATAAGCATTACATCTTGTCGGTCTCTGTTCATATGAAGTAGAGAACACGGAAAATAAACTAATAAACTAGTATAGGATAACACTTGAGAGATAACAAGAACTACAAATGAGATAAGAACATTGTTATTGGCATTGTCAAGCATAATCACATTGGCATTGGTGCAAGTGAGTAATGGCAACTACAATCCACTGACCAGAAAAGGATAACACTGAAGAGATAAGCACAAGTTCAAATGAGATAGACATTCTGAATGCCAGATTCTAGCTAATACAAAATTGCAAAGAACAGGAAAGGCTAAAAGGACTCTATTTGATGTGAGAATTTCTGCGACAAAATTATATTAAACATCAAACATCGATATAAAAAAGTGAACAGCAAGCAATGTAAGTTCTCAAAATCATGAATCAAACAATGGCTACAAAAAAAGTATGAGATAAAATGGTTATATATATATATATATATATATATATATATATATATATATATATATATATATATATATATGATAAAGGTGCATTACCTCATAGTGAGATGTTGCTTGGGCTCGTAGAAGGATTACTCTGCAATTTGGACAAGAAAACATGAGAAATGACGATCAAAACAAGATCACGTCAATTTTACACACAGAAGCAAGTAGAAGACTGCGACCGCGAGCCAAAGTACTGAGTTCCCTAGCTGAGCTTCTGGGATGGCGGCTGAGAGACAGCGAGAACCACTCGTTAACAATTAGCGCTAAACCCTTCTCATCTTACACAAGAAAAAATGCGGGGAAAAAAATGGTAAACCAACATTAATTGTATTGTTTTGATAGATATCAGGCACAAAATTTTTAACCTAATTATTTTTATTTTTAATATTTGTGTTTAAATTCCAATGTAACTTTAAAATAATTCAATAATAATTGATGCGATCACGCTTAATTGTTACATTTTTGGCATTTTAACTTTTAGCCAGCCATGTTTTAATATTCAGCATTCAATAATTATGCATCATTGATTCAGGGGAGATTTCTTTCCCTATAGAACGTTCTATGGAGTTACTTGAGATTTCCTTCCCTAGAGAGTGTCCGGTATAGCATATGTTGTCTCTCTCTTTTCTTTAAAATGAAAATAATTGCTGTTTTAAAAACATTTTTTTATTTTTTATTTTTAAAAGAAAATATTTTCATTTGGCAAATTATTTTTAAAAATTATAATTGTAAATGTATAATTTAAAAATAAATTTTAACATTGTCTTCATTTATTCTTTTATTTTTTATTTCAATTTTATAATTAAATTAAATATTTTCTTATTTACTTATACAAACATTCTTTATTTCTTATTTTCTTTAAATTTGAAAATAGTTTTTAAAAATAAATTTTAAAAAAATAAAAACATATCTATTCACCATAAAAAAAAAAATCCAAACATGCCAATTTTTCTCCTTTTGATACGTGATTTACATAAGTAATTTATGTGGTATCATGGACTAGTACAAACCGACAAAATACAGAAATAGATAACATTAATATTCTATTAAACGCAGATGGGTAAAATAAATTCATCTTCACAAATAGAGATAATTGCAAAAGATTTTGTCCTTTGAGAAATGACCCTCCATTCCACAATTTCCAGTGTCTATAAGCTCCAAAATAGTCGCACAATTATAAGGCAATCCCGTGAAATTTTCAAATGAGAGAAATATGCGCATTTACTTTATCTTTCGAACTTGGGGAGGGTATGCCTAACTTGCACATTAAGCAGATTCTGGAACTTACGCAGTAACAGACCAAAAGTTGTCAAATATATAGAATGCCCAGAAGATATTTAAACATCTTAAATTTGATATAAGAGTAATCAATTCATTGTGCATTTTAACCTTGTTCACACCAATGAATTATCAAGCAAACCTGGACCAGCCAACTTGAGTTTGAACATGTTATACCACTTGGCAACTTCGCATCGTATACAATCTATGAATCTTGTCCAAACTTCCAAAATGTGCCACGCACGGCCATTTGGCCGGTCAGGAGTGGAAAATTGGGAAGACAAAAAAACTAACAAACAGCCAAAGAAAATCCGATCATTTAGGGTGAGTCCATTCTGCTACACAGAATTTTGTACTAGTTCAATGTTTTATATTTCCAACAGAAAGTTGATGAAACTATGGTAGAGAGTCAAGAATGACAACAAGACAGACAAGTGAAGCTTATTGCAGAAAAATGGAAATTGCTGTCTACTTCTAGTTCATGTAGTTTACTCCGGATCCCAGCAGTTATGAAACTTTAAGACGGCTAGCAAGATAGTCCAGCAATTCACTCTTCTGACGGCCTTTGCCCTAATACAGGAATGTCCTCATATCGTTTCTGCAAAAGAAGAAAATGGAATTATTGTTCAAGGGTAAAGTTACTGGGAGGCCCCAATAGCAAAGTAATTCTACATCATAATAACCAGAAATCTGAAAAATCAACGTTTGTAATTGCTAATTAGTGTAACTAATATAGTGGACAATACAGAAAGTAACCTAACGTTGGACAGATAGATCATTCCCATCTATTTCTGAGATAATTTCATGTTCCTTCATTCGGCATTGCATAAAAGAGGCACATAAAACATTGAACTAACAAATATGGTCTTATCCACGGTCAAAATTAAAGTTAGAAACGAGCACAAACATGTAACTCCACTGTAAAACTTGTCCACACAGCAGTTCTTTCCCCACCCTCACCATTTCAATTTTCTCCTTCCTCCATTTCAAACAAGGCCATTATTTTTCCTTCGATATTCACCACCCACATAGAATGTCAAAAAAACTAAGCGCTGGATTTTTTACTAAAGTCTGACCATGGATGCAATCCGAACAAGTTGCAGAGAAGAGTACATGAACTAGGCAGAGAGGGAGGGGGAGAGACAGATCGATTTGCAACAGAAAACTCCCTTCCATCCAATAATAAATTTCCCAAATCCCAAGATACAAGAATATGAACGGACATAGAGCTACTTTCCACTGTGTGTATTACAGGAAGGGGGGGGGGGGAGGACATCTTCCAAAGTGCGCGTGTGACACAAGAAAATGGCCTTTTCCAAATTCAGCCACATAAATAGATCCACAAGAATAGATCCATAAAGGAATCAATTGAATTTGGCCGATCAAATTTGACATTTGAACAAATTAACTGTATCTCACGTGCAAGCACTGTAAAATCGAGACACATATCAAATAGTGTGCATGTACATAGGCAAAGTGGATATAATACCCCAACATTATTGTATTCCCAGAGCTTGTGAACTCCATAATCCACAGCCTGCAACCAATGACAGCAACCTCTTAGTTATTCTTCTTGCAAAAGCTAACATTAAAGAAATTAAGAGGAAACTATTTTGATAACATATGGAAGAAAAACAAACGCCCAAAATTCAAAGTAAACAAACATATAGAACATTAAAAAGTTTAAAATGCCATTGAAAATTCTAAGTCATCTTTAAAACAAGTTGATAATTTAACTTAAAGTAAGTTTATACATTAAACAAAAATAATGTTTCTCACAACTTAAAGACATGATAAACTCCAAACACTTAAATCTAAAGAATCCAGAGTACTCGTTATGGTCACGAATCACAATTGGAACTTCCCTTGATTGTTTATATGCAAAGTTTCATCCTCTTCAAATACGAGATCAGGCTATCAAAAATGCATTCAATATCCTACAAATCTATGCTCCAAAAACAAAAAAGGAAAATGTGTAAATAATAACTACTAACGTGCATTGGTCTCATATTCAAAATTTTCCAGAGGTTTTAAAGCCAAGAAAACATAATACTACAATAGATGGGAATGAACAACTGCATTTGCAATCGCAGGTATCCATGTGAACCAAACAAACTGCAATCTTTTAGTCATTTCTACGATGTATTATAATAGATCAGTCTCCTTAGCTACATTTGGCTCCCGCAGCAAATACAAGGGAATGAACAACTACGGAGTTCTAAATCTAATCTCGCCATCGCAATACATGTAACTACTCCTAACAATTTCCAGAAGAAAGGCATAGAAACAAAACCCAAAAACAATTAATCGGGTCTTGATGGAAATCAACAAACTTAGAATTTAAAGCTAGACTATGTACTGACCCGTTCTCCGAGGAAAGCGCCGGCAATAACAAAGGTGACATAAACGGAGTTGCGGCGCATAATGACCTTGTAAAGGCCTTCGAAAATGCCTCCTTTACTCCTCCGAGCAGCTGATTCCATGGTTGGTGATTGGCTTTGCTGTCGTCGTTCGCTGGTCTCTTTTCGATCTGTGGTCTAGGGTTTCAGATCGTCTTCCCTGCTTCCCTAGCCTGGGTCAGATGAACAAGACTGAAAGTTAAGTTCCCAACGAACCGTAAGTGTTACAGCGGTTCACTTGGACCGGAGAATGGGCCGGCATTTTTTCTTTTGTCATACTTTTCCATTTTCACGAGGGACATCTGACCTAAAAATTTAATCAAGCCAAAAAAAAAATATTCACATTTTTTTAAAATAACATATTTGCACAAAAATGTTTAAAAAATATAAGTAACTAATCCAAACTACTTAAAATAATTTTTTTCATTTTATGATTTAGGATAAATTATACACAAATGATGAGTGCATAATCTTTTGAATTGTGAGAATTTTTTTTCCTATTACGTGCCTAATTAATATCTTAAAGTGTATTTCCATCATTTAAGTGTAACAATTTTCTTGATCAACCAAATATAGTAATTTTTTCTAACATTGAAATTCTAGTCCAACACATTTTTAATCAAAACTTCATCTCTAAAAAATAAAATATATACAAGAACCATTTTCTATTACAACCAAAATTTGAAATATGAATATTTATTTTATAATATCAATTGGTTATATAACTAGCTTATAGGTTCTCCTGTTAAATTTAGGTATCCTTTTGATACATGGTATAAAATAAGTATTAATTATTAGGTCATGTGATAGTAATAAAATAATATAAAATATGAATAGTATATATATGTATATATATTTTGATGATAGGAGCATATATGCAAAGTTTTGAATTTAAATCCTAAACTTGGTGAGGAGTAAAATTTTTAAAATAATATCGGATATTACTAGTTAAACTATTAAGATGTTGGCAAAATAATATAAGTTTTAATATCATACAAAGTTGATGCATCGCTTTATAGTATATATAATTTATCTATACTAATAAAAAGATGATTAGGAAGGGATAAATTCGATTTTTCTATTTCCAAAACAATTCATATTTACATGTTCCAAATTTTAAGACAATAAAGGATAGTTATATAATTTTAATTCAATTATTAGATTTAAAAAATTTAATATAATTTTTAAAAATTATTACTAATTCATCTCTCTCTCTCTTGTTTTCAATTTTTAAATATGTTTTTTCCATCCACCATTTATAATAACTTTCTTCTCTCTCATACAAACCTCTCCATCTCTCTCTCACTTATCATCCTATCTTAACTTTCATTTTTTTCCATAAAACTTTAATTCATATATCACAAATTTTAAAAAAATATTTATGCAAAATTTTAATCACTTTAATTCATAATTAAAAAGAAGTTCAAACATTCCTTACATTTAAAATTACCTAAGTAAATACAAGTTCTATACCAATTAATATTTATAGATATCTATACTAATAGAAAGAAAATTGAGAAGGAACGAACTCTATTTTTTATTTCCTAGATAATCCATATTTACATGTTTTGAAGAAAATAAAAGATAATTATGTAATTTTTATTCAATTACTAAATTTCAAAAATATAATATAATGTTTAAAAATTAGCCACTCACTTATTTTTTTTCTCTCTCTCCCTTGGTTTCAATTTTCAAATATAACTTCTTCATTCCCTATTTATAATCACTTCTTTTTTATAAAACTTTGATTCATATATTACAAGGTTAAAAAAAGATTATTTATGTAAAATTTTAATCACTTTAATTCATAGTTTAAAAAAATTCAATTATTTATTTTAATTATTTAAGTTTATGAGAATTTATAAAAATAATTAAAAAATAAAATTTCTAATTAATATTTAAAGATATCACTTGATAAAAGTTAAATTTTAAAACTATCTAATAAATACTTATAATTTGATATCATAATACTAATGACCTAATAATTATTTAATTATTTGGAAACTACTCTTTGATCATCCTATTTGTGAAATTTTTATATAATATACAGACTATGTTTTACTACTCATATTCTCTCTTACTAATCAGTATTAACTTGAGTGTCAGAAAGGCTTTAGCAAACCCCTTCTGTTGCTTTTTGATGATATGCTCATATCTTATAGATATTCTACAAAATGGAAATTAGTACTATGTAAGCACTACCAATTACCAAGCAAGTATAATTTTTTTTAATAATTTAAAATTATCCAAGCATCACTAAAAATATTTTTATTTTTAGTTTTTAAATAAAAAAAAGCTTCTAAACACACATAAGAATGCATATGAAGAGGCTAGTTATATATAAAACATTTTTATTTTTATTTTATAATAAAATGTAGTTTAATTTAATTAAAATTACTCATATATATTAGTAATTGTGGTAGGGATGGTAATTAAAATGATGAAAAAAATGAAAGGTGACAATAGCAATCAAGAAAAAATGATAGTGGCAAATAAAATGGCAAAAATATAAGGAAGATGATGATAATGATATTTAAAGAAGGGACAATAGTGATATAATTGCATCAATTTTAGTACAATGATAATAATAAAAGTGCTTGCTAATAGTAAATTTGCAAGGAATGTAGTTATAGCTCTATTTGTTGATAGACTCGTCACCTTATTGGTGGTAATGGTAAAAGTTGTTATAAATGACACTAAGTGGTAGTTTACTAGTGTATGGTGAATGATAATTATGGGCATAGATTATAAGCCATAAATAAATTTTTAAAAAATGATGGAAAATAAGAAAAAGGAATTATAAGCCATAAATAATTTTTTAGAAAATGATGGAAAATAAGAAAAAGGAAAATAAAAAAGGATTTTTTTCTTTTCTTGCTTTGATATGTAGAAAATAAGAATAAAGAAAAGAAAAAGAAAATAATTTTTCTTCATTTGTTTAGATAGAAAAGTAAGAAAAAAATTAAATTAAGTTAAATGATAATTTTATCTTCTAAAAATAATAAATCAATTTTGAAGTTAAATAACATAAAAGGTAAATTTTGATAATAACACTAGATCTTTGGGTGCTAGTTTGACATTTGGATCCCCAAAACTTCATCTATTCTCATATTAGTGAGATCGGGTTAAATTAAATAGTAACATTAGATTTTCTTCTTGACAAAATTTGAATCTTTAAATGTCCAAACTAGCTAAAATATGAAAATTATAGAGCTTACTCTTCCAACGATATAAAGATTACCCTAATTGGACTTCTACAACTTAAATTAAAGCTAAATACCTAAAATAGTATCAAGATTTAGCATTAATTGAATAATTTAACAATACTAAAAAATCATAACCTAATACTAAACAAGGTCAAATTCACCTAAATAAACACAATTACACCTTAAAGAGATAGATTATAAAAAAGAATAATATAAAAAATATTATGCACAAAAAGACAGGTTTAAAAAATGCATACTACAATAGTTTAACCATGTGCTAGGTCACCACTAAGGAAGCTCTTCGCTACTACAGGTTTTGATGCCCATCATTGCCATTGGGTAAAATGATGCTAACAAATTTAATCATGTTTCCATTTTATAGGTATAGTTCAGTACCAATATTGTGAAGTAATTATTCTGCAAATATGTTCCTAGTTCCAAAAATGGCTATTATTTCTTATCTAATTTTATGCATAGCTTCATAAGTCATGAGAATGAGCAAAAAAGTGTATGTTCTATTCGAACACATCTGGGTTTATGTTTGCAACATGCGATAAAGATAAATCTCTTTGGAATGAATATAAAAAAGTACAACTTTATAATAAGTTTAAATGTGTCATAGAGTTGTAAGACCATGCACAAGATGTTATTGGCAGGAGGTTCCTCTATAGGGGATCCATAATGTTCTTTATATTTATTATTTATATAAAGAATGGAAAAAAGAAGCCCCAAATATGAACAATGGAGCTTTGGAAGCCAAATTTGGCTTATGGTAAGAGAAAAGCCTTAAATGGCTTTCATATATTTGAAAGGCTTTAAAGCCTAAGTTAGAGTGCAAATGGTGTGCCATTACAAATTAAAGGTAAAGGCTTTGTATGTAAAATATTTTTGGACGGTGTGCTATGTATTTTAGGCATTACCTTACGTGTATGCAAAAGGCAAGTCTTTGGTACGTTGGATAGCACAAAAGGGGTGTAGGGATTTTGTTGAATTATGCTAGAAAGTTTATCACATTCTTTACTCATATTTATATCAGATTTAAGTATATTATTTCCAATAATTTAAGTAGTGTAGTGAATTTTTTTTTACTAGTTTTCTCTTTCTTTATTGGCTAGTTTTATACAATAATTAGTGTTAACTATTATGTTAATTTTATCAAGAATTCCACCTATTTTGATAAAAAAAATTTACTAATTGTTCCTTATAATTTCTAGGAAGGCATTATATCTATTATTTTATTAGTAACGTTTTAATTGGATTAGATTATGTGATTTTTACTCTCATATTAAGAGATTTTTTATATTAAAAATTATTAATTTTCTAATTTATTTTTCTCATATTAATTTTTGAGGATATATTTAATTGTACGTGTGAGAAAAGTTGAGCTAAGTGAGCTCTTTAATTTTTATTGTATGTTACTTTGATCCTATATTTTCCTAACAAGTGGTTTCAAAGCTTAAGCTTTAGTATATTTTACTTGTGTAAACATGAAGGTTAATACAAGTAGAATAGTAATTTTAAATGATAAGAATTATGTCCTTTAGAAAAGGAAGATGGAAGATTTGCTTTATATGAAAGACTACTATTTACTTGTATTTACTCATGAAAAACCTGAAAGTAAATCAAATTTAAAATGGAATTTGTTGTATAGGCAAGTTTGTAAATATATTAGGTAATAAGTATAAAAGAATATGTGGAACTATATTAAAGAGAAAACACATGCTCACACATTATAGATTAAACTTGAAAAGTTATATACCTAAAAATAATAAAATATTTTTGATAAAGCAAATGATAAGTGTAAAATATCAAGATCGTACTTCAATAATAGATCACTTGAATAAGTATAAAAAAATCATTAATTAACTTTATGCCAGGAGTATTAAATTTGAAGATGAAGTTTAAGATTTAATGCTTCTTAGTTCTTTACTAAATTTATGGGAGACATTCAGAATATTTATATTTAATTTTACCTTATATGACATGATAATTATGAAAATTGCTAAAAATAACATTTTGAATAAAGAGTTAAGAAGGAAATAACAAGAATTTTCTTCATATCCAAATGTTATGGTTGTTGAGTTTCAAAAGAGAAGTAAAAGTTAGGATATAATAATAAAGATCATAATAGAAGCAAATCTAGGAAAAAATTTGAAAATATCAAATGTTATTATGATAGCAAAAAAGGCATATTAAGAAATATTGCTAAAAATTAAAGAAGGGCAACAAAAGCAAAAGTTATACAGAAAAAAGGAAATGAAAAGAATATGAAAGTGAGAAAAATAGAGTTAATACAATTATTGATCAATTTATTTTAATCCATGAGGATGATGTTATTAGCCTTATAAAGAATGAAATCAATTAAGTAATTAGTAGTGGTGCTTCCACACATATTGCATGTGAAAAGGATATTTTTTTTTTATTTTACACTTTTGGTAATTTTAAAAATGTAAGATTAACTCATAAATGTGTAGTAAAGCATATTGATATTGGAGATGTTATTTTGAAAACATCTAATTGAACCAAGTTAACTTTTAAACATATAAAATATGTTCCAAACATTCATTTAAACTTACTTTTTATAAGTAAACATTATGATGAAGGCTATGACAAATGGAAGCTTCTCAAGGGTTTTATATTTATGACATAAGAGACTGTATCATATGAGTGAAAAAAGAATTACTATTTTAGTTAAAAGAAATGTATTATATGAAATGTAAAGTTCACCTTTATAAAAGTGTGACTATTGTCTAGTTAGAAAATAGAATATAGTAGCTTTTAAAAGTCATCAATTTTTTAGAAAATTAAAGATACTTGAATTGATATATTCTGATATGTGTGATCCTATAAGTACAATGACATTTGACAGTTCTCTTTATTTTGTTACCTTCATTGATGATTATTGATGAAAGATATAGGTATACACATTGGAGTTGTTTTGTTACCTTCATTGATTATCACTAATAAAAGATACAGGTATACACATTAGAGGTAAAAGACCAAGTGTTTGGTATTCAAATAATTTCAGGCCTTAGTTGAAAGAGAAATAAGGAAGAAGTTGAAATGCATATGTACTAATAATAGATGTGAATATTCAGGACCTTTTGATACTTATTGTAAAGAACAAGATATTAGACATTTAAAAAAATACCATTAAAGACTCCTCAATTGAATAGCTTAGTTAAAAGGATGAATAAAACATTAGTTGAGAGAGTTAGATATTTATTTTTACATGTTGGACTACAAAAAACTTTTTGGATAGAAATCTTGAATATAATTATGTATATGTTGAATTGCTTATCATATGTTTCTTTACAATTTAAAGTGCCAAAAAAGGTTTAGTCAAATAAAAATATTTTTTGTGATCATTTGCAAGTTTTTTGAATGTAAAATATTATGCATATTCCTAAAGATGAGAGATTTAAGCTTAATGTGAAGATAAAATAATGTATATTTTTAGGTTGTGGAGAAGATGAATTTAGCTACAGGTTTTATAGTTTTATTGAAAATAAGTTAACTAGAAGTAAAATTATTGTATTTGTGGGAAGACCAAACATTGAAAAATATTAGTAAGAAAGAAATAGTGATGCTTTACCACAGTGAATCACCACTTAACTTGGATATAGTTCGTCCAAGAGAGGAGTAAGATAAAGCTGAAATTTAGAATTTTAAGAATGATGTAGTTAATATAAATAACTTACAAAAAATGACAATGATAAATAACTAACAATTAAAGCTCCAGTTATTACAATAAGAAAATCCATCAGAATTAGATAACCTTTTATAAGGTATACTAAGGATGAGTTCATTCTTTTGACTAATGGATAAGAGTCAAAATATTATGATAAGGTCATAGAAAATGAACATAAAAGTAAGTCGATTGAAGTTATGAAAATTACTAAAAGGTATGAAAGTTTTAAAGAACAAATATAAGTTATAAAATAAGGAATGAAGAACATAACTTTAATCCTCGATATAAAGCAAGATTGGTTGTGAAAGAATTTGATCAAAGAAAAAGACTTGATTTTAGTGAAAATTTTGTCTTATTTTAAAAATATTTTTTATTCATACAATGCTTGACTTAACAACTAGTCTTGATTTAGAAATTAAAATTAAGCAAATGGATGTGAAGACTACCTTCCTTTATGGTGATTTAGAAGAAAAAATTTACAGAGAGCAATCAGAGAATTTTGATGTGAAAGGAAAAAAAAATTATGTATACAGACTAAGGAAAAGTTTTTATAGGTTAAAATAGGTTCTTAAATAATGGTACAAGAAGTTTGGATCAATTATAACAGAGTAAACTTATTAAAAGACAACATCTAATTATTGTGTATTTGTTCAGAAATGATCTAATAATGATTTTATCATTCTTTTGCTCTATGTTGATGATATTTTGATTGTTGGCAAAAATAGTGTAAGTATTACTAAAATGAAAAAAATAATTATGTCTTTTGCCATAAAAGATTTAGGTTAGGAAAAATAGATTTTAGGTATGATAATTACTCAAAATAGAAGTGTAAGAAAGATTTATTTATCATCAAAGATGTACATCAAAAAGTTACTTCAAAGGTTAGATATGAAAAATGCTAAAGTTATTTCTAATCCTCTTGCTACTCATTTTAAATTAAGTACTAAGCAATGTCTAACTGCAGATAAGGAACAACAAGATATGGAAAGGATTCATTATATCTCAACAGTTGGAAGTTTAATATATATGCATGATATGTACTAGATCCAACATTGCTCATGTTATTGATATAATAAGTTGTTTTCTCCTAAATTTGGGTAAAGAGCATTAGAATGTTGTAAAATGGATTATGAGATATTTTCAAAGTACAATTAATTTGAACTTGTGTTTTGGAGATGAAAAACCCTTATTAATTGATTTTATTGATACAATTGATTCTTGTAAGTATATTTCTAGTTATTCGATTAAGTTTGTAGAGGGAATTGTAGTAAGGCAATCCAAATTGCAAAAATGTGTTGCTCTTTCAACAATAAAGGTGAAATTTATTGTAGTAACCAAAATATATAAAAATTTGCTATAGATGAAGAAGTTCCTTTAAGAACTTAGCTTTAATTAAGATCATTATATTCTATTTTGTGACAATTAGTATGTAATACACCTTGGTAAGAATTTTGCTTTTCATACAAGATCAAAACATATTGACATTTATTACCATTAGATATGTGATATTTTAAGTAATAAGTTGCTAGAACTTGAAAAGCTCATACAAATGATAATGGTGTTCATATGTTAACTAAATCTTTATTAATGAAAAAGTTTAAAACATGTTACTCAATAACTGCAATGACAAAATTCCTCACTAAATTAGAAGGGAGAGATTTATTAGTAATAAGTTCCTCTTAAATGGATCTACAATATTTTTTATATTTATTATTTTATATAAAAAATTAAAAAAAAGCCCAATATAAGCGACAGAGCCTTGGAAGCTAAGTTTTGCTTATGGTAAGAGAAAAGCCTTAAATGGCTCTTATATACTAAAAGGCTTTGAAAGTTAGGTTAATGCGCAAGTGTTGTGCCATTGCAAATTAAAGGAAAAGGCTTTGTATATGAAACATTTTTGGATAGCATGTTGTGTATTTTAGGCATTACCTTGTATGTGTGTGTGCAAGGCTTGAAAAAATAAAAGGTAAGTTTTTAGTACATAGTATGGTGCAGAAAGAAGTGTAGGGATTTTGTTAAATTATGCCAAAAAAATTTATTACCTTCTCTACTTAAATTCATATTGAATTTGAGTATATTATTTTTGTTAATTTAAGCAGTATAATGGATATCTTTTTATTGTTTTTCTTCTTTTTTGCTAGTTGATTTTACATAGTAATTGATATTAATTATTATGTTAATTTTATTGAGAATTCCACTAATTTTGGTTAAAAAATTATATTGGTTATTTCCTAGAAATTCTAAAAAAATATTGTATTCATTATTTTATCAGTAAAGTTTTTATTAGATTAGGTTTTCTGATTTTTATTCTCACATTAAAGGGTTTTTCACATTGAAAAGTACTGGTCTTCTAATATGTTTTTCTCAAATTAATTTCTACTAATATATTTTATTGTACGTGTGAAAAAATTCGATCTAAGCGAGTTATTTAATTTCTATTGCATGTTACTTTGATCCCATATCTTCAATGGTGCAGCGTAGCAGTAACATCATATCCTTAATGGGTTATTTGCTTGTAGTTTAGATAACATTGTTAAGGTAATGCATGTGCTAAATTTGTACTGCATTTTTCTCTCTCTTTTTTTTTATTTTTGCTGTTACTCTTCTGCTTTATGTGTTTGCTTCTTGTCTTATGAATGGATGAATGTAATTGAATAGTGTGATTGCATTGTAATGTTGTTGATATTAATTACAAGTTTAGGCTGATAAAGGTGATAGTAAAAATTAACAATGCATTCAAATTTCAAACTTTAGATAGACATATTTAAGTATTGCTATTTGTCTTCTCCCATCATCTTTTTCAAACTTCAAATGAACCTAATTAAGTTCTACTATCTATCCTCTTTCATCACCTTAATTTCTAATATTGTATGAAAAATGGACTTTGCTTTTGTTTTATATGCTAATTAGTGTAGGAATGCTGATTTCAAAATCCAATGTCAATCTATACATGAATAATTAAGTTAATTGTTAGTAGTCATACTGTGAGACTATTTCTCTTAATTTTAGTGGAACCTATATTTTAGGCCTTTTATAAAATAACTCATCCTACCTTAAGTTTGAAAGTTATCTAGAAGATTGTAAAAATATAAAGTGATATAGAAGTGATGTAGAAGATAAGAACTAGCAATATATAAGTGATTTAAAAGATAAGAATTAGTAATATGGAAGATAAAAGTAAATAAATGTTACTAGAAGCCTTCTACAAAACCAATAAATATGGTTTTTTTATGGGTCATGATTAATTAATCATTGCATAAGTGAGTGAATCACTAGAAAGTAAGGAACTTGAAAGTTTATTAATTTCCTAAACTTAAAAGTGTGTTCCTTTTTATTTGGGTGAGATATTGTGAATAATCCTACTTTTGTTATAGTGAAAAATTTTATTGGAATAAGGTCTTGTAGTTTTTTTCCTTTTGATTAAAAGGATTTTCTACATTAAAAATTGTGTATATCCATTTATCTACTATTTATTTACTTTTTTGTTTATTTTAAATCATGCAAAGAGGAAAAAAGTTGGCTTCTATCATTTTTCAACTTTGCTTTTTTCCATCACATACTTTTGCTATTTTAGGGCATTGTCCTTCAATGCCAGAAAAGGCAAAATGGTTAAAAGGTACGTGAAAATTGCCTTTTTTACATAGAATCCAGATCCTTTTTTTTTCTTTCCATAATTTTTTTTATCATTTTCAAAGAGATAAAGGTACATTTTTTATTTTTAAACCTACTACTTTCTTTTATTGGGGCTTACAGTTTCAAATTAAAAAAAATTCACTTGGTGTATTTCTTAGAAAATGCATCGGATCCCTTTCATTTTTCATGCCATTGCTTGGTATTATGTTAACCTTTTGTTGAGCTTCCATAGGAATCTGATCCCCTTTCTTGATGGCAACAATGATCTTATCTAAAAGGTATAGAAAGTAGACAACATAAAATGCTATTTAATGATAATTGCTCCTTGGTAAACACTATATATACCTTTTTTCTAGTCATTAATTTTTCCACTCTAGTGTTTAAGATGTATAATTGTAAATTGTTTGATGTGCAGTTTACAGCTTTCACATTTAGGCATACATTTGTTAGGTTATTGTCTTCTAATTTTGAAACTCGAAAAGTAAGATGAAGAGTAGCCTTGTAGTTTAATAAGTGGAGAATCACTTATGGAAACTAGAATATTTTACCATTTAATGTCTAAATAATTTAGGATGAGCAATATAACTAAGTTTTGCTTGAATCTTCTCTATTATTTTGAATGTTTTTTCTTTCATTCTTCTATTTCTTTAAATGGCTTTAGTAATCTTGTTTTTACGTCTCTTTGCAAAGATAACTATATCTAATGAACTGTATGAGGCATAAATCATTTTGACATACCATATCTTTTTTTAGATAGTATAAAATCATTTTTGGTTTCTTTTTGGACATTTTAGTAAGGGACATCATTGCATATTCATAAGGTATCATGGTTGGACAATTTTCTCAATTCATTGGTCAAGGTGTGGGAGCTAATATCACAGTACTGATAGCTTTTTAGAAACTTTTGGCTAATCAATCAAAGACAGAGGTACTAAAAAGTCGTTTAATTCACATAGGAAAAAACCTTCTGCAAGAAATTAAATTTTTAAGAAAATAACTTCCTATATAAATATCTTGGGAAGTACAAAAAATTATTTGGTTAACATATAAGAAGTAACATTTCTTAAGAAGTAACATTTCTTAAGAAATAACTTTTTATATTTTGTTTAGTTCAATTTTAAATATCTTAAGAAGTATTAATAAAATTACAATTATATCTTCAATATTATTATAATATAAATTAATAAATTTTAGTTGTCATTAATTAAATTTAATAAGGATAATTTTGTTATTATATCCATAAATAGCACAAGAAGTAGAACTTACATAGGGAGAGGTGGATAAATTATTTCTCATATTTTGTAAGAAGTAGGATTTCTCAAAAAATCCTATTTCTTCTATTTTGTTAGATAATAGTTAATCAAATAATTTAACTCTTTCCTATTTTCTGGAAAATAGAACTTCCTATATTGCTGAGGCAAATCAAACGATCTTTAAATCTTGTATCCTTAAATTCACTAATGCTATATTTGAAGAAAATAAAAAGGAAGGATAGAAACAAAAAAATTATTATTTAACAAACATTATTATGGAAGATTACAATTAGGGCAAAACTTAGGCAAAATTTATGAAGTATTTGTTGTAAGATGCTCTATTCAAATTATAATAAGTGCATTAAGTGTTCTATTAACTATTAATAACTTTAATTTAATAATTATAATAATTAGTAATGGTGTAATTATAATAAAATAATTAATACACATACGATAATTTAAATAAAATCTACAATAAAACTTAAAAAATTTTATCTACATTTTGTCCTTATGATTAATCTTCCATAACCTTTTACTATTTCTGGATTAATATTTTGTACACTTTCAATTTATTTTTTTTTAAATTTTTTTCTAAACATTTAAATAAAATTAACGGAAGTCATCCTTCAATCATCCATTTTACTAATTCTCTTTCCTTTCCATTCTTTCTACCCCCATCCTTTAAACATTTGCTAAATTGTAATGACGGTCAAAAGTATAATAGAGATGCCGCAGTATCCTATTTTTTTGGCTCTAAGATCCTATTACGTGTATATGCAGTAATTATAGCCTTGAATTCCTTCAATTTCTTTTAATTTCAGAGAAATAAAATGCAAATTTTATTTTAAAATTCAAAATATTTTAATTAAAACTCATTATTTTAATAAAAAATTTATTCTATCTCTTTTTTAAATTCAAACTATCAATTTTTAAAAATTAAGAGCATCCATATTTGTAAAACAATGGATTCATTCAACGCCTCTACTATTTCCTCCATGGCGAAGCTTGCTTTGCACTCAGTACGGTCCATGAACATTTTAATTTTATCTTTTCCTCTTCAAAAACTAAGACTGACAAAGTTAATCCAAAAAATAATAATAATAATAATAATGAAAAGTTCAGGTTTCTGAAATCTTGGCGATGTGAATTCTGCGTATCCGTAAAGCATTTGGGAAGACTAATATGGACAGTGCAAGGTAGACCAACATTATCCAATCTTCTTACCGTTCAGTTCCTTTTATAATTCTTGTATTAAATATAATTATAAAATAATTATTTTATTTTATTTTATTCCATATGAAATGCAATATACAGTATAATATGAAATATGAATAGCGTGAGAAAGACTAGTTACGGTAAAATTTTAAAAAAGTTAGTGCCGTATAAAGTTGGATGCAAGCACCCTTACGTCAGAACATTCCATTTTGAGCACAAGCGATCTTGCATGACTATATTTTGAGCCACACATGGGATTTTCGTTTGGTAATATATAATGATTTTGTTTGGAAAGATTGTTTAACGTGATTTTTTTTTTTTAGTTGTGTGACTGATAATTTATTGTATAATACTAAAGATTTAAACTCATAATATAAGAAGAATAAAGTTTTAAAATAATATTACATATCATTATACCTACTGTATTATCAAAAGATACTGACAGTGGTAATTTTTAAAATCTTCGCATCCTCCATGTATAGTTGTAAAATCTGGTTAAATCATATGCCTGTTGTTAATTTATCAACAACCACCAAAATCAAATCCAGCGCAATTACAATCAGAAAAAAGAAAAAAAATCATAGAAGGCGAAGATTAACATGAACCACCCAATATGCAGTCCTTGGTTGGCCTTGCCAAAAACAATAACATACAGAAAATGGAAAATAAATAAAATTCAACACCTGTTTTCTAATATTCTCAATCCTCCAGCAGCAGCCGCAGCAGCATTTGATGCTCTTCTTCCCTCTTGAACCAGAGCAGCTCTTGCCGTCATGATTTTGCTGGGAATAAAAGGAGCATCGAACGCAGTGCAATCTATCCAATCCTTGAGAAAATCCTCCTGACCCCACAATTCTGGAATCCATACATTTCCAGCAACTTCTATTCTGTGCCTCTTCAGCCTCTCTCTCCCGCTATCTTCGATCTCCCTGCTTCTTTCTGCAACATTACTTTCTTCTTCCATGAATTTGCAAGCTCGAGCTTTCTTATCGCTCTCATTTTGGATGGAACAGCTCCTAGATGGGATCTTTTGCTTTGATGTTCTCATTGGCTTGGAGGCTGTTTGGGTATGAGACTTGGCTGAAGATTGGCGATCCATGGAACTTGAAGAAAATATAAGAGAGGAATTGGGTTGCTCGCTGCTGTTTTAGATTTTCTGTGGGCTCTCTATATATGTGGTTTTCTGGGTTGCTGTCTTTGTAGTGGAAAAGTAGGGAGATTTTGGAGTGGGATGGAGATGGAGAGTGGGTTTGTGTGGAAATAAGGCAATGGGAATGGGTGGGAAATTAGTTTACACGTCGCCCCCAAATGAGCTGCTCTTGTATGGTATGTGGTAAATGTACGTGTCTCGTTTATAGTATTTGTGTTGGTTAAGGCTGAGGCGGTTGCCATGTAGTTCCATAGATTTTAAAATTCGGTTCATGTGACAAATTTTAAAATTATTTAATTTTTAATAAATATAATTAAATAATTTTAGTTTAATAATTTTGAAAATTATCATGTGCCTCAATTCTAAAATTTCTAAAAGCACCTAAAATTTAAATCAGAGTAATGAATCCATTTGGAGTAGTTTAAAAATGGCTAATTGCGTCACTACTCGTGTTGTGCACATTTTTTATTTTTTATTCTAAAGATAGCTTAGATAGTTCTTTCTCGCGGATGATAAAGTTCACAAGATGAGTTCTTTCATAAAATTTAATGATTTACATTAAATTTTATGTTGTTTAGAAGTAAAAAAATTAATTTAATAATTTATAATTTATCAATAAAATTAATTCATACAAGTATTGAATTGTTATTCGATGTGTAATAGAATTAATCATTTATAAAATTGTGCAAAATTCTGTAGATTGCATTCTTTATTAAAGAAAGTGAATAATACGCTTTTAAAATAAGAATCTTTTAAATACCTCTCCCAAATTACAAACTATCTACATTTAATACCATATATCTAAATCAACAATTTGATCTGACATCATATTTGATTTCTATTTGTTAAAATACATTAATATCATATTAGATTGTTGATTTAAATAAATAATACATTTGACAAAAATTATATGGGTGTAGTACTAAATTTTTAATACTAATTTAATATAAGAAAATTTTTCCATGATGAGTAACACTAGATTTAAAAAAATATATAGGATTAAACAAATGTATAAAATATAAAATGTAATATTATCCCCCCCAAAAAAAAATGAAATCCATGTGATGTAAAATTTTGGTAGATTAATCCATCATTTGAAATCTCAAAAAAATTTATAATTCAATTAATTTAAAATTAAACTCATGAATAATTTTATATATGAATTGAATTCTCAATCTTTTTAGATTCCAAAGAGTAAGTAAAGGGTAATTAAAGTTTAAAATTATTGTAATTAGTTAAGGAAATTACAGGGGCAAACTACATAGAGGCCCGAGGGCCCTGCCATGAATCCATCTCCTGGGGTTCCAATGCTTACTATCAACTTTTTTTTTTTTAAATATAAGATTCATGGAAGCTTAAGTTTAGAATCTTTCACAAATTATTTAAATCCCTCATTATTAGTACCCACTACCCACCATTGATGTAGCATTGGTGCTTCCATCCATAAATATGGAAACCCAGTCGACATTAAACTTGATAAGAATTTGATTCATCATGTACTAATTCATTGATTAAATCAATTTTTTTACCAGCTTATATGAAAAGTTAGTCTAATAATACCAATCAGATCAAATCAATTATAAATTCACCAGTTTATCTAGCCGGATTGGTTAAAGTTTAATAATCATACTTCCTTCTATTTAAGATGTAGATATATAAGACTTTATAAAAAGTTTTAGGCAAATACATACCAGAAAATTTTGTGCGCATCTTTTTCCTTAAAAATATCAGCCCAATTAAATTAGAAATTCAAATTTTGTTGAAAGTACCAAATTAGGTAAAGAAAATGGAGAGGCTCTCCGCCCTCCGACGTCGTATTTGGAGCATTGTGAGATTGTGATCTGCCTTTCAGAGTATTCTATGAGTAGGATTCTACGATTTTTGCCTTTCAACCAATAAGGTTGGAGTATTTGATTCTTCGTAAAATATTATAGTATTATTAATATTAGTGTCCTTCGAATTAAATTCTCCTGTAATTGCGTTTGTTTAATGAGATTGAGATTTTTTCTGCCATGCCCGAGAAGATATTTTGTTTTTTGATGGCTATCTTAGACTATCCCAACCCCCCCCCCCCCTTTTGGGGTAAATAACTACCCTAATTATTTGCTTATATGAACTCTGCTTATTATTATTTTCTAGTGTTCCATCATTGTCTTACTCTTTGAGTTAGATGTGTCTTTTGCTATTAGGAAGGCCATATAGTTAATAAGAATTCATTATTAGACGAGAACGTCACTATCGAAATGTCTAATTGAATTGTGCATAATATGATATTTTAACTGTTTATTATTATTATTATTATTATTTTTTGTGGTGTGAGGGTAAATAGGGTCTTGAAAGTTGTTCAACAAAGGAACTAATAAAAGTACATGACGAGATGTTGTAATATGTATGTAAAAATTATAGGTTTTTTCCATTTTAGGATTAAAATCCTCTTGCCGTAAGATACTTTGAGAATAGTGCATATTGTTTTATAATATTTTAAAGATTTTATATATGGCATTTGTTAAATTTTATATACTCCTATTGATTTATTATACTTTTTTATTTTTATTAATTTTATAGGTCATTAATATAATCATAAACAAAACATAAAATAATTTTATACAAACTTTCATTTTATAAAGTGAAATATTATAGTGTAATATATTAGTTTATCCTCTATATATACTATATTGTATTATACAATAATTCTTGTAATATTATATAATATGTCAAACCGTGCCATAGTGCGTGGTTAGCATTTCTCCGTTGAGATAAATATGTATTTTTTTAAATAAAAAGTAAACAATTATATTTTAACTTCAGCATGCAACTCAGTCAACGTATAAAATAGTTATCCATATCATAGCATAAAAAATAAAAATTCAATACACTTAGGTTTCATTTATTTCATCGAAAAATATTTTTCATAAAATATAGTTATAAAATATTAAAATATAAAAATATTTTAATTATTTAATATTAAATATAAAAATTTGGGAGAAAGTAACTTCTTCTATTTTAAAAAAAATATTTTTTTATTTTTAAAATTTAAGTATCAATTTTTTTATCATCAATATAAATGGTATATCATTCCTTTACTAATACATATACAAATAATAATTTTTTATAAAAAATACTTTTCAACAAAATAAATAGAGTAATGAAATATATTGTGCTTAATCAAGTTCAAGTCCTATTTCTATTAATTTATAAGCTAGCTTCAGTCTTAGGAAAAGCTATATTATAATAAAAATGAATATTAACGAGTAATGTCTTTCCATCACTGTATATTTTTTAATCTCCCAAAATTCACAACTTAGTTAATGTAAGGGTAGAGGTGTAAATAAATTAGGTCGAGTTAAGTTTTATTTTAAATAAACTAAACTTATTTTTTAAATTATTAGTTTAAACTTGACTTATTAATTTGTATAAAGTTAAAATTTAAGTTCGGACTAACTTATTAAATAAGTTTGATTAAACTTGTTAGTCTATTTAAATTTTTTTTATATAAATAAACTTTCAAATCTACTAATATATTAAAACTTTTTTAAATTCTAAAATTATCCAATAATGTGATTAGACTTATATATATTAAAATATTTATATTATTTATATGTATAATATATATTATATGATATTATTTATAAATATATTTATAATTAAATAAGTTGACTTACAAATTAAGTCTAAAAATTTTTTTATTTATCTAAATAGTTCAATTTATTACCTAAACCCGATAAATCACCTGACTTACAAGGGCTTCCATCTACCCGAGAAGTACCTTATGGCTAAAGGTAGCAAAGAATCACATGAAAAATAAACTAAGCTTGTTTTCCCAAATGAAGCGGGAGAAATTCATATAAGAATAGGGAGTTCAAGTTTTTAAAAAACTAAATATTTTATTATTAAGTTATTTTTAAAATTTTAAAATAAATAAATTAAAATTAAAAATATAAATTTTAATATATTAAAAATAATCTAATAATAATAAAAACATTCAATTACTTAAGTGAAAGCCTCTATATTAGTGTCTGTTAAAATGTCTCCGAAAAGGAAATGTTGGTACAGAAGTCATTATGCTCAGTTAAGGGTGCAAATGAGTTAGGCCGAGCTGAGCTTTACCTTAAATAGACCAGGCTTGCATTGCAAAACATTAGCCTGAGTCTGACCTATTAGCCTATATAAATTTTATTTTAGGTCCGAGCCTGACCTGTTTTGAAAGCCTAACTTGGCCTGTTAGCTTATTTAAAAGTCTATTTTTAAAATATAAATTTTTAAATAGGCTAACAACTTAAGGCTTAAAAGGTATTTTTTAAAAAAGTCTTAAATAGTCTAATAACTTATAGCTTATATTAATATATTCTTAAGATATACCTAATAATACTAAGCTTGTTTTCCCACGGAAAATAAACTAAGCTTGTTTTCCCAAATGAAGTGGGAGAAATTCATATAAGAATAAGGAGTTCAAATTTTTAAAAAATTATATATTTTATTATTAAGTTATTTTTAAAATTTTAAAATAAATAAATTAAAATTAAAAATATAAATTTTAATATATTAAAAATAATCTAATAATAATGAAAATATTCGATTACTTAAGTGAAAGCCTCTATATTAGTGTCTGTTAAAATGTCTTCGAAAAGGAAATGCTGGTACAGAAGTCATTACGCTCAGTTAGGGGTGCAAGTGAGTTGGGCCGAGCTGGACTTTACCTTAAATAGGCCAGACTTTGCCTTAAATAAGTCAGGCCTGCATTGCAAAACATTGATCCGAGCTCGACCTATTAGCTTATATAAGGTTTTATTTTAGGCCAAAACCTGACCTGTTTTGAAAGCCTACCTTGGCCTGTTAGCCTATTTAAAAGTCTATTTTTAAAAGATAAATTTTTAAATAGGCTAACAATTTAAGGCTTAAAAGGCCTTATTTTAAAAAGGTCTTAAATAGTCTAATAATTTATAACTTATATTAATATATTCTTAAGATATACCTAATAATACTAAAATTAATATAAAATTTTATATAAGAACTAATTAATAAAGAAATAAATTCATATACTTATAACATAAAATTACTAATTTAAATATTTAATATTTAATTAAAAATAAAATAACATTAAGTTATTATAATATCAAAGGTTAATAACAAAGGTAAATTAATTCACTATAAATTATACAATAAATATTTAAAATATTTAATCTATATAATAAGCTTGAAAAAAAACCTACATGTCCTTGCATTGATAGTAAATAAATTTAAATAAAAAATGTTAAATGAGTCGGCCTAATAGGCTTGTGAGATAGGCTTAAAATAAAAAAACATGACCTGTTTAATTAAAAAGGCTTTTATCTTGACCTTAATCTGATTCATTTAACTAAATAGGCCGAACCAAGCCGAGCCGAAATTAGACTGGACCATAGGCCCCCATAGATCGCCCGGCCCATTTGCACCCCTACGCTCAGTTAATCCATTGGTCCATTTTTGGCATGTGATATCTGAATGAGTAGCGACAGTTGTATTGTTTAATATGTTATAGTTTTCTTTTGTAACAGTGGAAATAGCTATTTACGTAACAGAGTATGCTTAATTTTGTAAAGTATATTAAAAGCAATGTGAACAAGAAAAAAACAACTTAAAGTCCAAAGTCCATTTAGTTTAGGGGAAAATAGAATTTTTAAAAAATACTTTCCTAAGAAAATATATTTCTAGAAAATGAATTGATTTTCTATTGTTTTGTGTATAGAGAAAAAATATTTTCTGATGTTTGGTACACAAAAAAATTAATTTCATTTAAAATAAATTAAAATTATTTGTTTCAAAATTATTATAATTTTACTTACCTTTTAAAAAAAATTAAATAAAATTTTTATTATTCTTAATACTCAATAGTCTAATAATGATTAATTTTTAATAATAAAATATATATTAAAGATATTACAAAATTTTATACATAGATTTACACAATTAATTTAATTAATTGTTATGAAATATTATATAATAGAGTATCCATTATGAGAACAAAAGAAAGAAAATTTTAATAAATATTGCATAAAAATATCCACCTAAATTTTAATAAATAAAAATAAATTTTATAAAAATAAAAATAAAACATACATCATAAAATATTTAATAAATAAAAATAAATTTTATTTATAATCGCAATTACATAATAATGTGAGAAGGTAAAAAGTTTAGACTCGAGTATAGATATACTGAGTAATAAGGAAAATAAATTCTATTTTTTAAAATAGAAATTTATTTTCTTTAAAAATAATACAACTTTCTAGTTGATCAGAATTTATTTTTCTGTTAGACCAAAATTTTTGAACAAATAAGGAAAAGTTAAAAAATGAATTCTAAAAATTCATTTTTCCCCTAACCAAACGGACCCTTAAAGAAAGAAGAGTTGAATAAGATTTTATCAAGTCAAATTAATAAATAAAGTCGAATAAATATGAGTAAAATTACACTATATGAATTAAATAAACTTGAATAAATATGAATAATTTCACAGTTTGACATTTAATTGCAATCTAATTCATATTAGTGTAATTCATATTTATTTGAGTTTATTTAATTCATATATAGTTACTTATCATGCATTTAATTTTATTCATATTCGAGTTTATTTAATTCATTTATTTTGTAACTAAAAGAAAAAAACAACTTGATGTATTAAATCAAATGCATTTAATTGCGATGCGTACGATGACGGCTATCTATTCTGTCCAGAATCAAACTGTGGACCATACGCTTCACATGGGATTGTTTTTTCTGAGGTTCGGCGACAAAAGATTAGATGCCTTGGACGTTTACGTTGTGTAAGAACTATTGGCCATTATTTAAGAAATTTGAGGGTATCTTTAAAACGAATAGCCATTGTTTGATGCTAAGATTTACGGATAGTTTCTTTATATGATATATTATAATAGTAGTGCTGAAATTTTCGACACTTTTACAAAACCAATATTAGTTCTCCAATTGAAGGAATTAATTATAATTTTATTGTGGTATTGATTACATAAATAAAAGAAAATTACTTCTTAAATTTTAATATTCACTCATAAATAGTGTGAAAATATCTCATTTATTGAAATAAAAATAAAAATAATATTAAAATTTCAATATTTCAATAGGATTATAAACATTTCTCATTGATTGTGAGGCCTGTAAGAAAAGTGAGTGAAAGAGGGAGAATAATTTCACTATAGAACATATAAGAAAGCAAAAAAAATTGTGTAGTTTAGATCCGACATGTATATATATATATATATATATATATATATATATATATATATATATATATATGGGGTGGGGGGGATTGTTAGATTGGGTGTTTCAGGAACAAAAAGTTTAATTTCAACTATCCAACTTGAAACAACTATGACAAAAACTTGAACAGTAATGAAACATTTTCTATACAAGCTAATAAACTCATTTGAATGTCCTGTCAATCCTGCAATATCTAACTTAGGGGCACAAAAATTCCCTTGACAGTGCTGAACTTTCATAAACAAGTACACAGCTGACCTAGTAAGTGCCGAACAGAGGGTAAAACAAGGACCTAATACCTAGACAGATGTTATTTGTAACCTGGAAAATATATATATATATATATGTGGAAGCTTAGAACTAGGTGAAAAAAATAAAAAAGAAAAGGACAATTTACGGTGAGTCCAAGTTGTATCAGGAACCATTGTTGTATATTAGTTTGTTCAAAGAACAAACTTGACAAGATTTTGCGCCATTTCTGGTAGAATAACTGCATAACATGCAAATTTCAGGTAAACAAGCTTAGGTTACATAGTTTACATAGTTTTACTTACTTGGCCACTTAACGTTGGATATATGAGAACCCCGAATATTAAATTAGCTGTATGGTCACAAGGTCGTATATAACCTCTCCTGCAGCATTTTCCTGCGAATAATGATATTAATACCGGATCATACATAACGACAAATTTACATAGCAAATCTATGGTGGATTCACAGGATACCAGCTCACGAAGTAGTAGCTACTTACAACAAGTTAAGCCTTCCTCACTCCATTTATGGTATATTTGGGAGTTAAGAAGGGAAGAGGGAAGGCAAAGGAAGGTGGAAAATAGATGGTTAAAAAATAACATCCCCTTCCCTTCTTTGGTTGCTTTGAAAATATTCCAAAGACCTCCACACTGAAATAGTACAAAAATGCTCATTGGAAGACTTTGGAGGATTAATCAAAATCTCCCATTAGCTTCCCCTTTTTCACTAAACTCACAAACAGGGAAAATGTTATTCAATAACCTTCCCATCTCTTTCCTTCACTTCCATTCTTCTCCATCCAGACACACCATTAATGTTGCCAAAAGCATGAATGCCATATATGCCTCAAGCAAGCTTTTGTTCAATTTGTAATCCAGGTTCACAAATTAACTCGAATAAAAATACAAGTCAACAGAACAATCACTATACAAAGAGGACAGACCTTTCAAAAATGGTATTTATGCCGATCTGTATCACATATAAGGAAAACTAGTACAAGTTGCCATTCCATTTATGTAAGACACTCACAGTGGAGTCTAGCATGTAACTATGCCGGGAAAGAGAAGAATGCTAACTCCATTAGAAACATGCAGCTCCCCATTCTTTTTTTCCTTTTGGGGTGAGGACACAAGGTGAGAAGGATGAATAGCTACCTCGAACAATGTCAAATCACTTCCACCAGTTATGTTCCATACAATTCCTGTAGCCCTCTTTATAACAATATCCAGTAAAAGTGACTGGATGGCATTTAATGCAGCATCATTTGCCCTCGTTTCCCCTGAAAACCAAAAAGTAGCCACAAGATAAATACCAATCACATATGTGATCAGTGGATCTTAATGTACTCATAAATCATAAGCCAAATTGCATAATATAAGATAAATTTGTTTCATTATTAAAAAGTGAAGATGTGGTATAGAGAGGTAAAAATTGTATTACTGAGAAGTATTCAAAAACTATAAAGAAGAATCTTCAACATCAATGAACGTGCTTATCAAGAATATAAACAGTACCAGGTTAGATTTTTTAATAACCTTCAAATCGCTCTTATATACATTTCAAAACTAATTTCAAGGAAATGCAAACTAATTTTCCAAATTCTGTTTGTAGACTCCGAAATAGATTGTTTGAGTGTAATCCCACCATTGTCTACATATCATACAATTCAGTGAACTGCCCAGTCGATTCATAGGCCCTTCTGATTCCAGTCATTGTTTTGTAATTTGAGTCAAACAGAGGTTCGAGACTCAGGAGCTTCAGTCCCAAATTCTGATACCAATTTTTCAAGCTTACCCGTTGTTTTTCCTATCCCCATTAGTGAAAAACCTGCGTTAGCCATCATAGCTGGGACATCAGCAAAGTCCACATTCACCAATCCTGGTATCTGCTATCAAGTGACAAAATTAATGAGCACAAATGATTTCAAGATGGATTAGGTAAGGGGCGATTGTCAAAAAAATAAAAAATGAGGAGACAATAGACTTTACTCTTATTTTCATTCATACATTTCCTCATACTCTTTCAAAATCAATTTGAGAGAGAAAAGATAAGAAAGAAATCAAAAGAGCAGCCTCAATGGCTTCTTGTTCTATTCAAAGAACTTCGAAGATTCCTTACCGTAATAATATTTGAGATGCCACAGACACATTGTCTAAGAATATCATCAACAAGATTGAAAGCTTCAATTACAGGAGTGGGTGGACTGGGAGACTGCCGTCAGTAGCTTGTCATTTGGAATGACTATCAGAGTGTCAACGTTGTCTCTTAAGGTTGCAATTCCTTCTTGGGCTCGAGCTATCCTCCCTCGTCCTTCAAAAGAGAAAGGCCTAACAGTAAGTATACCCATTGACTTTGCCACACCACCAATAACTGGAGCTTCACCAGTGCCAGTTCTTCCTCCCATTCCAGTCTGCACAAACAAATTTTAAGCTCTAAGGTTGGCAAAAAAACACCAATATCAAACTTCTTCAGAAAAAATTACATGGATATTCCTTATATTTCAATGTTACACAAAAGGAAAATGGTATCTTCAGGTATTTTTGGACAAATTGACAACCAAAATGCAGCATTCCCTCATGAAAGAAAGCTGTTGAACTATGAACAACAAATGCCTTTTGCTATATAACATGGTTTCCATTTAAGAAAGATCATGGCCAATGACAACTGGTCAGTAATAAATTTGTATTATGGTTTATGTAGAATGACGGATGATTAGACAATGTTACGGTTACACTTGTGTTGGGCATTTACTAAAGAAAATGTCATGGATTCCTGTTCTTCTTTGTGCAATATAAAATCCTATTCTAGTTTGAGGTGTAATCTTTTAAACATATAAATATTTTAACATAATAAAAATATATATGTTGTGCACTGGTTAATGTGTAGGAAAGTGCTAAATAGAAAATTCATAATGTAAAACTGATTCACTTTGCAGAACTATAACTGGGGATAAGTGATTGAACCTACTGTAACAAAGACCATATCAGCTCCATAAACTGCTTCTTCTATTGGTTCTTTACTTTCTTAGGCAGCATTCATGCCAATCTCAGGGTTACTCCCAACCGATTGGTAAACGGTTCTCAGGAAAAAGAGGTGATGTTCTCATGGCATGAACCACCACCACCTACACTAATAACTTTGATCTTTGCTTCACTGTAATCAGGTGCAGTAGTTTTTTCTGCTGAGCTCTCAGAGACATTTCCACCAGAATTATCCTTTCTTGAGTTGTTCAATGTATTGTTACCTTCCCTCTTAACATTGACACTTCAGGATGCAGATCCAGAAAAGGGTCTTTACTAGGATACGGACTGACATTGTGGGAATTGGCAGAACACTTAAACTGAGGCAAAGTAGACTTTCGGTTAACACCACATCTTTTAAGCAAATGCTCTATTCTCTGTCAATGTTCTTCCTCCTCCCAGAACAGTTAGCACCCAAGTAGATTTCTCGTATTAGACGGTGCAAAATTTGTCGACATACAAGTGGCCATTTTATGACAGCACGAATCCTGAGTTGTATAATAGGTGAAGAAATTTAGAGGCCCAATAAATTCAAACTCTCAAGTTGCCCAGAATTCTTTCCTTTGCAATACCTAGGTCATTAAAAGCCGGTAATTTAGGGAGGAAAGAAAAATGTTCCCAGATTTATTAGGGCGGAATAACCAAGAGAAGACACTTAATATAGCATAAGAGAGCTGAAATCAGAAAATTAAGACTCACAAAAAGTCCATAATGGCCATTGTCAATCAATTTATAAGATCAGCAGAAGCTATCGCAGTTGAGTAAAATTATACTTGAGAAGAAGAATTCAAACACCATAGGTAATGGCATACAAAGAAGAAGACATAGGAGAGAAAGTCGATAAGGCTTTGGAGACAGATACCTGAGCAAGTTGAAGCCAATAAGCATTGGAGTGTAGAGGCTAAATGGTAGAAATGGAGCTTAGCTTTAGAGCAAGCAGTGAGCAGCTCAGCGTTGCATTTCAGTGTCGGAGTAATTGCATAGCAATACAGAAAAGTTTCAGGTGGGGTGAGCAACAAGAGAAATTGTTATCTGCTTGCATCCTTAGTCATTGCCATAGGAAGAATAATCATCAAATCAATTTATTTATACATAAATCAATTTTGTTGGTCCATAATATTACAAATTAAAAATAAGATCTTTCCATTTTTAAATTATTAAAAATTATGAAAATTAATAAACAGACGAAATATACTTGAAGCGTATAAGAACTGCCCGAGCAACCAATTCTCCAGTTTTCGTGGGAAGCGAAGGACGTGCGGTCCAAACTCCGAAAAGGAGACAGCTAGGCTTTAGTCAGCTAGGATGCAAACCCCTAATCGTCGGCTAGGGGTTTTTTGCCTCATTTTTTTTAAGAAGAAATCATTTTTTCCCCCTGAAATAATGGTATCCATGATTCCTCTCATGTTAATATGGCAAAAAAACAAGAGTAATTAAATAGATTATTAATAATTTTACTTATTTATTGATAATTTCATTTAATGACTCTTCTTTTATCATATTTTTATAAATTTCAAACTTATAAAGATATCATAAAATTTTCCTAATGTTTACATTTTATGCTGTATGTATCAATTAGAAAAGATTAAATGTAGAAATTTTGGTATACTAACAATATAATAATATACTATTAAATAATTGCATATTAATATTACTTTTTTATAGGATTAAATTTTATATATCACACCAAAATATATCAACAATTAAATTTAATAATTTATTAGTAGATCACTCATAAATTTTTCCAAAAATAAATTATACATAAAAAGACATCGACTTTAATGGCTACTGGCGAGAGAATTAATTCAAAGCATGACTGGTTAAAAATAATAAATTTTTAATAATTGATAATGTGTAAATTTATGTATGTTTGGGAAAACATCAATTGAAATTTGACTTTATCATGTATGTTTGGGAAAACATCAATTTCCAAACATCAATTGAAATTTGACTTTATCGACGCAATTGATTTTAAAGAATTTTTATATAGAAAATAGCCTTCTCGGGAATAATAATTTACAAAATTAACCAAAATCAACGTGTCAAAAAGCAAGTTCATGAATAATTGATGATTAGAGCAAATGCAAGTGTCACGTGACATATAATATCTGCATTAACATTAGGAAGCTTGCGCCCTCGGCATGAAACCTCCTTGACTTTATTAGTCAAGTGAATATTATCTTATTAAAACTAGAATTCACCGTCAGTGTGTGAGCGAGTGGAACAAATAATGATTTATGAAAGAGGGGAGTAGAGACAGCCCGCAATTTTTTTAGAACATATTTTTTTTCTTTTGTATTCCGAGCTATAACACGGGCTCAAGTGAAAACTACACTTGGGAACAACAAATTTCATGATTCTGAAAGATTGATAGAGGAGGGTATATGTTCATACAAAACAAGAGGGGAGATTCCTTTACGAGTTTCATCAGAAAGAAATTATCAATCATTCGTTCTTCTGCAGTCCAAGATAGATGTGTTCAAACGTAACTGATGAGGCAAAGTAACCTATGGTTCCCAGAGTCAGGAAGACAGCATAGAATATGCAAGCATTATAGCTCATAAAGAAAAGTACGTTCCCGAAATCCTCAGTGCCTGTTCTGGCATGGAAGTATATACCATACACGAACATGAAAATAGCGGATGATCCCCCACGCAACACAGATCTGCAACAAAAAGACATAATACGGGCTGACATAGTTACAGAAAATTGAATAAGTGTGAAATATTGAAGAACAGAACGCTTCTCATCTTATTTTGATAAAATCCCTTCCTAATTTGCTTTAGTACATAATTGGACCATCTAGTAGATTGGTTGCGAATTTTAAAGAAACACAAGTAAATGTACCAATCTTTTACATGTTAAAGGATTCTGACTTTAGGAGTGAGATAAATTTTACTCGATGAGTTGAAAAATAAGGGCATAGAAGTTAAATTTACAATATGTGAGTTCTACTCAAATTTTACATACTCAAGTGTTATTGAGAACTAAACAGAATTTTTGGTGTTAGACAGCATGCGTGCAATATTATAGTATGAGACAAATAGCCAGCTTCTAGTGAAAAATCTTAAGCAGTACATTGTCAATAGTACGCGTCCTTGCCTAAAACGGGAAAAAAAAATCAGAATGCCCATGGCCATAACAATTAAATAGAGTGACATGGATGGAGTCAGGCATATATAGCAAGTCAGTTGAAAAATGGAATAGATATTGTTTTCAAGGAGATACCTCCACCACCACTCATGATCTTGCTTGAACAGCTGATAGCGAGTCATACTAACGGCGAAGCAGATAATTAGGAGAATGACCGCTAAGAAAGAGGTTAACATAGTTTGGAATCCGCCACAAACTTTCTTGTTCCACAAAATTGCATATATGTCGTCCATTTGCAAGAAGATTACACTGAATGGTAAAAGACCCCCAAAGAACATCTGGACAGGTGTCTTTAAGAACCAAGACTGTTCAGAAATATGCCTCTGAATTCTAGCTGTTGTGCAGGGTGCTTCATCTTTAGGTGTAAAATAGTATCCTGTTATGCCTCCCACATAAAGAAGGATGAGTGAGCCGAGTCCAGATATCAAGAGCAAGAAAATCCCGTTCTCTGTGCTCGTATATGGCATATCTGAGAAACCGGAAGTTACCCCTTCCAGTATATACAGGAAAACGTATGTTAAGATTGATGGGAGATTGTACAGCACCCCAGTCTGAAAAATACACTCTTTCTGCAAGAAATATTGCAGGCAAATGACAAAAAGTTGAGCAGAGACGGCAAAGCAAATTTAGTTCAGATAACAACTATTACCCATCCAATCTGAGAGAATTCAGTGTGGATTGCTGTAGCCACATAACCAGCAGCGGCAGATGTAAAACAGTAGGTTGGAAGAAGATACGTATAAATTGCTTCAGGATTGCAGGGATTTAGGACACCTCTATATGACAAAACGAGGAAGGTGCATATCCTGCAAAATGAGTAACCTTTCAAGCAATTTTTACTTCGTAAAACACTGGAATTGGACAACCAATAGTATTTTCTAAATGACTTACACAATCAATTGCTGAGTTCCATTGCCCAGAAAGGCACCGAGTAAGGATGTGCACGGAGGACATCTGCATCCCTCACCGTGAACTCCTTGTGGAATTGTTAAATTCATGTTCCTTTCAGCTCGAGCATAACTCCTGTAGCGAGAGTTGAGCATTTGTTTCAAGAAATTGGTGGGTCTAAATTTAAACAATTGAGATTTAGTGTGGTACCTTCGAGAGTAGTTCCTAAGGTATGCCAAAATTACTGCCAGAAGAAGACTAAACCAGGTTAAAATGATGCAGAGAGTAGTGGGGAAGGCAAAATCCATGTCTCCATGTTCTTGAATAGGCTTCTCAGATTTATCTGTTGAATATTCATCCCATAAGACTGGACTCTCATGATACTCCCAGAAGACTGAGTAAGTAAAATTGACCCCTATATCAGCATCAGCATCTTCTGTTATATCCACGGGATCGAAGTCGTCGTCATGTGTTGCATGTATACCTTTCACTTGCTTCCCAGAGTAGTGGGGATAGAAATTGATGTGCCTAAAAAGATAATACCTTGGGCTGGAAGAAGGAATGTCGTCATATTCAGTTCTTCCCACAAGGCCCCTTAGGAACATATTGTTGTAGTACATGTGATATTCAAATTCATTTCTGACAGCATATCTGAATATTGCTACTTCCTCTCCTGTTAGATATTTCTCACAAAGTGTTTGTCTTTGGGTATCAACCTTGAATTTTAACTCATATTGAGTGTTAGTAAAACATTCCCCCGATAAAACTTCTTCCATTGATCTCTTCCTCCTGGTAATAGGATCTGCGTTTTGTACATGGCGTCCACATAACAAGCTAACCGCATTAGAACGCAGAATTACATGTGGCTTAGAAAATACGATTTAAAGTTATAGCCATGCCTCTAAGTAGCCTATTTACATATACGAACACCTTGTTTTGACCGTACGAAGTCAAGTGATATATTGAACGTCACAACACCAAAAGGTCGAGTTATCACATCCTTACCTCCCGGAGGGCAGAACGGAAGTCTAAAGTACGGGTATGCCTCACTGCGAGTATGGAACATTTTGAGAAAGGAGAGCATCAGAGATTGGGTGGAATATAATCAACATGTAGCCAGAATTTCAATAGTGATTCACGCAAAGCATTAAAAATCATGAATAGCATAATTAAATCAACCATCAAGTTGACGGCCTGATTCAATAGCCAGAGATGATGAGATCTTGAAACTTCCAGAGAATAAATAACGGGGATTTATTTGGCTTACTATTACATTAAAATTATTAAATCGATCATATACTGATTTATAGCTTATCTTAAGCATCTTTCATTACTTGAATAACCTGTTTTCTATATTCTATTGTACATTTCTTGCATAGAAAACT
The DNA here is from genome assembly GCA_020226215.1 of Sindora glabra. Taxonomy (NCBI): domain Eukaryota; kingdom Viridiplantae; phylum Streptophyta; class Magnoliopsida; order Fabales; family Fabaceae; genus Sindora; species Sindora glabra. The sequence continues at coordinate 61,477,846 of CM035233.1, forward strand.
TGGAAAACTTCAATATTTTGGAGCATAAATCCACAGAAAGCACACAACTGCACCATAGGCAACTTCAATCTTTATTTTCGGTAAGGCCATCAACCGAAAAACACAAGGTACTCTGAAAATTGAGTTTCTGGTTTCTTCCTTCAATTTTTCCTGCCTATGTGATATTCATCAAGGATGATAAACAAAAGTCAGAAAAAATGCAATTATCAGGCCGTAAAGTCATGGATGAATCGATAAACCTCATCCAAGAACATGCAATGACGTGCGTCATCAAAAAAGAAAACTATGAGATTCGGAAGAAGCACATTTACCATGAATCATTGATTGGTCTAACTTTGTTGGCGAACAGAGGAATGATATCTCCTTCTTCGTATTCGGGAATGCCATGCACATTCTCAAATCGGTCATTGATTCGGATTGAGATCACCAGTGGTATCAGAGACACAAGAACTAGAGCTAGAATTGTCTTCCTTCGCTTTGAAGCCATGGATGCAAACACGCACTGAGCGAGAGAGAAATTGAAGAGCCAAAAAAAAAAGGGAGGGAAAATCTGTTTCAGTGAACTAGTCGTCCCGGGGCTTTTTCCCGCTGTTTGTTTAACTTTATAGATGATCATGAAGTAGTGATAACATCCCCACTTGTGAAAGAATTTAGGATCACTGGCAAATCATATTATGCCATGTAATCATGCGCGAACTTAAAGCCCTTGCATTATTAAATTACGAAACTACCCTAATAGCACGAACGCCTCCCCTGCCCGGGCTTCTTTAAGTTTAGTTTAAACTTTAAAATTCAAATCAAGCTAGCTTAGTCAGTTTTGATACCGGTATTTAGAATTATCTTAAATTAAATCGATGCTATATAAGAATAACATGTGATTTTTTCTTGTTGATATTAAAATATAAGTATAATTTTTAATATGAATTTAAATTTTATTCATCATCAATGTAAATATTACCAATTCATAAAAATTATTAAAATTTGTTAAAAATTTTTAATTATTATTACTTTGTTGATCTTTTCAATCACTAATAAAATAAAATATTAATAATAAATTAAATTTATACTATTTTGATATTATAATAAAGACAAAATATACAATTTTATTCCTAAAATTATGAAGCGCTAGTAAATTTCTTTTAATTACATAAAATTATAATTTTATACCTAAATAATAATCTTTATGGATAATTTTATTCCTTCATATAACAATTTAAATATAAAATTATTTGCATAAATTTATACATAGGAACAAAATTATTTATATAGATTATCATTGAAAGATGACATTGTAATTTTACATAATTTAGAAATTATTTTATTAATATATTATAATTTTAAAAATAAAATTGTTAATTTTATCTTAAAAACTTAAAAATATAATTTTTAATATATATGTATAATTCAGACAAAATTAATAAAACGAGCGTAGGAAATTATAGTTCGATTATTTCGAGCATACAAATATTTATCACGCCATTTTTATGTAAGGCATTAAATTTTGGTTGGATATGTCAACTCATAAAGTAATTTTAAATATTGTTATACTTTTGTTATATTTAAAGATTTTTCATACCTAGCCTATGTAGTTTGGAAGTCTGTTGAGAGGAACCAGCCAAAAACAGTAAGGCAAATTTGTTCTTGTGATTAATCCAAGGATTCTGTGTATGTAATAATGCAAAGCATGACATTTTGAATAAAACTCCTGTTAGTTATTATTTTTTATTCGGGTATCATATGAGAATTCATATAGTATCTAATGTGCATGTTTTTTTACAATTGCATAAATTAAATGGACTGAATAGTAAAAGCATAATTTTGTGCCCCATGCGGTATAATTTATAAGCCAAGAGTTAGTGAATTAATTTTAAAATTTTTTTAAAGAATATTGAAAGTTAAAAATCCTTAAATCTTTTTTGTGAAAATTGCGACAAAGCAAATCAAAATTCATGAAATTTTGGTGAACATGGAGTTTTTTTTCAAAAATAGAGATTGCTTCCATAAGAATTGCAAATGTTGTAGGTATATGTCTACCAAATCACAAAAGTATTTCTTCAATAAAATATATGAAAATTGTGTGTGAGCTTTTGTCTGAAGACAAATTATTTGAGGATGTATGAAAAAGTAAAATGCTTGGAAAGATCGGAAAATATAAAATAGCGGGGAAGAAGAATGCGAGAAGAAATTCTTGGAATTAGCTTTAGAAGATTGATAAATAAGTAGTTTCAAAAACAAAAATATTTCTTCAATAAATTTATGAAAACCACTAATGTGTTTTTGTTAAAAACAAAATATACGATGTTGTGTGCAAATTGAAATGCTACAAGAACAAGATTGAGAAATATAAAAATGTAGGAAGAAGAAAGAATATTAAGGATTTTATAAAGGTTTAATAGTTTAAAAGAAATATTTTTTGAATTTATTTTTTTTCTTAACTTATTAAATTTTAATTAAGATATTTTATTTATTGTGAATAAGTTACAATCACTTTGCCCATTTTTTTTATCCTTTTTACAATAATCACACACTTTCAAAAGAATCTTTTATAAGCCTAATCTCAAGGCTTGAAACAAATTATTAAGATCTTCTCAAAAAAAAAAATTCTCTTTTTTTTCAATCTCTAGATTTTATAAATAAAAGAAGGATTTTCTTACAATCTTACTTAAAAAATTTACAATCATTCACTCAAACATTAAAGAGAGTGAATGTGTAAATTTTGTGTCAAAAGAAATGGGAAAAAGGACTATAGTTAAAAGGAAGAGAACAAAAAAAGTATTTGTAAATTATGGTGCAATGACTTAATATATCCCCTCCAAAAGAATAAAGTTTATTTATGGAGAAAAACTTGTGAAGATTACTTGATCTTCAAGTTGTTTTACTCCTCAAATTATCTCCTTTGACTTATGTACTAAAATTTTAATGTTCAAACTTTGTGATGCTAGAATCAACCACTTTATAATAAAAAAAGTAAATTTTTTATGAGATAACAATTCATTTATTATCTCATTGTAATTTCAATTTTGATTTTGGTGTTTGATGAAATAGTTGTGAATAGCGACTTATATTTTCTTTGATTGAGCAATTGCACTTAGATATAAAGAAATTTAGTTTTTACCTTTTTTTTAATTAAGCACACGTTGAAAATTAATTCAAGTTTGAAATTTTCCTTTCTTATTTGTTCCAATGGATGATAGTGACTTTATATTTAAATTGAACTATTGGATTTAATTTAATACAATCAAAATTTAAATTTTAAAATATAACCAATGGAATCATTTTTTGAAATGCAAGTTTTGACATTTTCAAACTACCTAGATAACAAAATGATTTTGGGCCTGAGCTGACGAAGAGTGGCGGACCACGTTTCCTTTCAACATTTGATAGGCTCTAAATCTATGATCCATAAAATTGATGCCCATATAAGTTGAATTGAAAATGGGTCCTTTAAGTATAACAATTAACTTGTAAAATAATGCAATGCATTAGCCCAAACAAAACTTTGCACCCACCAAAATTATTATCGTTTCTCTTAAATTTATTGACAAATAATACGGTAAAAAAAATATAGAAACTACACAAAATGAAGGTTGAAGACATAGCTTACACTGACTTAAAAAAAATGAAAATATTGGTGAGAAATGACTGTATAAAATAGGCTGAAAGGTTGCGGGGAGAAAGAGAGAGAGAGAGCCAATCCAACAGTTTAATTTTATAAGAAATTAATTTAATTATTTTTTAAAATAATAATTTACATATAAAATTATAATTTTTTTTTTAAATTTAGGTGGGGTGATGGAATGACAGAAGCCATCGCCCCCTGCTCAAGATGATGCAATACTACACACTAGTAATTGATAATGGCACATTAAAGTAGAAACTTACGAAAATAAATATGGCTGATTTAAGGACCGATTGGATAAAAGATCACATTTTTACATGTTTTAAATATATAATTAATTAATTATTATGGCACTTTGTATGGGCCGAGGGTAAACTGTAGTTGCTTTATATTTGAAGTATTAGAAGAATGCATCACACTTGCCTTTTAAGACACGAAAAAAAAAATAAAATTCTATATCTATATTAGTATGACATGTGACACCTTTTTTATTCTAGTTTTATATGTAAGGCGATAAAAAAAATCCAAATTTATTTTGTTATAATATGACTTAATAGAAGATAAGAATGATGTGACATTATAATGCTAACGTGAAATTATAAAAAGAAAAAAGAAAAGGAAGAGCATATAAAAGATGGTGTTTATTAAATAATATAGGTAGAAATAGTTTTACCAACCTTTCCTTTGTCAAAGTGGTTAATTCTTTACTTCCAAAATATAATTGTTTTAACAATTAAAATAATTAGTCGAAATAAATTTGCAATGTATGGACCTATATCAATTAATATTAATAAAATTAAATTTATAGATTCTTTTTTAATTTATATATAATTTTAAAATATAGATGTTACATTTTAATTTTAAATTACGTATGCACACATTTAAGATCTGCTTTTCTGATATTGTCTGCTTATTGTAATTAATCATCTTTGAATTTTTAATTAGATATTGAAATAAATATTTAAATTTAATTTATTGTTTGTATAAATCATCTTTACACTATTATCATATTAATAAAAAATTATTAAATTTTGTTTACTATGGTAAAAAAATTTGAGTTACTTTTATTTTTTTAATGACATATCTTAATTCTATTTATTGATAGCATAAAATATTTTATATTAATCGTATATTAAATTTAAACTTTTTAAATAATAAGCATATCTAATAAGAATAAAAATTAAAAAAGAATAAATTGAGAGATCTTGATGGACTATGGAAAGTAGAAAAATAAATTGTGAGAACTTATATTAATGCAACGATTAAAATATAAAAAAATGTAACTTAAAATAATACGTAACTTTTTTAACTAATCTTTATTTATTTTTTAATTCTGACCGATTTCTTCACACTCGTATGAGAAGTAGTACTCTAACTTGGTATGCCCTTATTGAAATAGTATATCAAAATTCTTAACTTTAATTCTTTTTAATTAACGTATAAAAAATAAAATTAATTATGCTGTCATACGTCGACCAAGGGCCAACCATTTTACTGTTCTAAATATCAATACTGTACTAAGAATTTACATACTACCCTGTATCTCTACGAGTTTTAAAATCGCCTTCTAAACAAGTTTTAAAATTACCTTCTAATATTAAAAATACCTTATTTATCAAAATATTTTATTTATTAACTCAAATCATAATGTCATAATATTTTATATATTAAAATACAAAAAGTAGTACTACTATAATTTAAAACATTTTATTTATTAAATCATTAGTACTATAATCTTAGTACGGTAAGAATAACAGAAATATTTCTCATGCACACCATCCATAACCATAACCAAAACTAAAACTTAAGTTAAGGGTGATCAATTGATTAATAATTATTAAAATTATTTTTTAATCGATCTCAATCAAAAAATATTTTTTTAACTAAAATTAATCGATAATATAATTTTAATTGAATTTAACCAATGAATTCGGTTTTGGTTGGATAAATTTGATTTTAGCCTGTTTAAAATCTGCCAATTTTTTTTAAAAAGTTCAAATAAATTAATTTAATAATTAAAATTAGTCCATAAACATATTTTAATATCGTAATTTCATTTAATTATAACAAGAAGTAATTAAATATTAAATTATAAAAATAATTAATATAATTTTAAATATAATTTTTTAACTAAATAAATTAATATATATTTCGGTTAATATCGATTTATTATAATTAATTGGGAGTATCGATTTATTATAATTAATTGAGAGTGAAAAATTATGATTAAAAATTTTTATTCGTAATTAGTTGAGAAATTTATAATTTTTTTATTTTTAATTAATAACAATATATTAATCATTCTTAACCGATTAACTTTATATTCGATTAGTTGATTGAGAACGACTTAAAAATATTTGATACCCTAGCATAAGTTAACTATATCAATAACACTAGATTCATTTCGGTATCCCTACTCTTTTATCCACATCCACTCACAGGAGGGTGGCGTCCAAAAATTTTGAATCCATAAGTTCCAGTGAGAAAATGTGCATAGAGGAGTTGGTAAAACAGAAGATGATAACTTCTTTAAAAATTAAAATTTAACAAATATTAATAATTTTTTTTCCTTTCCAATAAATATTATTTTATTGGTGAGAAAGAAATAACCTAACTACGCATGCCCGCGGCTTAAAGTAAGAAGCATGCCTATGAATTCGTAAGGCCGGTAAATTTTGTAAGCACGTGTCGTTCATTCCACCGTCCACTCATTTATTCTTCACTATTAGTAGTTTTCGCTTGCACGTATCGTCTCACGCATCCTCCAATAATTAATTAGTAACTAATCCTCAAAATAATATCTCAATATTATTTCTGATCCGGATGCTAAATTTTGCTTAGGTTAGGTCTTTCGATGGAAAACGTTATAAATTATGAAGAAGATGAAAATTATTTTATTTATTTAATATTAAATATAAAATATATATATATATATATATATATATATATATATATATATACACGTAGAAATATATACACATCGAAACAAACAAACGGACCTTAGAGTCTGGAATTTTTTTGTAATTCTCTTTCCTCTGATCTCTTTATTTTATTTTTTTTCCATCGTTCCTCTGATCTACCGATTTGCTTCATGGAATCTTCTTCGTTAAAATAGGAGAAGATGCAGGTCAATGTTTGGCATGCAATTTTCTTCACAGTGGACTACTTAGATTCCTTTTCAACACTCTGAATTTGTCTCTTTCCTTAGTTTCAAGTCTCATGTTCAGTTCATCAAGACACTGCAAAATTAAGATCAGATCATCTAAATATCTTGCTTGAAGAAAGTTAAAGATGGCGATCCACAAACAAAATGAAAGATTAAAGATCAATAAATTTTCGTTTCAATGGTCTTATATTCATGCCTAATTAAATAAAGAAAATATTTAGCAACAAAATGGTCTTATAGACAATGTACCTGTTGCTTTCTCCTTCTTTCGAGTTCTACCTGAATAATAAAAGAAAGATATCTTCGTTAATATAATTTTAAATCATAATTAAGGCCCATTTGGTTTATTAAAGAATATTTTTCATAAAATATAATTATAAAATATTAAAATGAGAGTAAAATATTTTATTTATTTAATATTAAATATAAAAAATTTTAAAAAATAGTTTTTCTTACCTTAAAAAGAAATTTATTTTTTTTATTTTTAAGCTCATATGTATTATATTTTTTATCATTAATATAAATAGTATATCATTTCTTCATTGATATATAAGCAAATAATATTATTTTAAAAAAATATTTTTCTACGAAACAAATGAAGCATAAGTGAAGTTTATATTAAGTTGCAATTACCAAGGCTTGTTTCAACTGTGAATTCTCCTCTTTTAATTGGTTCAGTTCTACTTCTAGTTCAACTGTGTATGCCTGTAAAGTCAAAAAAAAAAAAAATGATAATCAAGCTTTGGCAATATACTTTCAATAATTAAAAGTATGTGTTCTGCTCTAGCACTGTTTAGTTTAATTAATTTCCCATCTCAAGGGGTCATCCAACTTTCAATAAGCTCAGACAATTAACGTATTCTTTAATGGGAGGGAGCAATTGATATCAATACGATTCTAAAAGATTTATATGAAATTTCTACCACTGATTCTAGTTTCCTCCACAGCCATAAAGATGATAATTTAAAAGTGAAATTCCTTCTCATTGATAAAAGAGAATAAGTAGAATATATATTAATTATTTTCTCTCTGTTACTATAATTATTTTCTTTTTATTTTTAATCTTTATTATAAAAGTGCTATTTTTATTTTTATTCTTATTCTTAATTGTTTTCTCTCTTCTACAAAACCAAACCAAAAATGTTGTAGTGATCACTAATATAATTATATTGTAAATTCTGGCTACTTATTAACAAAATTACTAACAAATGAAAAAGATCTATGAACACTAAACATAACAAGACTGTAAAAAATTTCATACCAACGGTAGTTCGAGACGGTGAAGTCGGATAATGCATATGCATTTGCATATGTAAAAGGAGGTTACCTGTTTTCTGGCTCTAGATCTTGCAGCTGACTCCCTGTTCTTTATCATCCTCCTATGTCTTCTCTCCACCACCTTCTCGATAGGATCATCTATATTCCTCTTTCTTCCTCTCAACGCCCCAATTTCCATCTCAAACTGACTCCCAGAGTTATCATATGTCCCAATCCCATTAGGGGAAACGGGACTCAACGGCGCTGTCATCCCCATCATCGGCGACACTGCATATCCGCCTCCACCATTCACCATTCTTCCACTATAGCCACCGCCATTCACCAGGCTTCCAGCATACTTAGAAGGCTCCCCTCCAAAAGCCCCACCACCCGGTGCAACAGTCGAGTAGGGCACACCGGCATTGCCGGCGCCACCCCCTGCTCCAGGCATTCCAATTGAAGGGCTAGGAACAAAAGATGATCCTGTTGCAAGGTCGTTGTTTGGGCACAAACCGTACTGCTGCTGAGACGCCGATCCAGTCATTGGACATGATTCCCTCACTACCCCTGCTTTAACTAGGAAATCCTCCAAAGTCATCTCTCCAAAAGTGGGCTGACGAGCAGCAGAATCGGGATTCTGAATATTGTCCCCATTGTTGTTACCGTTCTGTTGCTGACTCCGTTGTCCTTTGTGAATCTGGGACCAAACTTCGTCCACTGTTTTCCCGCAGAGCTGCGCTGGAAGCGATAGAGAACCCTGTCGTGGCAAGCTTTGCTGCTTTGTTATGGCTTTGTCCGCGAATGTTTTGGTTAGAGACAAGTGAGAGTTGGTGGCGGTGCTGGTGCTGTTTTGGTTTTCTTCTGCATTCCAAATGCTGCTAATGAACTCGTCCATGTTCATGGAACCGAAGTTCTTGCCGCTTTCGGAGAGGTTGTGCTGGAATTCGTCGAGGGTAACAGAGTAAATTGAGGATTGTCTTCCAATTGATGAGAACGACTGGTTTTTGGGTTGTTGCTCTGATTGTATTGTCCATTGCATCTCGTCCTGGGAATTCATCTCAGTCTCCGGCTCCAGCACCATTTTCTTCTTCTTGTTCTTCTAAATTTTCTGTTTGCTTCTTGGCGCTAGCAAAATGGAACAAATGCTAAGACGCTAACAAAATCGAATAAATATAAGTTTGAAAGTGGGTCTTACGCGTTGTAAACCTCGTAAATTCCAAAAACTTGCGTCTTATTTCTCTTATTTGATGTAAGAATTCTTTTTACTAGAATTTATTTACTAAATATTTTTAATTTTTATAGTTGGAAGAAATTTCACCATGTCTAAGGCTGTCAATTAAAATACATAAGCCACTCTGGATTCTACTACCCAAATACCAGAATTTATTGTTGGTCATATTTAGTGATATATAATGGTGGTCTGAAGGAATCAATAAAATGAACGTTGAAGTATGGAAACATTCAATTTCATCCAAGTGTAAGTTGGCCCGAAGATTATTCTTTATACAAGGATCTATTTTAAATAAAAGTAGATAGAGAATTGGAGAGAGGTTTCCATTTTGCACGACTCATTTCTAATGAAGAAACATTTAGTGGGGAATAAGTTGTAAGCCAAAGTATCTTTCCTTGTTTGGAAAGGACTCAGTCTCATTGTCTGACTTCACAAGTCCACATTAGCATTATAATTTGCTGACACACCAAAGATTTATGAATACAAGACAAGAATAATTGAAGGGTTATAGAGATAAGAGATTAGAAAAAAGTTTCATCAACCCAACCAACATCAGACAATCATGGGTGATATTCTCAGGAATTCCTCAAATCATTTGCTGTATATTAAAACGACAAGATCATTTAGGAATTCCAACATAGATTAGAACATCAACATAGTATTAAGGAAAAAAGTTACCTTGCCGCTGCTGGAAACTCAACTCGAGCTCAAATATTGCAATATTCAAAACTTGTGTTGAAGAAACATATAGAGATCCTAGTAGCCGAATTTTTAGAAACCAGGGGCCGATCTACAGAGCTGAAGCTAACAGCAGTGAGCACAGTTATGCAGTGCAATTATTTCAAACAAATAGAAAACAGCTAGCTAGCAGTAGCACTGCCAGTTTATAAGCCCTGTTCTCTACAACCCTTGCTAGAGATCTTCCGATCCAAAACACAAGCACAATTGTCATATTTGTTATTTTCAATTTATAAATATAATATTAAAATGCACGTCGTTCCATTTGATGCAATGTGATATATATAATATTAATATTAATTAATATCAAATGCAAAATTTTGAGCTTGATTGCAGCACTCGCCACGTTTAAGCCAAGTGTCGTTTCCATAACCCGGATTGTGTGCGGCTTGCCTTTTGAGCTCAACACGTAGCGTTTTGCTTTATTTCACTTCGGCCTCCTAATTTTCAAATTTATTTATTTTTATTGATTATTTCAATTATGAAATATAAACGCCCGCACGAATTCTTAGGTTTGGAACAGCTTGGTCGTTTTTTTTTTTTTTAAATGAATCCTTTTCTTCCTAAGCAAGATATCCACGCTTTGCTTTCTGAATGGATGACCTACATGCATACTCCGCGAACAAACGTATCGAAATGTGCTCCCCGAGAGAAAGGCATATCTGATACGTAGGATTCTGATCAAAACTATAGATGTGGATTGAGTGCAATTCCAATAAACTAAAGGCCCATTCATATATTACGAGCCAGTACCCAAGCCCCAGCCCATTTTGGTCCAATGCTATCGACTAAATCCAACCGCAAGATCAGTTCAAGCCCTCTAGGCCGGAAAGGAAATTCGTGCAAAAAGGGCGAAAAAGGTAATTTAAATACATGGTCAAGGGAAAGGCAACTTGGAAAAACTGGAAAACGAGAAAAGCAGTAATTGCTGTAGACTGAATGAGAAAATTTTAATGACATAAAAATGACGTCAAATGAACATCACCTTAAACTCCCGGGATTCCTTGCAAGCAGCCGTCTAATTGTCGGCTAAGAATTCATGCTTTTGAAGGAGAATGATTCCTCGCAATACCTTGAAGCAATGATTAAAGGACTTCAATTAACAGGGTTGCATTAATTCCATTCTTTCTGGCGCATGATTTCGATACATGATTTGTAATACATTAATCGACTATTTACCTATTTAAGCATAAAAAAAATAAGAAAACCCTGCATCCTCAATAACATTTGATATTATTTAATTTTTAATATTATTTTAAAAATTTTATTCACATCATATTACATATTTAAATTTAAGATTATGTATATATATTAAATGAATTATCACTCTTATTATTATTAAAAAATATAAAAATATAAAAATTTCCCTCTCTTTCTCTCTCCCCAATTCCAAAGCATCATTAATGAGTCATTTAAAACATGATATTTATTCTAAGATAAGAATAATGTTATTTATACTTCTTCTATCATTCTTTTATTCATATTTGGAGAAAGAGGCCTTTAAGTTTGTAAAAAAATAAACTTAATCAACCTACTTTTTAAGAGTGTGAAAAAGAAAGAATGGTAGATAAAATAAGGAATAGAAAATTACAATTTAAAAATTGTTTTTAAATATTCATTATTTATAAGCATTAATTTTCTTATGAATATGATAATACACTTTGTTCTAAAAGACAATTTCAATCTATTAATTTCTGTCAATCTTTAAAGTAAGCAATACATAATTTTATGCAAAATTAAAATCCATAATTTTTGCATGTAACCTAGAATAAATTGTATATTATCTTATATTACAAAGCGATAAAAAAATTAAAGGCGATGTCACATATAGGATACAAGTTGAATTGTTAAAATACAAAAAGATATTAAGAATTATTTGTAACTGCAAAATATCTATTAAACTTAAAAAAAAATTATTGGACAGCTATATTATCAGTTATGCTTTATAATAATAAATATTAGGCTCTAAAAGGATAATAAGAGGAAAAAATGAGAATATTAAAATAAATATATGTTCATATAAGAATTATTTGTGACTATAAAATGAATGCATATGAGGGCATATCGACATGACACCTATTAATAAGAAGATAATAAAAAATTAGTTAAAGTAATTTGGTTATGTACAAAGAAGATAATTGAAGGCACCATAAGAAGAACCAATCACATAGTCTTTAATCTTGTGAAAATAAGTAAAAAAATGTCAAAAAGTACTTTGGAAAAAGTTATAAAAGAGATCTCTTGATAAATAATATTACTAAAAATCTAATTACTAATATAGTCCAATAATATTGTACAATTTATGAAACTAACCTTATTTAATAAGATAAAGTTTTGTTGTTGTTGTTATTATTATATTTTTACTTTACACACATGCACACACAATAAAAAAAAAGACAGTTCCTAAATTCCTCATATAACTATGTGGTCTAAAAGTCTGATAAAGGTGACTCTCATTTTGAATGTTAAATGTGAACGCTACTATATATTAAGAATAACATTTGTCGGATATATATAATGAATCATCACGCGACCATTGCATGTGTGCATCAAAATGCATCATTCTCATGCTGATGTTGCCAACTTTTCATGCCTTCACAAGCAAGCAAAGGCACTAAACAATTGATGAACAGATAGCAATTGAAACCCACACACTAGCACCCAGGGCTCCTGCAGAATTGCATTACCTGATAATCCAACATAGATTCTAATTAATCATTTCAATTAATAATATTTGTTGTCACCACCGTCTTCTACATGGCGTGGAAAATCTTATGATTTAATCACTGTTAATCAATTATAATCATTAATTAATTTAATTAATTATCATTATAATTTTATAATATCACAAAAAAATTAATGTTAATTATAACCAAAGTTGACTACTTGTAGGACCCAAATAAGATCATAATTCATACATAGCAATGGCCAAATACTACAAAGCATTAATTGCTAACGTGCCTTTTTGATCCTACAAAAATGCAATCATTCCAAGAGCGTAGTATTCAAATTAATACATGTGAATAGCCCATTTAAAGTATATTATGTATTCGCTCATTTCTATATATAAAAGCCATTTGAACTGATTCCATCTGCAACACATAGTTTACTGATAAAAAATTGAATTAAAGATCAAAAACATGTTTCCAAAACATACCATTCTGTTTGCCATCTCCTTCCTTCATTGTGCTCTCATATTGGCTTCAGATCCTGACCCGCTTCAAGATTTCTGCATACCGAACCAAAAATATGGGACCATCAAAGCTCATCAAGGCCCACACATGATTCTCCCTTGCAAGAACTCATCGGAGGTCACCACCGATGACTTCGTCTTCTCCGGCATGAAAAACGCGGGCAACTTCTCCGACACGGGCCTAGCTGTGATATCGGCAAACCCCACCAACTTTCCGGGGCTCAACACTCTAGGCATCTCCTTCGCAAGAGCTGACATCGAAGAGGGTGGAATAAATCCGCCGCATTTTCATCCGAGAGCCACCGAGCTGGTTTATGTGATGCAAGGGAGGGTATATGCTGGTTTTGTGGATTCAAGCAATAGGGTTTTTGCTAGGGTTCTGGAGCAAGGAGAAGTGATGGTGTTTCCCAGAGGTTTGGTGCACTTTTTAATGAACGCTGGTGAGAAGCCTGCTGCTTTGATTGCAAGTTTCAATAGCCAGAATCCTGGGTTGCAGAAGATACCATCTGCTGTGTTTGGATCTGGGATTGATGAGGAGCTTTTGCAGAAGGCTTTTGGATTGACTTCAAAGCAGATTGAAACTATGAGGAGAAGATTTGATCCCAAAGGAGCAAGGTAGAGCAGGATAATATACAGTCGTATTGTTGTTTCATTACCTTCTGAGGAATTAAAATCTTGGTGTTAAGTTATTTTTCTTTTTTCATTTTTTGTGAAATTTCCTTTTTTGTTATATTAAGATGAGAATCCTTAATGTCTTTTTTTCCTTTTTTTTTTCCTTTCTCTTTTTAATTACTATATTATGTGTGCAACTAATGTGGTGAAATATTTACAGAAGGTTGGTTGGTACATGTTTGTCCCTTCCTTTTTAGCAATATTTCCATTAATCAAATCTATCTTTTTAGCAATAAATGATAAATCTTAGTTGTTTTCTCATACATATATGCACATATATGTATATAAGCTAAGCATTGCGTTTGTATTTAAAATCATAATAACAAAAAAATATTTTTTAAAAATAAATTTTTATTTTTCCTCAAATTTTTTATATTAAACATTTAAAACATTTTTTTATCATATGATAATTTATAATTATATTTTTATAAAAAATATTTTTCATCAAAATAAATAAAATCTTAAACATTTATTTTTTTCTTTCTTTTCTTTTCTCTTTTATTATTTTTCCTTTCTTTTAATTAGAAATATAAAAAAAAATTATGTATACTACTAATATAATAATATATCTTAAATATACAGTTAAATTTGATAATATACTAATATACTACTATATTAATAATATATTATAAACTCTTCCCGAAATATATCATTGGTGGTTTTATGCAGATTTTTTTTTGTATTTTTATACAAATTTAAACTCGCCTCAAATGCAATTTTTTAAAAACTGGTATTTATAGATTTTTCCGCAAATTATACATGAATTTATTTACATAATGAAAATTTTATGATATAGTATTAATACAAAAGTATACTAATATATTATCAAAGTTAATTTCACATTAAATTAATAATTTCATATAATATACTATACTATACGATAATATATTAATTTTTAATTTAATAATATAAAAATATATTATTATATTAATAATATATAAAAGTGAAAATACGTCAAATCACTCATAAAAAATCTATAAATTAGGGTACTTGACCTACGATAATCTTTATATCTAAGAAAATTACCAAAATTAATAAATAGGTGGGTTTACCACCTAGCCTATTACTTTTTGGATTTGACTCATAAGTTATTTTTAACATATATATATATATATATATATATATATATATATATATATATATATATATATATATAATATTAATATAATTATAATATTTACAATTATAAATGAAAGTTTTGTTTAATTATTGTTTTATTTTTTTATCTTTGCCTATTAGATTACTTGAAATTTATTTATATAAATAAATTTTTAAATAAACTAATAAGTTAAGTTAAAAAATTTTAAATATATTAAATTAAATTTAAATTTAAATTTTATATAAATAACAGAATAAATTCGAATCAATATTTTCCAAAGCAAGTTTAACTCATCTAAAGTAAAGTTCAGCCGAATTTAACTTATCCTCACTCAAGCTTGTGGTGCACTGTGAGTATGGACCATCCCCTCCACATATTTGTATGTGATATTTTATTTATGGGTAAATTCGCGGTAAAAAGGGGAAAAGTTTTACAGTGGAAAGAAGTCTGGCAAGCAATGCCGTTGTCATTTTTACCACCACTGCAAAGCAGTCATCATGATTCACAGGCAATTAGCACTGCAAAACAGGACAATAACCAACGGAAAAGGTGACAAGATAGAATGGGCCAGCAATGAGGACGTCCAGATGCTGCTACCACTGACGACGTAAAAGCAACAATATATAACACTGCCAGAACGAAAGGGTTTCGTGGCAGAGGGGGAGCCACTAACTTTTCACAGTTTGCATGTGAAAAGGCATTCGACATCCAAAATTTCTTATAACCGATGCAAGAAGTTATGGGGTACTCGTGAATTAATATATAGCAAAAATTTAATTATATTAAATTTAATTTTTAATTTTAAATTTAATATATCATAATTATATTCATATTATAAAATGTAAATAATATTAACTTTATTCCATGCTATGTATCATTAGAAGATAAAATTTGAAATTAAATTATATATTTTATAATTAAATTAATTTGTGCACAATCAAATTTATAAAAAAATTCCACAAATGATAACTACGATGACTTTCAAATTTTAATCTCTAAATATGTTATACTAAAACATAAAATATATGACTAAATTGTTACGAGATAATAATTTTTTTTTTAAAAGAAGTAGGGTACGGACCGCAAAAGGTCGCAAAAGAGTGGCCAGGGCCATCACGTCCATCTGTAAGAAACCAAAGCATTGTTTCAATGGTTTTGCCAAGAAATTTTGAACTATCTTCCTATGTAGAGCTGCCTTTGCCAGACTGTCAGCAGTTCTATTTTTTCCTTTGTACCTATGGTATATTTTCACTTCCCAGTTTTCTGCTAATAGTTCTGTTATACTCCGCGCTGGCTGCGCACGAAGGTGTCGAAAAGGGCATCCATTTTCAATGAAATCTACCACCTCCAAGCTATCCACCTTAGCATGAATTTTTTTAATTCCTAACCTTCAGGCCAGTTGTAGGCCATGATAGACACCATTCAACTCTGCTAGTAAAAAAACTGCCTTTTCTGCCCTTGAGAGCATACCCACCTAACCACGCACCTGTTGAGTCGCGTAATAGACCACCCCAAGCTATAACCCTTCCGCTAGCATAACAAGCTCCGTTTGAATTAAGTTTGACCCATCCAATTTCTAGCACTTTCCAGCTATGGTTTCTATTTGTTGCAGTGTTTTTTAGAAGGCCAGACTTGCGGAGAATATCAAGTGCCTCCATGTATTCATTAACTCTAATGTTAACTTTATACATTAAGTCTTTCAACTGCTTATCTGGTTCAAAAACGAGTATATTTCTCCTTTGCCATTGCACCTAACATGAAACTCCGAACCAGACCTTCTAGTTACCACTGCCACTTTTTAGATATGTCTTTTTTGTTATTGAAATTCCACCAGTCAATCATATTTCCTTTAAAGAAGTCGCCCCAATATCTTGGCTTAATGACTCTTAAGCCAAAAATTCAGTATTTCAGGACAGTCCTGTATGGCATGTAAGCTTGTCTCTTCTGTTCTTCTACACGTCAACCATAAATCTATTTTTGTCATTCCTCTTTTCCTTCTATTTGCATTTGTTAGCAGATTATCCTGGATCATTAACCAGGGAAAAGTTTTAATTCTATATACAAATATATTTTATGCATATTTGATTTAATCATTTATAACGATAAATGATTCATAAATTATCATTTAATCGGCATATATATATACACGTACACACACTATTTTAGCAATTAGTTGTGATATCTAAAAATTGATGACAATTGTTTTATTCTTTTATTAAATTTTAAAAATATTTTTATTACAATTTGTAAATACTTTTTAATATTTTGATTTGTGATCAATTCAATCAATTTAGCTTTATATACCTATTTTTAAGTCATTGGGGGCTTATTTAATTAACACGATCATAGTTAATTAATATAATTTTAGTAATAAAGTAGATCACATTAAATATTGTAGAATGATTTTCAAAAGATTATGTGGTTAACTAATTCAAATAGTGTTTAGATTTGATCCACTTTAAGTGTATTTTTTAACATATTAATAAATAAGAAAATGATAAGTCATTAAAAAATTAATAATTTTTACTAATACTACAAATGTTTTTAATAATTTTTTATTCATATGATAACATATGGATAGGTAATAATACAAAATTAATTTACACTAACAAAAAATTAAATTTAAATTCATTCGATTGAATTAAAATTTTAATTTATTTAAAGTATATTTATATAAAAATAGAACATATTATATTATATGTGCTTAGTTATATTAGTGATTACATTGTAAACAACATACATGAAAAAGAAAAAGAAAAAATATTCAATGAAGCATAAAAAAACAAAAGAAATAGATAAATAATGAATGAATTGTAACATAATCATAATTAAATATAGAATAGATAATTAATTAAATAAAATTAATTTTATTTTTTAAACTATTTTTATATTTAAAATATATTATATTATATTATATTATTAATTGATTGTATCATTTAAATGATAAATAATATGAGGGAATATAAAATAAATAAAGAAGAAATAGTGTATAAGATATAAAGTAATATAAAAATTAAATAAAATTAAAAATAAAAAAAATTTAACCCTATCTTGAAGAGAATGAAAAATAAGATGAAAGACAAGAAAATTTTAAATTACAGTTAGAGAAGAAAACAAGAAGAAATAAAGTTTTTAAAAATTTTATGTATAAAAACAATGTATATTTAATTTCCTTCCACTCCTTTTTCTCCCAATCCCAATCAAAACAAACTTTAAACTTCAAATTTTTCTTCTCCAATTCTTTCCCATCACGTTAATGGGTAAAGAAAAAACTGAAAAAGTGAAAGAACAGAAAAATGAAAAAATAAAGAAAAAATAGATATCGCCGATAGGCGGAAATACAAAGAAAGTAGGGACCACACCTGAAAGTAAATTTAAAAATAATAAAAGGAAAAGGATAAACGGATAATTACGAAATTTTATATACAGATAGGTAGATAAATTATATATGAGTTTATTAAATTTTAAAATTTAAATTTATTGACATATGAAAAGATGAATGAAGAACTAATTTTTTTAATATTATTTTGTTGAAATAAAATTAATAATTTCACCATTAAAATTATAAAATATTGATAAATTAGTCTTTAAATTAAAAGAAGAATTACACTACCCTATTACTGTTTCAAAGGTAACTCACCGAACCAACACTTACCTAATGTGCTATAACCAATTTCCTTCCTCTTATTACTAGTTTTGTTAATACGTCCCTAAAAAATTTGTTGTTTACATATCATTGCGATTCAACAAATATTGGTCTAATTTATATATTTTTATAGCTATAAAATCGGTCATGATAATTTCTCTGCAAATTAGTTCGTCATTTTACAGGTACTCCACCTATTTAGTTAGTAAATATAGGAGGAGTTTTGAAGGGGATGCATAGAAAATAAAGTGTTTGAATCTAATGCTTATCCTTCTAATATATTTATGGTACGATTCGATTTCTCTAATTAATTAAAAAAATTTAGCTTGATATTTCTAAATATTTAATAAATATAACTTTAATTTTTTATTTAGTTTCTATCAATTTTATTTTTACTTCTTTGATATTTTAAATTTTAAAATATTTGATCATAATTATTTATTTTTTAAATAATATGATTTAATAATTTTAATTTAATAATTTTTAAATATTAATATATTATCTTAAATTTTAAAATCTTAGGATACCATAAAATTTACCATTACATAATTAGTAATATTAATAGGCTTATTAAATCACGCTGTAATATTACAGACACCTCTATAATGAAAATAAAAGGGAAAATAAAATAAAATAATTGCAAGATACTATCACAATGAATTTTGGATCTCCAAAATACAATTGAGAGTCACAGTACACAGTAAATCTCAACATGTTTCAATAGAAATTAATTAAAATTAAAAATTAAAATTATATCAATTAAATATTCAAAAGATTTAAAATAATCTATTTCTAACAGGACCAGAATTCACATTAATATTTTAGGATTATTAAATTTATAGTTAAGTCAAAATAAAATAAATAAACATACATATTACTTTTTTGTTTTATTAAATTATTTTTAAAAAAAACTCTTCCACTTACATTAGTTTTTATTATATTCATTAAATTCATAATTAAATTTTTTTTATTAAACTGTACTATACAAATTTTCTATTGTATTAATTTTCACTCATATATATCTATTATATTCATTAGTTAATTGAATAAATAAATTAATACAAAAATTGATAATCCATTATTGTTAAAATAATAAAATTAATTTCATATTTATGAATTAAATAAATTAAAATATTAGTTAAAAATATAAATTGATTAAATTTATAGATTTATATATAAAATAATTTTTGAGAGAATATTTCCACCCATTTAATACTTTAATCATTTCATTGGATGAGATTATTTTTAATTATATTATTGGGCGATTCTTTTGTACTCATGTGAAATTAGGAGAATTGGAATAAAACTCAATCTGAACCATTGAAAATCAATCATTTCACAGCCCCTTATAAAGAATTATTTTTTATTAATGATAATGATACAAAAGGATAAGTAAAATATCAAATTTGTCCCTTATGAAAATGCATATATAATATAAATTATTGTTAGCGTTTAATTTAATTATTATACTACTTTGTATAAAATTATTATTATATTATTATTTGTATAATATAAAAATAAGGTATAAAAAAGAAAAAATAAAAAGTATTTGGTATAATAAAGAGAGCACCTTAAACTCATGAGGACAAAAATTTATATATAATACAAATATTCACTTCAGTTTATAGAGAAATAGAAAAAATATAATATTATATGGATTACATAAATATAATATATTATTATTATAGCATAATTTCAAATTCATTGTAAAATTTCTATTGATATATATATTTAATTTAAAATATAAATAATAAAATTGATATAAAAATAATGTAGAATTTAAAATAAATAAATTCATTTTTAAAGTTTGAAAACTTTTATAAGAAAGTAAATTGTGTAATTAATTAATAATTTATCTATTAAAATTTTAACTTATTTAAAATATTTTTATAATAATAATATTATACTATATCTATATTGCTTATTAATTATTTAAGCAATAAAAAATAAAAGTAGGAATAAAAACCAAAAAAAATTAAAAACATGCAATAGAGCAAGTAAAATAAAAAAAAATAGTACATGAATTATGAAGTTATAAGAGTTGAAAAAAGGGGTTTAAATTTGATTTAGTGTAAAACTTTTTATATTATTAATGACTAAAAAGATGATACCTCTTAAAAAAATAAATTTTAATTAAAATTTTTTATTGATAGTAAAAGAGTTTTAATAATTTTTTAATGATATAATAATATATGAGTAAATGATAATATAAACTAGTTTTTATCAGTAATGAGTTAAATTTAATAAGTATTTAGTTAAATTCAATCATTGACTTATTTATTAGTACCTTAGTGGTATAATAGCATCCAATGTTGTCTCAAATGTTTTACTTTCTATTATATCTAAGTTTGAATTCAATATTTTGTGTGTATATTAAATCGATTACCACTCTTGTCCTTAATTTTTTATTTACTTAAAATAATTTTATAATAAAAATATATTATATAATATTTATATTATTTAATAATATTAATATTTGAATTATATATAATAAGAGTGAACAAAAAAAAGAAAAAATATGTAATATGAATTGCAAATTCTTAATAAAATTGTAATTGATGTATATTTAATTTGAAATAAAGTATATAAAAAATTGATAACATAGAAATATAAACAAAGTTTAAATTATATACACTTGATTTCAATTTTAAAATACTTTTATTAAGAAATATAATATAAAATTAATTAATTCAATTAATACTTTATATGTTAATATTTTAATTTATTAAAAAATTATTTTAAAATAAATTATATTATATTATTCTTTATGGTATTAGGCTTTATCAACTGGAGTAAATATGAAAAAATAAACAAATGAAAAACATATAATAAAACAAAGAAGAAAAAAGGATAGAGTCAGTGTGCAAGCCGTAAAGTAAAATATAAGTTAAAAAAAAGATATATAATTAAATAATTTAATTAATTAAATATTTAATTAATTCAAAATATTTTATAAGAAAATTATATTTTGTTATGAAATACTACTCAGTGGTTTGACATATGAGCTATGAACAATAGTGATAATAAAAAAAATTGCTATAAAGTAAATAAAAGAAAATAAAATAATATATAAGTTGTGAAATTTTGTCAAAATTTTAATTTATATATATTTATTTAATTTAAAATATAATATTTAAAATTTTAGATGAATAATATTTATTTTTATTAAAAAATAGAACATAATTAATTAATCTAATTAATAATTTATATATTAAAATTTTAAAGTATTTAAAATATTATAGTAATAAAAATAAAAGATATTATTGAAGAGTGAATGAAAAATATATCCAAACAAATAATAGCAAATAATTTTATAAAATTATTATGATTTTTTTATTAATTATAATTTTAATAATAAATTTTAAAATATAAGAATTTTCAAATTTTTGTGATCGGTGGTTTTAGTTTAACGGGTCCTTGATCCAAGGGTAGAGATGGCTATTTAATTGATTCTTTTTTTTTTTTGGTACATTTGACTGTAACGATCTGACTCCACAAAATAGGGTGAGGTGCCATGCCAGTCTTGAGCATAATAGTATGTATATTAAAGTATATTATGGTGTAATTTTATTTTTAATAATATTTTATATATCTAATTTTAATTTTTTAATAATAATTTATGAATCAAATTAGGGGCAGACTACAGTGTCTTTGTAGGAATCCTGGGTTTGAAACCCAGGACATGTGGTGGCATGCCATTCGGCCATTTTGATAAATTTGTCCTACTATCAAGACTACTAACGCTAGTAGTCTATTTACCAGTGTCCACTTCGCTTGCATTTTGGAGATAAACATAGGAAGGGTCAAGACTACTAACGCTAGTAGTCTATTTACCAGTGGCCACGTCACCTCGGTTTTGAAACCCAGGCGGCACCGTAGAAATTCCCATAAAATTATTATATGAATTTATATAAAATAAAATTATTTTAATAAATTATTTTTTAAAAATAAAATTATTAATTTTATTATACACCCACATTATTATAAATTTCATAAATTTTTTTTATCAAATTTATAATATTTCACATAGAATTTATAATTTTTTTACAATAACAATAATAATCGAATATTACCGTTTACCTAAATGTTACTATTTTTGTCGTATGTTACTCCTTTTTTTTTATTTTTTTGGTAAAAGTATGTTACTACTTTTTTTTTCACATGTCCTTGTATCACTGTGGGGTCACCTCCACAGTTAAGTTGTCAGATGTATTCTTCTCTCTCTTCTATGTATCTTTCCACAAATTTTATGAGCCTTGGGCGATCCATCTGGCGGTAATAGAACAACATCTGCAGTGCAGCATCGATAACCCAGACTCGTACGGCCAAAACAAACCAAAGGAGTTCAAGTGATCATCTTTCTTTAAGTGGGTCTCTATTTTTCTATTTTTTCTTCTCCGTTCTTTTTGTTTGAATTCCAGCTGCTCGAATGCTGGGTTTCGGGTATGCACTTCAGGGCCTAAATTATGGTGCATCAACAATTTTAAATTATTAAATTTTATTTAATTTATATAATATTACACAAATTGATAGATTTGAATTATTAAATTTAGTGGTGTAGCATATAATCTGACCCAAACCGCAGTCCTCTTTTGTTATTTCACTTTTTCTTAATTTTTTTTCTTTGGCCTGATTTTTTCATTTCGCTTGACAACTTAAATTTGAGCTATTAGAATTTAGAACGGCTCGTCAGGAAAAAAAAAAATTGAAGCTGCATTGCTGCAAATACTTCTGCAGTGTATTTCGATTGCCAGCTGATGAACTTCTGCATTTTAATTTTTTGCTTACATTCTTGCAGGAATGCTTAAGACAGCATTTGCAGTGTTGTTGATAGGGTTTCTTGCATGGGCTTATCAGGCTATTCGACCTCCTCCGCCCAAGATACTCGGCTCTCCCGGTGGACTGCCTGTAACAGCACCAAGAATTAAACTAAGAGATGGAAGGCATCTGGCATATGAAGAACACGGTGTCTCAAAAGACGAAGCCAAGTACAAAATCATCTATGTCCATGGGTTTGATTCCTGCAGACATGATGCTTCTGTCGTCAAAACCCTATCACAGGTAATAGAATAATTTTTTAAGTGAAAAATACAAATTATCATTTTTAAGGAGATGAATTTTATTTTTTTAATTTTAAAATTTTAAAAATTATCTTTTTAAATTTTATAAAATTTAAAATTAACGTTCATCATTCATTTGATTAATTATTTTATTATATTACATAATTTTTATAGAATTTTTAAATAAAAATTATAATATTATAATATAATAATTTTTTTTATTTTTTACATATAAATTTTATATTATAAAATTAATAAAAATTAAATTATATATGAAGAATTTTAATTAAATACTTATAAACAAAGTATAAAATTATATATGAAAAATAATAAAATAAAAATATTTTATAATATTATAATTTTCATTTAAAAATTTTATAAAAAATTATATAATTTGATTAAAATAATTAATTAAATAAATAATATATGTTAATTATAAGTTTTATAAAATTGAAGAGAATATTTTTAAAATTTTTAAAATTAAAGAGAATAAAATTTGATTATTTAAAAAATAAATAAAATATTTTATATTGTTTTCATTTTACAATAACAAAATTAATTAAATTATTAGATATATATAAATTAAATTTTAATTTTTAAATATAAAAGGAAGTACAAAATTCCTTCACGGATTCCCAAACTTAAATCAAAATGAGGCAGCGCCCCTACCCTTTTGGGCCATGGCATACCTTGAACGCTTGCCTTTTGTAGTTCTTGTCACTTTCACCATGGATCACACAATTTTGTGTGGCATAAAGAGGGGAGTTTGAATTCCAAACCCCCCCCCCCTCGGCCCCACCATAAAAATGCTCTCCCCCCAATCCCCTTTAGCCCCTGTCCTTGTAAGACGAAAAAGAAAAAAAAAAAAGAAAAACAGTATTCTCTGGTATTGCAGGGTTGGATTGAGGAGATGGGGATCTACATTGTGTCTTTTGACAGACCGGGTTACGGGGAAAGTGATGCAGATCCTAATCGCACGTTAAAGAGCCTGGCCCTAGATGTTGAAGAGCTTGGTGATCAGTTGGCTTTAGGGTCAAAGTTCTATGTAATTGGTTTATCCATTGGAGGGCAGGTTATTTGGAAATGCCTGAAGTATATACCTCACAGGTATGCTTTATCGAGTTTTAATTCTGCTGAAAAATAAATAAATAAATGCATTTACGTTGTAGCCCTAAAATATAAATTTGATAATTTAGACCCCTTGCTTTGAGATATTTAATTTGGGCACTCTTGATAGTCAATTTAAAGTTAGAGTGGAAAATCTAATGTAAAGGAGGGAGAAGTAATTATATTAAACTTCACACACTTTACGGGCCTTAATTTCCTTGTACTTGTTAACTGCTAACGAGATATTATTGTTTTACACATAAATGATAAATAATTTAAGTGATAGCGTACTACAAAAATATTATAAATAATTCTGAGAAAAGAAAGTGATAATTGTCATAGTCAATGTACGTATATAAATTAGGCCACGCAGACTTTTCACATTAGAGAAAACGCATCGTCAAATTTTCGTATCAGATTTTCTGTTAGTTGTTAGACAGAAGTCCAACTGAAGAGTCAAACTTAAGCATTGAAACCGGAATAAAATTTATATTTTAGGGGATTAAAATTATATTTTAAAAAATAAAAATTAATTCTTTTTGAAAAATTATTTTTGCTTATTTGCATGTTTATAATAGCGTGCTTGCATGTGCATGCTATTATTGTGAGACAGGACAGAGGTTGTCTCACGTCTACAGCTATTCCTTACCTGGCGGTCCTGGCCCCACGGACGCGTCCAAGTTCCAACTTAAAATTATTGTACTTCGCACGTTTCTCGGTGCTTGCTGTGATGATCTTTAAATTTTAAAGTTTAGGATATTATGTTGAGGGCAATTCTACGGAACCCGAGTTTTAAATCTGAAATGATGCGTTGTATTTTGACCCATTAGATAAAATTATTAAAATTTTTAATAATTTTATTTAAAAATTTATATTATGTTAGGTTACCCCAGATTTAAAAATAGTATCATAGTAAGCACTTTATATTGAATTTAAAAATTATTAAATTAAAATTATTTAATTATAATTATTATTTTTTAACGTAATTAACTAATACTGAATTTTTAAATTTATTATATCATTTTAAAATTTGAAACTCTAAAGTTTCATGAGCTAGACTTCTAGAAACCTAATGGTTTTATTTTTTATTATATTTATTATTTTAATAATATTAAGTGAATTATTATTTTTATAATAAAAATATTTCTATACTTTATTTATAATATATGTTTTTACGTTTACTTAATAAAAATTAATTAATTATTAATTTTATTGTCCATATGTTATTTTTGGAAAATTCATACACATTTAAAATTATATTTCAACTTTCAAAGCGTTTAAAAATGTAATTATCATCTTTCTATTAAGTAAAAATGGAGATTACCTATTTGAATAAAAAATTTCTTGATTGTTCAGTAGACACATAATATATAATTTCTATGCCCACACTGCCATTAGAAATTTACCACTTTCACTATTATTAAAATAATTAATCTAATTATTTTTCTAACTACATCTCCTTGAATTGTTCTCGATTCTTATTAAATTATTGCAAGCGGAACCAAAAATTTCTCGTTATGAGATTATGACCGGAATGGACAACTATTTCTCCGACCGCTTTATTTTGTTCTAATATAATCCAATTACATACATTAATTTTTGGTAATATAATATGTATTCGAAAATTTTGTAACAATTAAATTATTTATAATAAATATCTTATTATCTATCTATTTCAATATCTATATTTTATGTAAAAAAATTGTTGGAATAATAATAAAAGCAAATAGGCTTTCAATCAGATCAGGCCAACATCTTTACTAAAAAAAAAAATTCAGACGGGACCGGACTCAGGTCTATTCATTTACTATAGCCTGAAGCATGTTCTATCTGCAACTTACTCAAGAAAATTTTTGCAATGGGGAGACTGACAGGCTAGCAGGTGCAGCGCTATTAGCTCCAGTTGTGAACTACTGGTGGGATGGTCTTCCAGAAAACTTAACTGGCAAAGCCTATAGGCAGCAAAAAGTACAAGACCAGTGGGCAGTTCGTGTTGCTCACTACGTGCCATGGCTAACTTACTGGTGGAACACTCAGACATGGTTCCCTGCTTCTTCTGTAATTGCTCATTCCCCCGACAATCTTTCCATACAAGATAAGAAACTCATTCCGAGGATTGACAAGAAAAGTTACATGGTATGAATCAAAGGCTGTAAGTTTCCTTTGCATTTGCTAACCATCTCAAATAATAAATATTCTTTATATACTTGTTTGATGGATTTAATTTGATGATGCGGTTGGATCTCCACAGGCACACATAAGGCAGCAAGGCGAATATGAAAGCCTTCACCGTGACATGATGATTGTATTTGGGAAGTGGGAATTTAGTCCTCTGAATCTGGAAAATCCATTCCCAAGTGGAGAAGGCTCTGTGCATCTTTGGCATGGAGATGATGATTTGGTAGTGCCTGTTGCTCTGCCACGTTACATTGCACAAAAGCTGCCATGGATTCAGTATCATGAGCTTCCAGGTGCTGGACACATGTTTCCCTATGCTGACGGCATGGGTGATGCTATTATTAAGTCACTTCTACTTGGCAAATAAGTAGTTGGCTTTATATCTATTTGCCATGGTTTGTATGTGAGAAATGTTAGGGACCTACTTGTGATGGTCATGACTCTTTAAATAACCATGTTTGAGCTCGAAGCTCTGGTAATAATGGATTGATTTTGCCGTCTCTCTCGAAATGCTCTAATTATTGAATCGAAAGAAATGAATCTTTGTTAGATGAAGAATATTCATTAGTCAGGTGAAAAGCCAATCAAAAATCATTTTTGGGAACCCATCGATATAGGACCGACAAATCTTCTACCTAATGATGGCAATTTTGAACACGAATACAAAATACTTTACATGAATTCAAATTAAAATCACGTCAAGATTAATTTAAAATTAAATAGGTTAATTTATCAATTTATTTAAGAATTTATATTAAAATTTTAAAAATATAATTTAAGAAATAATTAATAACTAATTCATAAGTTATAATATATATTAAAAAAGTAAACTTTATCTTATAATAAAATGATAATAAAGTCTCGGTAAAATATTTAATTAATGATTAAAAATATTTTTAGTAAAAAAATAATAAATAATTAGATTTGATAAATAGATTTATATTATAAATTTTATTAATTAAAATTATTAAATAAATTATATGAGTTGACCTATATTAACATATTTAATAGATAAATTAACTTAATCCCATCTCCTGATCTCATTGTTATTTGAATTGAGTTTGGATTGACTTTATTTGAGTTACTATTACTATTTAAATTAACAGGTAAACTCGAATCATCACTCTTAGTTTTACTGTAACTCACCTCTTAATATATATATTGTAAAAAAAAAGGATATAGAGAAAATCCCAGCCTATGTTAAACCATATTGTCTTTCAAACAGTGTCATACTCACTTCAGCCGCTAGGAGAGTGCTAAAGTGTGGCACAAAATAAAATACATGTCAAACTAATCAACAGTGTTTGAAATCTTCACAGCTAAGAGATATGAAATGCACAGAAAGTTGATGAGATAGCCAATGACATACGCAAGCCTACATCCCAAGTAACTTAGCCACACCTTCAGCATATACAAACGAGTGACCGGCACCTGGAAGCTCATGATAGTGAATCTATGGAAGCTTTAGTGCAATGTATCGTTGAAGGGAAACGGGCACAAGGGAATCACCATCTCCATGCCAAAGATGGACAGAACCCCCGTTAGTTGGGAAAGGGTTTTCCAGATCCAAAGGGTTGAATTGCCACTTCCCCAATACAATCATCAAGTCACGGTGGAGGCTCTCATATTCGCCTTGCTGCCTTACATGTTGCCTGCGGAGATCAAAAGCATTGTGAAATCCTCATTGTGGGAGAAGTTGATACTCTATAAACGGAGGGAAAGAGCTAAAAACTACTTAATTCCATGTAAATTTCAATTAAAATAACGTGGATCACATAATAAAAAAATTCAATCGATCAATCAAATTTTAAGTGATTTTAGACTCACAAAATTATCTTTTAATTTTTTTAAAAATATAAAACTTTTAACATGTTATTCAAGTCTCTCATCACTAGTTTACTATCTAATATTTTAAACTCTCTCTCTTAATTATTGAATATATATTGTTGTATATATCACATTATAATAGAGAATATATCCAGAGGATAAAAATAATGACACATTATTCAATTGCACCAAATCTTGCTTAAGAATAAATAGAGCATCAACATTTAGCAATTACACACCTGTAAATTCAAAACAATCTTTCTACTTTGAAGGGATTGAGAAATAAGGTGAAAAGGGAAAGGGAAGAAAAGGGAAGATAATGTTGCTAACTTCTCTTTATTTAAAAATTTTGATTAATGAAGAGAAAAGATTGGAAGTTTATAATTAATCTTTGAAGTGCTCAAACACTTTCCACTGCTACCTACTTTGTATTCCACCAATTTGAAAGATTTTAAAAGATTTTTTCAAACATCCAATTAAACAAAGGGAAAGTCATCTCTCAGCAAATGTAGTAAACTGATTCCAACCACAATCTGCCACTTCATAACCCAGCAGGTTGTGTTTTCATCATATATCATTTCCTCCATAAACTACATGTTTTCCTCATAAGCAGACGTAGTGCCTTGATACATACCGCATAAATTTTTCTGTCAAGCCTCGACATAATTTCCAAATCTTGACGAGAAGGGATGTTTGAAGATTGAGAAATTACAGAAGAACTTGGGAACCATCTTTGGGTTTTCCACCAATAAGTTAGCCATGGCATGTAGTGGGCAACACGAACTGTCCATTGGTCTTGTACCTTCTGTTCCTTATCGGCCTCACTTGTCAAGTTTTCAGGAAGACCAGCCCACCAGTGGTTGACAACAGGAGCACCGCACCTGCTAGCCTGTCACCATTGAAAATTTTTTTTACTGCTAGACAACTTTATCTATCTCACAACACTAGCATCACAGGCCAGCAAGCTGTTGAAATTTTGCATGAAAACAAGCAAAAGAAAATGTTTTCAAAACAGAAATAGCTTTTCCCAACAGAATTTGAACTCACTGGACAAAGCATACCTATGAGGTATATACTTAAGGCATTTCCAAATAAATTGCCCTCCTATGGATAAACCAATTGCATAGAATTTAGGCCCTAAACCCAACTGGTCACCAAGCTCTTCTATATCTAAGGCCAGGCTCTTTAATGTGCGATTAGGATCTGCATCATTTTCCCCCTAACCTGGTCTGTCAAAAGAAACAACGTAGATCCCCAACTCTTCAATCACATCCCCGAAAACAATCCACAAAAAATGCAATAAACATAAACACTAGAAACATCAAACACTGCTATGAAAGTGACAAAAGTCACGAAAACCAATTTTTGTAAAATAGATAATCACCTGTGATCGGGCTTTGGCCACAGAAGCATCATGCCTGCAAGAATCGAAACCATGGACAGAGATAATTTTGTACTTGGCTTCATCTTTTGAGACACCACCTTCTTTATATGCCAAATGCCTTCGCTCTCTCAGTTCAATTCTTGGAGCTGTAATAGGCGGTCGACTGGGAGAGCCACATGTCTTGGGTGGAGCTTGAATAGCCTGATAAGGCCAGGCAAGAAACCCTATTAACAAAACTGTTACTGTTGTGCTAAGCATTCCTACAAGATTGTAATAAATCGAACTTGTTTAATTTAAACAAACTGGCAATCGTAATACAACAGGAGCATCTGAAGCATGCAGATTTGATTTTCGATTTGAACTGTCCTAAATTCTAATAATTGACGTTCAGGTTGCCAAGTGAAATAATAAATGATGAACCTCAGCTGAGCGAAGTTCGTATCATACTCAGAATCCAAGGATTCGAGAACTTCCAATGCTAATACACTAACGCGCTCCTTCAGGAAAACAGAGCAAAACAGAACATATACAAAGAGGCCCCCCTGAAGTAAGTTGATTAGAACTCACTTGCTTTGCAGTCCTGGTATGAGCCCTGGCTAACGATGCAGATTCTGTTCGGTTCACGTCGGTCGCCATTTTCTCCAAATAGAAAACCCCCTAATGAAATCGTCCTAAGTAACAGACTTCGTCAAAAAAATTACAGATACATAGAGAAAAAGAGATCTGAGGACAGAATGTCATCGATACAACAGTGATAAGGGGAGCTCTCTTTCCTGAAAATCCTAGTTAAGCTCCCGCGGAATCGGTGACCAATCAAATTCCTAGTTAAGAATCTCTATAGGCTATGATAAATTTGAGTAAAGTAATATACACTTGCATCAGTGATGCGTAACATATTAAGAAGTAAGTATATATCCTTGTTAACATGCAAGTTGACGATACCCATCATGCATGAGATGAGTATTGGTACCTGTTAGGCAACCAATAATATCCTATTACATCTGCTCCATTTGTTAAATCAGATGCATTGGGTACATTGGTGCTGATAAAAAATAATTATAAAATATTAAAAAAATAGAAAGCAGCTTAAATTTCTATGGAAGTCCACTCGATCATTCTTTTACTTTTCAAAAAAAATTATTTTTCTTCTTTATCATTCTTTTAAGTATCATATTGTTTAATTAAAAATATACGGTATTCTTTATCTATATATAAAAAGGTAAAAAAAATTTGCAAAAAATATTTCTCAAAAAATAAACCAAGCAATTATGTTATTTTATAGGTATTATATTTCAAACAATATGTTATTTTTGGCCAGCAACATTCGTCGGTGTTGACGATCTTTGGTAAACAGGGCACACCAGCTTGTCCGGAAATCCATTAGTTTAACCTGAATATATCTCCTGACTAGGGTGATTTCCTGGTTATTTTATTAGTATTTGTTGGAATTAGGTGTTTCCTATTTATAACTATTCCTACAAGCTTTTAAGGGTTTTGTGTTGGTTATGTAAGATGGCTGAAGGTGAGCACAATTCTGGATTAAAAAAAGGGTTCTTGGCAAGAAGATTTGTCTTCCTCTACAACTTTTACTGAATCATTGCAAAAGGAACGGGCTTGGGAGAGAGTTTGCCTATCTAACTGTGACAGAACAGATTTTACTCATTCACCTGGGGATACAACGGAGCTAATTATTGGTGAGACCGACAAAATGGTGGGGTTATTTAGGGAAGAGAATTTAAAACAACCATCTATTGATGAAATTCAATTGGAAGAGTGCTTGGAGATGGAACCTGCACGGGCCAATTTTTCTATGGATTCCTTGTTCAGCACTGTCATGGTTGCTGTCGTCAAAAAAAATTGTATAATCAACAGATGATTATTGATTCATCAATTGGCAAGGATCCAAGTGGAAGAGCGGGGATAAAAGAGTTGGAGGTTCAGAATCATAAGGTGATTTTAGAAAATGCAAGGTTGAACAATTAAATTGCGAAGCTTCAGGCTATTGAGTGTTTGAAAATTGGAAAGTCAAGATTGAAAAATCAAATAAAATTATTGGAATACCCAAAAAAGGAAAGGAGTCAGCCTTGACGTCGACACAACTTTGACATAGCCAAAATGCTTTCTGCGAGAAGGTTTGAAGATTTTGTGCCAATTGCTACAGGACACATCATTTTGGTTCTATTCAATAAGGAAAAGAAAAATCATGAAAGTTTGTTCATATTAACTTCGTTCAGCAATCAGCTGATAACTGTAACTATCGGCTGATTCAATTAATTGTTAACTAATAACTAGTTGTATTAATTGATTATATTAATTGTTTGAATAAAAATATTTGATAAAATCAACTGTTTATATTAATTGTTTGTATATAAAATAATAAATAAGGATATAAATATATATTTATGAATTATTTAAATATTTTTTATTTTAATATTTTAAAATTTATATATTATTTAATAAATTAAATTTCTTATAAATAATATATTATTATAATTTATTATAAATTAAATATTTCTTTAAAATTAAATTACTATAATTTTTATAATAAATAAATTTCTTATATAAACACAAATCAAATTCAACAGTTATCACTCATAGTACCGCAGCATCAGAAGGCGCAAAATCAGCAAAGCAACAGAGGAGCTCAGCAGCAAAATCGCAACATCAAAAGGACAATTTAGTCCACAAGCCAAATGCTGAAACAAAACGCTGCAAATGCTAGCGTTTTCTCATTCAGCATTTTGGGGTAAAACAACTCTTTGAATCCGCTGTTCATCAAACAGCTATTTCGGCTGTTTAGTGGTCAAAAAGCCAAACATTGCACCAAGCGCTCCTTTCCAAACATCCTCATTGTGGTCAATCTAAGCATTCTTCAATAAAGTGTGTAAGGCTTCACTCTAATTGACATTTTATCAGAGATTTCCCCTATTATCCTTTTTATCTTCAAGGTCCTCCAGAACTCTCTTTTCATAGTGAGACAGGACCTCACTTTTGTGACAGTCTAATGACACCTCCATCCCGCCACAATCATGCATTACTTTAATGCATTTTTCTATTTACACAGTTGCACAACAACTCACGCTTCATTAAGAAAATAAGAAAACGGAAGATATCAACGTTATCAAAATTGTCAAGGGCTCTTCCTCATGAACGCCTCCTAATTTTCAAAGGTTAAAAATGTTTATTGCTGCACCAAAAGCCAAAAAAGCCTTTAGTTGAAAAGTACAAAAAAATTAACAGGAGACTAGAATCAAATTGCAGGGTCTATGAAATTCTCAAAGCATGCGTCTTCAATAGGAAACTTATATCGAAGAGTGGATTATACTTACCTCCTCACTTTGTGCACTACCATACTCAGGGAGGACCAGAAGCTTATTGTAAATATCACCGATCAAGGCCAGCTACTTGGTTCCAATATGGTTTATATCTAGTAATTGCTATTAATTGTCAAGTTATAATCTTATGTGTTTTTCTTCTTTCTATAGTTGTGCTTGCAAGTGTGCTCTTTAGTTTAACACGTAGATTTAGGTATGTTATAATTCTAATGTAACTATTTGTTGAGTAAAAAAAAAATGATATGTGAATTAAAAATAATTTTTTTATTATTAATGTCCACACAAATTTTAAAAAAAATTGCTTGAGTTTTATATTTTATAAGAAGTAACGTTCTTTTGCAATGACGAAGTTAAAAGCGATAAAGGAGGCTATGGCCCCGTAATTTTAAAAATCGTGTATTAATACTATGTAATTATATAAAAATATTTTAAAATTTTACTTAAATTATTTCTCTCTAAATTGTTTTACTATTTAATCTCTTAAAATTTTATGTCAAGCTTGTTATTGTACCTTTTCATAAGATAGGCATTATAAAATTTAATCTTGCCATAATTAATATATAATTTCTATTTTCATTTGAGTAAATTGCATCTTGCTCGTATTTTGGCTCATGTACGGATAATTTTTTTCCTATGTTTCTAAATACAAGGATAGGTTTAGAAATAAATAGAGGGAAAGACACGTTTAATATTAACCATTAAACTAATAAAATTAGTCACATCCTATAACTTCGTCAAAACAATCTATAATGCATTTTTGACTCCGTTCGTCTAATCTTATTAATAGCAATTTATCTATTCAAATAAGTACTTGCACAAATTTTAATAAATGTTTGATTGAGCTTATTATATTCACTTATTGCTTCTTTATAATTTAGTTAGAGCTTATTTTTATAAGTTTTCTCATGTAACTTATAAAATAAATTTCTACAAAAGTTAAAAATAATTTAATCAAAAAATAATTTTATAATAATTTTAGACATAAATATTTTTAATAAAATATAAAAATTTTAAAATATTTTCATAAAATGTAATTATTCTACATTTCCATAATATAAGAATATTTAATAATGTAAAAAAATTATTTAACCTACTCTTTAATTATAATATTACCATCATTATCCACCTTAACCCATCATTACTTATCATTACTAATCTTTATTTATTACTACTTACTACTATTGACTACTTATTACCCTCAACTATTGTTGACTACTATCTACCACTATCTAAAATCAATATCCATTGCCTATGTTACACCTAATAGAATTAAGAATTTGCATTTCAATACTTAATTTCATATTGAAAAGATTTAGAGAAAGAATAATAGTAAAATACTAATAACAGTATTGAAATGTTTGAAATTTTTGTATTAGAAATTTTGAGAATTTGTTAAAGTTATTATGCCACTTTTAAAAAGCCTTAGATAACTTTTAATTATAGGAATTACTAATAAAGAGTGAGTAAAAGATAAGGGGAATTGTATAATTTTCATTTTGCCCCAGTAACCTTACCTTTACTTCTCCCTGAATAAAAAACATTTCCTCACCCTCATATTTTTCATTTTCTCATCATCTTCTCCAAGCTCAAGCCCTATCTTTAAGAAGAAGATTATAACTCCATCTTTATTTCTCCTATCATCAAGGTGAGAAAGTTCTAAATTCTCAAGCTTTTACTAAACCCTTAACTTTATCTATTTCTTTGTTTCTTGTAAAAATCTAAATTGTGATTGGAACAAGCTTGGGGAAGTTAAGCTCTAACCCAAATTCCTTATTTTTTTATATTTAGAGACTCAACTCATCTTAATCATCACATCAAATTACTTTTTTCAAGAGTTTTGAGTAATATTCTACTTAATCTTTTATTTAAATTCATTACATTTCTTGCATTTTGGCAAACATAGCATTTTGATGAATTTTGAATGATGTTGTCTTGTGAATTTTGAAATTAGGATTTTTATAATGGATTATGTTGTGTTATTATGTTTATTATGAATTTTGGTGGTTGAGTTGCAAGATTTCATGTTATGAGAGAGATTTAATACCAAAATATGGCAAAGTGGACAGCATTTTCTACATGAAATATGTAAAATTTCTTGAATTAATTGATCAAGTTAGGCCTAAAGGTAGCTATAATCAATTAGGCTAATAGAAAAGGATGAACTAATCGATTAGGTTAGGCCTAAAGGTTCTCTACTTGACTTTAATTGATTAGGGAATCGACTCACTCAATTCCCTTTTAAAATTTCATGTTTTAAAGATTTTAATTATATTACACCATTTTATACATATGGTATAAGAATGAATAATCTTGATATGAATGACTAAGTACAAAATGAAATTGATATTCTTTGTAAAACCAATTGTGATGAAAATTCTTAAATATTATATATGTTTGTACAATGAATATAAAATGATGATAGAGACAATTTATATTTATGTTGAGACTTATATACTGGATTCACATGTCTATTTATGAGGGAATAATGTTGATCCTGGAAGGATGATGTTAAAGTTGTGAAGGATAAGGATAAAGAGAGTCAAAATGAGGATAATTGCTTGAAATAAACTTTATTCTCGTAACTTTATTTCACTACAACAAATCAACACTTGTACTATAGTTAAAATTATGGCACAAGATTAAAATTTTTGTGGTTATGCTATTTAGCCATGAAAATACTAATTGAATGATTCGTGGCATAAATAAGCATGGTAAGAAAATTGCCAATTGAATGAATTTTTTTGCCACAGGTTTACTTGTGGCTAATAGATCCTTCTAGTCTCAAGTACAAACATAATAAGAAAGGTACGTTCATAACTAGTAACTCATATTGCCATGAATAAAATTATGATAAAAATCAAAACCTATTAATGTTTTTTACCCTTATCAAGTTAGGGTAAATTGTTGAAACTCTATTTATCTAGAAATTATAAATTGTATTTATAGAGAATTGCACTTGAATCTCTAAACTGAGGAATGCTAAGCCTTACCATTATGCTAGTGTGCTTTTTTAGTATAATAATACAATATATTTTATATAAAATTTTAATTGATCAGTTGACTTTAAAAATAAAACTACACTCATGTATACTAGTTATATAATAAAATATTATATAAATACATAAAATAAGAATACACTAATACTAAAATACTTTATAATTTTATTTTAAAAATTATTTTTTATAAACTAAATTGTCATTTGTTTCATTACTAATTTTGCTTGTATCAAATTTATCTTTTACAAATATATTATATCAAATTTATCTCTCATAAATAATTAATTAGTTAATTTTATTCTTTTATTAATATTTTTATTCATTATTATTAATTGATTTATTACAAAATAAAAGTAAAATTTTGACATCTTTCAAGCAAATTTTTATTATTTTCTAAACTTCCTTCAATAAAAATCGAATTATATGAAATAAAAATTCATGCAAATCATAACTTTGAACTATTATGTATATTTAAATTTTAATTATAAATTAAAATTTAAATTATTATAAATTTTTTATTTTTTATTTTTTATTTATAATATCTATTTTTATCATTTACAAATATAAGTTAAATCATTTGAATTTTCATAATTTTTTGTATTAATTTTATCTCTCATATGTAATTTATATTTAATTTTTATCTTTTCATTTACCAAATCATTAACCTATTAATAAAATTATAAATGAATAGATCAAATTAATTAAATTATTATTTAGAAAGAAATAAATTAATACAAAATATCTATGAGAAATGAAATTAATACATTAGAATTATTAAGGGATGAAAATAAAAATTTAGATAATTTTATATATATCACTTCTTTAAATATAATTTAGTTAAAAAATTTAATATAATAATTTAATTATTATTAAATTATACTTAATTTTACATAATTATTATTTTTAACATTTTAATAAAAGTTTTGTTAATATTTCAGTTATGAATATAAAACTTATTATTACATATTTCTATAAAACTTGTTATAATTTATTTCACAAATTATACTATTTATATATAATATAATGATTTTAGTATTTTTATAATATATATATCTTCTTTGATAACGCATTTTTTTAAAAATAAATTTTTATAATATTTTATATCTTGAATGATCTTTTTTATTTAATTAATATTTTAAAAATTAGATAGAATAACAAATTAAAAAAATTGTTATATATGTGTGTTAATCCTGTTAATTTTCAATTTTAGTATGTAAAGAATTTAAATTCATTAAATAATTATATAATACAATCTTTAATATATTATAGTATTTATTTTTTAATATATCTTAATTTTATTATATAAATTTAATTAATGAAAGGTTGAATGGTTATTTATTATTTATAAAAAATTATTACATTCTAATAGATATTAAATTTGATGCACATCTAAATAAAATGCTTAGAAGCTTACTAATTAAACTTTTTCTTTCATATTTTAAGGTTTGGAGTTCAACTCGTATCTCTATTATTTTAAAAAAATAATAAAAGTACATAACTATACAATTTGTGGACAGTTCTATCTTTATACATACATCTTATAAATTGACTAATTGAAAATATTACGTTTTATAACTTTTTTTATTTTGATTAATTGAGGCTAATCAGTTAATCAAATAAGTTATTTATTAAATTTTTAAAATAATTATTTGATTTAATCAATTAGTTAAAGGTCTTTAATTCAAATGATGAATTAGTTATTTATTAAATACGCATAATATATAAATATTTATATTTTTTTATTATTTATCATATTACAGCATATTGCACTTATTATAAATAATATTTTTTTATATATATAGTTATAAAAAATGATATATTTGACTATTATTTTATTCATAGAATCAATTTATGACATAAGTAATACTTTATTACAGATAAATTTTTTTTATTTATATAATAAAATAAGTGATATCTTTCATAAGAAGTGCATACTTGTAACTTAATTTATGATTATGATACTTTACTATGAGAAATATATTCTTAAACTTAGTTTATGGTATTTTTGCCATGAGTAATACTTTGACACAAGTAATCTTTTATCACAAGTAAAGTATTTTTGTAACACAAGTGATACTTTATCATGAGAAATATATTTTTGTAGCTTAATTTTATTGCATAAGTGATATTTTGCTATGGATAAAATTTTTTCGTAGCACAGGTGAAACTTTATTATAGAGATTGTATTCCCGTAATTTAATTCAGGGTACAACTAATATTTTACCATGGGTAAGTTTTTTCATGATATAAATTTTTTAATTTTTTGTACATTTGTCTAAATTTTTTTATTCCCTTGGCAAGAGGTAAAATTGCTATAATTTTTTAATTTTTACAGCATAATTCATGGCACAAATATTAATTTGTTGTAGTATTTTTTGGAAATCTTCATCTTGTTGTTTAATTAAATAAGTGTTATCCTTAAGAATTATTGTGAGTCAAATGTCCTATGTGGTGGTTGTAAGCTATTGAATTTACATTTTGTTAAGAATATAGTTTATAAGAATTTAAGT
Organism: Sindora glabra; assembly: GCA_020226215.1. Taxonomy (NCBI): domain Eukaryota; kingdom Viridiplantae; phylum Streptophyta; class Magnoliopsida; order Fabales; family Fabaceae; genus Sindora; species Sindora glabra. The sequence continues at coordinate 61,516,864 of CM035233.1, forward strand.
ATAAGTTTAGGGCTTTTCCCTATAATTTAATTGTTTTTCTAATTTTTCATGCTATTTATATTGGTTTAAGTGTTTCCCACTAAGTTTCCAAACTTATTTATTTGTGATTTTAATTTTTTTAGATACTCAAGTAAATGCATAACCATCCATAATAAATTAGATGTCATTTTACAAGGCATCATTTCATTTTTTGGCAAACTTAGGAACAATTGTATAGATGTATCTTGGTTAATTATAATAAAACTTATATTAGTACTTTGGAAGTAGTGGAATGAGGCATAGTTAGGCTAACTTATCCTTGTGGGATAGTGAGTTCATAAGTTAGTTTAACTACTATTTTAAGAGCAAGCCTAAACTTGTTGGAAAAATGTTAAAAATATGAATCTTATCTTGATTTATGTATCAAATAAAGATATAGATCTTAATATCTCTCATATTTAGTGTTTAAATGATAAAGGTAAGGCTTATAGGATTATTCACAAATAGTTCTATACTGATTACAATCGTAGTTAGGTCATGATAACTCATCCCTACCACTAATCATCACTTATTGTTAGTAACTATTATTTATCACCACACCTTATTGTTAACCATTGACAAATTGTTATTCATTGCCACTAACTACCGCTTACCATTTTTTATCACTATCTATTATCACTCATGATTGTTGACCATTACTAGTCACTATTTATAACTATTAACTACTATTTATCATTATCCATTATTATTAATCATTAATGTTGATCATTATTTATCACTATCCATTACTATTAGCCACTGCTTACTTTTACCCACCATTATTAACTACTATTTATCTTAAAATATTATTATAATATCATAAAATATAATAATAAGTATATTTTTATTTATTTAAAATTTTATAATAATACTAAACAGGTTAGTTCAACTTGCATTTAGTTCATGTACGAATAATTTTTTTTCTATTTTCCTAAATAGAAGGATAGTTTAGAAATAAATAAAGAGAAATACATGTTTAATATTAACCATTAAACTAATAAAAATTAGTCACATGCTATAACTTCATAAAAAATAATCTATAATGTATGTGTTGACTCCGTTTGTCTAATCTATTAATAGCAACTTATCTATTCAAATAAGTACCTGCACAAATTTTAATGAATGTTTGATTGAGCTTATTATATTTGCTTACTACTTCTCTATAATTTAGTTAGAACTTATTTTTATAAATTTTCTCTTGTAACTTATAGAAAAAAAGCTCTTACAAAAGTTAAAAATAATTTAATCAAAAAATAATTTTAAACATAAATGTTTTTAATTAAATACAAAAATTTTAAAATATTTTCATAAAAGGTGATTGTCCTACCCTTCCATAATATAAAAATGTTTAATAATATAAAAATATTATTTTAGCTACTCTTTAATTATAATATTACCATTATTATTCACCTTAACTCATCATTACTAATCTTTATCCATTACCACTTATCACTATTAACCACCTGCCACCCTTAACCATTGTTGTTGACTATCATCTACCATTTTCCACAATCATTAACCATTACACATTTTACACCTACTAGAATTAAGAATTTGTATTTCGATACTTAATTTCATATCTGAAAGATTTAGGGAAAGAATAATAGTAAAATACTAATAATAATATTGAAATGTTTGAAAATTTTGTATTAGAAATTTTGAGAGGCCTTAAAAAGCCTTAGAAAGAATGAGAAATACTTAAATGACTTTTAATTATAAGAATTACTAATAAATAGTGAGTAAAAGATGAGGAGAATTGTATAATTTTCATTTTACCCCGATAACTTTACCTTTACTTCTCCCTCGATAAAAAACATTTCTTCACCTTCATATTTTTCATTTCCCCATCATCTTCTCCAAGCTCGAGCCCTACCTTTAAGAAAAAGATTTTAACTCCATTTTCTATTTCTCCTCTCATCAAGGTGAGAAAGTTCTAAATTCTTAGACTTCTACTAAATTCAATCCTTAACTTCATCTATTTCTTTCTTTTTTGTAAAAATCTAAATTGGTCTTGATTAGAACAAGCTCGGGGAAGTTAAGCTCTAACCCAAATTCCTTATTTTTTATGTTTAGAGGCTCAACTCATCTTAATCATTACATCAAATTAATTTTTTCAAGAGTTATAAGTAGCATTTTACTTAATCTTTTATTTAAATTCATTGAATTCCATGCATTTTAGCAAACATAGCATTTTGATGAATTTTGGATGATGCTATCTTGTGAATTTTGAAATTGGATTTTTTATAATGGATCATGTTGTGTTAATATGTTTATTATGAATTTTGGTGGTTAAGTTGCAAGATTTCATGTCATGAGGGAGATTTGATACCAAAATATGGCGAGTGGACAACATTTTCTACATGAAATATGAAAAATTTCTTGAATTAATCAATTAGGTTGGGTTCGAAGGTTCTTTACCTAGCCATAATTAATTAGGCTAATAGAAAAGGATGAACTAATCGATTAGGTTAGGCCTACAAGCTCTTTACTTGACTTTAATTGATTAGGTAATCAACTCACTTAATTTCCTTTTAAAATTTCATGTTTTAGAGATTTTAATTATTTTACACCTTTCTATACATGTGGTATAAGAATGAATAATCTTGATATAAATGACTAAGTACAAAATGAAATTGATATTTTTTGTAAAACCAATTGTGATAAAAATTCTTAAATATTATATATGTTTGTACAATGAACATAAAATGATACTGGTGGCAATTTTTATTTGTGTTGAGACTTATACACTGGATTTATGTATCCATTTGTGAAGGGATAATGTTGATCCTGAAAAGATAATGTTAAGGTTGTGAATGACAAGGATGAAAAGAGTCAAAATGAGGATAATTACTTGAAATAAACTTTGTTCTCATAACTTTATCTTTTGGAAACCTTCATCTTATTACTTGATTAAATAAGTGTTGTCCTTAAGAATTATTGTGAGTCAAATGTCCTAGGTAGTGGTTGTAAGCTATTGAATTTACATTTCTTAAGAATATAGTTTATAAGAATTTAAGTATAACCTTGGGCTTTTCCTTACAATTTAATTGTTTATCTAATTTGTCAGGCCATTTATATTAGTTCAAGTGTTTCTCACTAAGCTTCGAAACTTATTTATTTATGGTTTTAATTTTTTTAGATACTCAGGTGGATGTACAACCATCCATAATAGTAAATTGGACATCTTTTTACAAGGCATTGTTCTATTTTTTTGTGAACTTAGGAATAATTGTATAAATTTATCTTGGTCAATTGTAATAAAACTTAGATTGGTATTTTGGAAGTAGTGGAATGAGACATAGCTAAGCTAACTTATCCTTGTGAGACAGTGGGTTCATAAGTTAGTTTAACTACTATTTGAAGAGCAATCTAAAACCTGTTGGGAAAATGTTAAAAATATGAATCTTGTCTTGATTTATGTATCAAATGAAGATGTAGATCTTGATATCTTTCCTATTTAGTGTCCAAACGATAAAAGTAAGGCTTGTAGGAGTATTCACAAATAGTTCTACACTATTGTTAGGTCGTGATAACTTATCCCTACCCACTATTGTTGAACATTATTAATCATCACTTACTATTAGTAACTATTATTTATTACTACACACTATTGTTAACCATTGGCAAATTGTCATTCACTGTCACTAACCACTACTTACCATTTTTTATCATCATCTATTATTACTTATGATTGTTGACCATAGCTAGTTACTATCCACCATTATAAACTACTATCTATTATTATTTATCATCACTTACCACCACATTGCTCACTACTTACTTTCATCCATTATTATTAATCACCATCTACCTTAAAATACTATTATAATATCATAAAATATAATAATAAGCATATTTTTATTTATTTAAAATTTTATAGTAATGCCAACACAAGTTAGTTTAACTTATTGCAAGGATCTAGATAAGATAATTATAACTTCCTTTAATCATAGGTTTAAATTCCCCTTAATGCTAATCATCTTACTTGGCTAGCAACCTTTCTTATGAAAGTCTTTTAGCATTCAAAAACTAGTTTATTGCTCCTCAATCTAATTAAACATCGTAATAACTTTCAAGTGAGCCTTTACTAGTAACTTTAGCATATTATTGGCACCCCACTCAATAGGATTGAAAAAACCACTATTTCCTATCATTTTCATTACAAAAAAGAAATTATAGCAATAAATATTTATCATTATTCATTTTAGTAATTTCAATAATCATAATTGTATTAATAGTTATCCATCTAAACAAATATATATCAATTATATGTGCTTATTAAAGTGTGTACTCTAATGCAAATTAACTTATTTTAAACAATACTTATAGTAATAAGATTTATACAAAAAAAATTTATAATACAAACTCTTAATTAAATTGTTTATCCAAATGAGACCTAGTGCAAGAGAAAAGAAGCTAATGGTTTCATAATTCACTTATCATATAAATTATCTAGTAAGCAATTAGGCCAACATGGACTACCAAATATAGACCATAGCTTATAATATTGTAGTGAGTCAGCTAATCAATGGTTACCCCAAGTAAAGAACAACTAGCCTAGGGTCAGCCCAAAAAGGGGTCCTATCTCAGAGAGACTTTTAAAGAATATGTGAGATGATCACATTATTATTGGCATATGAAGACTAGCTTGACTAAATAGTTAGGATCGATATATTTAAGCTAACATACAATTGTATCCAAATGATTCTTTCATTGAGGAATGACTGATCTACCTCAAGTTAAAATAATTGGCCTATTCTCTTTAGGATCTTCCAAATGATTGCAACTTTTAAAAATTTTTAAATCATTCTCACTACTCTATACATTTTACTTTATCTCTCTGCAAGATCACAATTGATTTAGGCATTAGAAGATCTTTAGTGGTTCATACCACGAGATTTTGCTACAAGTAATCTTTATCTGCAATCAAACTACCACCACACATAACTAGCATCCGCCATAAATGACCCTTTTTGATAAAATAATAGCAACAAATATTGAAACCTATTTGTCACAAGTTATACCTAAACTTAAATGCGTGATTCTAACTATCAAATTGGTTTTAACATGACTTCAATCGCAAATAAAATCTTAAATACGATATTTAAGGAAATATATTTTAAAAAATAATTAATTTTTTTGTTGTTTGGATGATATAGGAAAAATATTTTTATTTGTTGTAATAAAGATAAATTATATTTTATTAAAAAAAATTATACGTACCAAATTTATTTTTAAGATTATGCAACACAATAATTGCCATGCTCTTAAAATGCTTTCATAATAGAGGTTAAAAATTTTTTACTCAAAACAATAAAAACTTAAGTATGTTTTGTATTAAAAATAATATACAAAGAACAGTATTTAAATAATTCGTTTTGCATATCCCGCATCTGTCATTTCTTCATAAAGTTATAATCTTATTCAATTGGTTGTTGTCCAAATTGTTAACCACAAAGAATAATCTACGTACTAATTAATAAAACAATTGCAATGAATTAATAATTAAAATCTTTAGATATGTTTCTTCAACTAGTATAGAGAATTATTTAACAAAATATACTGTTAGGTACTATTATAATTATTAAAAATTACAATGAATTATTAATTAAAATCTTTAAATACATTTCTTTAACTTAGGATTGGCAATTAAATTAAGCTACTTGACTATTCAATGAACTCAATTCAATAAAGGCTTAGTTCAGCTTAACTCATAATTTATTTTTATTAAGATCAAGTAGACAATTTAGTTCATTTAACAATTTGAGTTGATCACAATTTATTCATAATTCATTTAACTCATGAACAGCTCATTTACACACATACACATGTATTTTTTTAAAATATATTTTAAGAAAATAACAACAATTTATTATCTTTTTTTAACAAGTGTTATGACTTTGTTTTCTACTAGTTTAAGAGTGTCCATAAGATTTTATTTTAATTTTTAACTAATTTATATATTTTTAAAAAATTTAAATTTTAGACAAAAATGATTAATATCCAATCAATCAAATTCAAATCGAGCATAAAGTTCATCTATAATTTGATAAGTTTTTTTTATCATTATTGAGTTGATTATCAAACTTTAGTATTTTAAATTGAGTTGAGTACAAGGTAATGTTTTTATTATAATTTAAATTCAAGCCAAGTACGAGTTTTTATAATTTTTTTATCAATTCATATTCAATTAAGTGAAAATTTCACTCCACTTCTACTTTAATTAGCACATGGAATTATTTAAAAATATATACTATTATAATTATTTTGGAAGTTTTTGTTCGACTTGAATATTTTCTTCTGTTTTTTTATAATTTTACACAATAATAATATGATTTAATCAATAAATAATAATAATACCTGTATATATTATTTACTTTAAAATTAATACTTATATGTATTACTTTTCCCATTATTTTTTTACACTATACTTATAGACATGTGTATTATAATTTGAATTAAATTAGCAACACTAATGTATTTGAAATATAATTAAAATATTTATATATACCTATTATGTATGTACAAACACACATATATTATTCTAATTCTATTTGTCTAACTCGTTATTTTGTCAAAATAAAAATAAAATTAACTTTCTTCTTTGAAAGATAATTAGAATAAATTTGATTTAGTTTGCATCTTAGTGGTGTATCATACCTAATATTATCTTAAAAATTTTATTTATGAGTCAAAATAAATTAAGCTATTCATAATTTAATACTTTAATTAGTATATGTAATAAATTGAGCTATTAATAAGCGGCCTATAACTTGAGTTGTTAAAAGTCTAGTTTGGTATGTTTAATAAATAGCCAAATTAACCTATTAAGCCAATCTATTTAATTAGTATGTCATCCTAATTTAATATTTTTAAATTGATTGATATATTTATATCATTATTACCACTATTTTATCATTATATTTTTTCCAATCCAACTATCAATCTTTTTAAATTTCTAGAGTTTATGAGTGTGATAAATTTACATTATAGTGTTATTTAATCATTTAAATTTTGAATAAATATGATTATACATTATTATATGGAAATATTAGGAATTTTATATGATGAGATTATAGACAATGTCTTGTTTGGTGCATCATTTGTTTAACAAATGTATTATTTTATTTTATTTTTTGCTAAGAGACATGTCAATGGCTTATTTTATCTATATTTATAAGTTCACTAATAATTTATTTTGATTTCAGTAATTAGGTCTAAATAAATCATTAAGTTAGGTCAGATTTTTTACATCAAATTTTTTACGTTTTATAAATAAATCATGGCATGCCAAAATTTTGACCTACAAATAATTCACAAATCAAATTCAAATTAGAATATTTTAAAGTAAGCTTAACTTATTTATATTAAGGCTTGACTTGGCTTAATTCATTGCTACCCCTAATTTTATTCCTGGTCATGTCTAGATGTTTGAACTTAAATTTTATGTATGTATATTAAATATATTAATACTCCCATTAGTAAAATAAATAAATAAATTTGATTCAAAAAGCATCATATTTGTTTATGTATCAAATATTTTAATAACTCATCTTTGTTATCATTATAATAATATTATTTATATTTTTTGAACTTTTAATTACTAGATAAATTATATATTAATTTTAAGTATAGTTATTAAATTATTAAAAATTCTGTTAAGAATAAAAAAGGCAAAAAGGAAAGATAAAAAGGGAACCGCGTCAAGAGTAAGTGAGTAACCAACCCGTCTTGTTGAATTTTAATCGCAAAGAATACAATTATAAAATGAAAAAAATATTTTATTTATTTAATATTAAATAAAAAGAGTTTTAATTTTTTTTTCTATTTTAAAATTTTTTTTCTTCTACTATATATATATATATATATTGAAGGTGCTTAAATTCCAATATAACATAGATTTTCATCGAGGCTGAATGGAGCCTCAGAGCGGCAGCCAAATTTCATTCTTCTCTCCTATCCGGACATGTAGTTATAATTACTACTTCACTCACCGGTAGCGAACAGTGATATCTCTATTTCCTATTTCAAATCTCAATCTCAAATATCTATAAATCCAAACAATTCCCCCGGAAGCAATTTAGAGACCTTACTCCACCTTGATATGACTCTATGTACCCGGAAAAGGTAAAATACACAATTTACCACATTCTCCATGCTAGGCATTAAAAGAATGCCCTTCCTCATCCGTTGCTGAAAAACTAGGGAGACTTAACAATTTGTATAACAATACCAAGAAATGAAACTTTATTAAATAATAAATATTCATTAATCAGGCGATAGCTAATAAAAAATTGATAGCGAGGCCCCATTAATGCAGGACCGACAAATCTTTCTCCAAACTCATCCTCATCCCCTCATATTTTTCATAAGAAAATGGGAAAAATAGAATTTATTATCTTAAATTTAATTAAATTTTAATTGTGTAACAATATATAAATTTTAAAACTTACATTTCATCTTCTAAATTTTTAAGAAAAGATGAAAAATATTGATTTTAAATTAAATTTAAACTCATATCGACCTAATTATTTTAATTGTATATAGGATACATATAAAAGTGTTATTACAATTGTGAGAACTTAAAAAATATATAATGTTAAAGTTCTATCCACTTATATTTAAATTAAAGTTCCTTATTAAAAATCCTCCAAAATTTATATTTATGAAAATCTAATAAACTTTATTTAATCTATAAATTTGAAAACCAATTTATTTGATTAACACAATTTAAGAATATTATAAAAGTTTTTGTCTAAATTATTCTAATAAATTATTGTTTGAAAAGTTAGTATACAAATAAAAATTTTGATATGGTGGCGGAGGCCCAATGATTTCCAGGTTTAATTTTGATTTATTTTAGATATTCTTAAAAAATTGAGCAAATTGATACAATTAAAATAAATTATGCATTTAAAGAGAATTTTACTTTAAATTTTAGAAACAATGTTGAATTCTAACATTTCAACTTTTCTTCGATTTTCTTGAAAAATTTATTATTGACCTTGAGTTTTTTTTTTCTTTGTTTATCTAAAATAAAGGGTAACTTGACACACTGAAAAAGTAAAATCAATAAATATTACCATTAGATTTAATTCAAAATTAGTAGTTTCACTTTTTTTAAAAAAATTTGAGAGGTAAAATGTGAGATTTTAAAGTTTATATATCATTTTGCCATTCAATCAAAATTTAGAGACGCTTATTGCATTTTCCCCGGAAAGGAAGGACACAGAGAAGATCGCAGCCCACGATATTATCTTTCAAACAGGGTCATATGCACTAAGCGTACCACGGATCCTCATTTCAGCTGCTAAGAGTGCTAAAATGTGGTGCACATCAAAATGATCAAGTGCTTAAAATCTCCAGAGCTGAGAGAGATGAAATACAAAGGAAGTTACTGAAATAACGGATGACATGCATAAGCCTACTTCCCAAGTAAAAGTGACTTAATAATAGTATCCCCCATACCGTCAGCATATGGGAACAAGTGACCGGCACCTGGAAGCTCATGATAGTGAATCCATGGAAGCTTTAGTGCAATGTACCGTTGAAGCGCAACAGGCACAAGCGAATCATCATCTCCATGCCAGAGATGGACAGAGCCTTCATTAGCAGGAAAAGGATTTTCCAGATCCAAAGGGCTGAATTCCCACTTGCCAAATCCAATCATCATGTCACGGTGGAGGCTTTCATATTCACCTTGCTGTCTAATATGTGCCTGCAGAAATGAAAAGCATTGTGAACCTTTGTTGAGAAAGAAATTGATACTCTACAGAGGGACGTAAAGAGCAAAAAGAGTTGAACCAAGGAAGAATGTCGTAAGATTTAGTGGTGGATAACAACTTCTTAATTCTATGCAAATTTCATTTAAAATTAGGGTGAATCAATTAATTAGACAATTCAATTGATCAAGCAGTTTTCAAGTAATCACAGTCTCGCAAAACTGTCTCTTAATTAGTTAATTCGTGCAATTGTGTTTATCATATTATACTAGAATATAATAACAAAAATGAAGTCATCTCTTAACCATCCATTCTCCTTCATTGTCTTCCCTTTCCTTCCCTTCTTCAACTACCAAAAAAATAAAAAATGAAAAAAGAAGAATAAAAGAGATTGATGGGCTCACAGAAGCAATGATGGATTAACTATGCAAAATGCCAATCCCATGTACTTTATTTGTTTTGTTCCGGATTACCACATGTAGTAAACCCATTTCAACCACAAACTGCCACTTAGTAACCCAATGGGCTTTGTTTTCATTGTATGTCATTTTTCCACCATAAATTACATGCATCATTGAATAGCTAGCATAGAAGACAAGTAAACAAAAAACTTTGATACATACCGCATAACTTTTCCGGCCAAGCCTTGATATTATTTCCAAATCTTGACGGGAACGAATGTCTGAAGAATGAGCAATTACAGAAGAACTTGGGAACCATCTTTGAGTGTTCCACCAATAAGTTAGCCCTGGCATGTAGTGAGAAACACGAAGCGTCCATTGGTCTTGTACTTTTTGTTGCTTATAGGCTTCGGTCGTTAAGTTTTCAGGAAGACCAGCCCACCAGTAGTTGACAACAGGAGCCAACAGCACTGCACCTGCTAGCCTGTCACCATCGAAAAATTTTCTTGCTGTTAATAGATAAAGATAAATAGAGTTTCAGACAACTCTGTATATCTTACAACCCTAGCATGCATAGGCAAGCAAGCTGTTGTAAACATGCAAACAACCAGAAATGAAAAAAAAAAAAACTTTCAAAAAGAAATAGCTTTTCCCAACAGAGTTAGAACTCGCTTGACAAAGCACACCTATGAGGTATATACTTGAGGCATTTCCAAATAACCTGCCCTCCCATGGATAAACCAATTACATAGAATTTGGACCCTAACCCCAACTGATCACCAAGCTCTTCTATATCTAAGGCTATGCTCTTTAATGTGCGATTAGGATCAGCATCACTTTCCCCATAACCTGGTCTATCAAAAGATACAATGTAGATGCCCAAGTCTTCGATCACATCCTGGAAACAATCGACCAAAAAATTCAATAAGCGCAAACACTAAAGACATCAAAGAACGCTATGAAAATGACAAAAGTACGAAAACCAATATGTAAAATAGATAATCACCTGTGACAGGGTTTGGGCAACAGAAGCATCATGTCTGCAAGAATCAAAACCATGGACATAGATAATTTTGTACTTGGCTTCACCTTTTGAGACACCATGTTCTTTATATGCCAAATGCCTTCCATCTCTCAGTTTAATTCTTGGTGCTGTTATGGGCGCTCCACCGGGAGAGCCACATGTCTTTGGTGGAGGAGGTTGAATAGCCTGATAAGCCCAGGCCAGAATTCCTATAAACAACACTGCTATTCCTGTCTTAAGCATTCCTGCAAGATTGTAATACCAAAATTAAAATTCAGGAAGACTGCTTAAAAAAGGGAAACAATTTTATTACAGTCCACGCTTGAAGAATAAAATTTTCAATATAAATTAGGCCGTCCTGAGTCAGTTACTAAACAAATAATCTCTAAGACTCAAAATTCAGGTCAAACCACAAGCAGAGGTTTTACATGTACTGTGTTCACAATATATAATGAAAAATCAGACAATCAAACTTAACTTGTTTAATTTAAATCAGCGGAAGTACTTGAAGCATGCCGCTTTAATTTTCGATTTGAACAGCCCTAAATTCTAATAATTTAAAATCAGGCTCATAAGCCAAATAATAAATGACAAGCCTCAACTGAGCGAAGTTCATATCATATTCAGAATCCCGGATTCGAGAACTTGTAATTCTAATAACTCGCTTCTTCGGGAAAACAGAGCAAAACAGAACATTCACAAAGTGGCCCACCTGAATTAAGCTGATTAGAACTCTTTTGCTTTGCGTTCCTGGTATGAGCCCTGGCTGACGATGCAGATATTCTTTTGTTCACTCCGGTCGCCATTTTCTCCGAATTGGAGACACCAGCAAAATGGCCCGATGTTCAAAGATTTTGTCGACAGAAATAGAAACCGATAGAAGGACAGATCTGAGAGCAGAACGAGGTAGATACGACAGTGATGACAGGAGTTCTCTGCCTGCAATGCTCGTGAAAAACCCGGCGAAGCTACTGTGGAATCAGAGACCAATTACGTTCCGGGTTCAGAATTTTAATAAATTATGCCAAATTTGAGCGTAGGCCTTTACCCTCGTTGGTAACTTAAAATGCAAGTTCACAGAAAAATTGGGTGAAGCATAAAAAACTCTCCCTCGGGAAAAAAAATTATAAATTTAAAAATTATTTATTATTTATTTAAGAGACATAACTTATGCATTAATAATAAAATCTGAAATTAAATTTTTAATAAAAATCAAAGATTATTATTAAATATATAATGATTGAATAAATTTATAAAATTTAATATAATAAATACAAATAATTTAAAATTTAATTTCAAATCTCCATCTATATAATACCTTGTAATTTAATTCTTCTTAATTTTTTTAAAAAATTATAATATTATTTTGGTTAAACTAAAAAATTTATAAAAAACTAATAAACATACACCGTTCTTAACAGGGTTTCGCTAGTTACATCATTCAACATATACAACATTACATCTAAAGGGAGAGGGCATAATATTCAAAACATTAAAACTATTGATAGCCTTTTTTGCCATAAAATTAGTTACAAAATTTACCTCCCTGTATATATGCTTGACTTCACGGAAACTTAGTTTAAATAGCAACTCCTTGCAGCCTTCCACAAAGCTATATGCATCAACAACTGATGAATTAACTTTTTGTAATATAACATTTAAAATAGATAAAGAATCTAATTCCATTATTATTGGGAGTAGATTCTTATCATATGCTAAAAATAAGTCATCTCTTAAACCATATAGCTCTGTCATATAATTAGGATATACTCTCGATCCTCTATTACATCCAACCATCCATTTTCGAATATTATTTCTGATTATGGCTAAGCATGTTACCGATCTTGGGTTGTCTTTTGTAACACCATCGATATTAAGCTTGTAGGAGCCTAAAGGAGGAGGTTCCCATCTAATCTCCTTCGTTAACATCCGACCACCCATTTTCCAATACTATCTCTGATTATGGTTGAGCATGCTACTAGACTTGGGCTATCTTTTGCAGCACTATCGATATTAAGCTTGTAGAAGGTTGAAGGACAAGGTTCCCATCTAATCTCCTTGACTAACTGTTGAGTTTGTACCCTACTAGGTACCATGATGGCCCAAAATTCCATAACTTTTGATGAAGTAATATTATTTAAATTATGATTTCCTTAGTTATCATTGAAGAGTTTTTAATTCCTATTTAACTAGAGGTGCTAGATGCCAAAAGAGAAAATAGTAGCCCAAAGGACTCTAAAGTTCATGCACTAATTAGTAGAAGATAGGTTATATTTTAACCAAATAAGGAAATTAGAGTGAAAAAGAGAAAGACATAGGCTTGAAATTTGAAAGCTTTCCCATAATTTCATAACTATAGGACATTCATATAGTATGTAAGTGATGGAGTCAATACCAGTTACACAAAACATATAAGAAAAAGGAACATCCATGCCTCTACTAATTAAAAGGTCTCTTATTAGATTTTTGTTTAAAACAATTAGCCATATGAAAAACTAGATTCTAGGGAGAGTGGGAACTTTCTAAATCCATATGAATTTCATATCAAGAAAAAGGAGGATTGGTTAATTTCAAAAAGTTATAAATACTTTTGATAGAATAATCACTTGATTTAGATAATCCCTATATCAATTTATCTTTTTTATTGGTTAGATTGAAAGGTATTGTAAACATACCCACAACTATCTCTTTCGATAAAAGGAAAGATAAATCATTTAAATTCCAATTTCCCTAACAAACATTAGGCCTTGAATATAGCTTCTCAGAGGTCTAAACCCTATCCAATTATCATGCCAAAATTGTATTTTATTGCCATTACCTACTAGCCACCTTAAACCAGTTGATATAACATTCTTTGTGCATTTAAGAGCTTTCCAATTTTAAGAACAGACAAAATTCTTTTTTATGGTTTCATTTGATCTATGAGGAAGGTATTTTGTTCTTAATACTTGAACCCACATAGCTTAGTGATCATTAATGAATTGCCAAGTCAATTTCCCTAGCATAACTATATTAACATTAGAAAATTGATAAATACCTAAACCACCTAGCTTTTTTGGAAGTGTAACCATATCCCATCTAACTAATGCCATTTTTCTATTTATGGACCTTTCCTATAAAATTTTTTGAATAATCTAATCCATTTTTACATTAATATTTTTTGGAATTTTAGTGCGAAACATATGATATAATGAAAAAGCAAATAGAACTTATTTAATGAGAATCATTTGTCCAGTTGAAGACAAATATCTAAAGTTCCAGCCTTGAATTCTTTCTTAAAGATTATCGACCTAAAAATTAAAATTTAAGGCCTTATAATTTGCTTTTATATTTATCTCTAGATATTTGCCTAAAGTATGACTATAATTAATACCCAACTTATTACTAATAGCTTCTCGAAGAGAAGGGTTAGTATTCTTTGAAAAATATATAGTTGATTTAATTAAATTGACTCTTAACCCTAATATATTTGTAAAAGTATTCAAAATATTTTTAATTGTCAAACTATTTTTCATATTAGCTCTAGCAAGCAAAATGACATTATCAACATAAAAAAAGATAAGATAAATTTAATCCATATTTGCTTGATTTTATAGGATCCCAATTTTTAAAAGTATATTGATTATTTATCATCATGTGTAGATATTCTAAACACAAAATAAATATATCAGGGGATAAAGGATCACCTTATCTAATACCCCCAGAAGGTTTAGAAGACTCTAATTTTTCCTCGTTAACTAAAATGTGGTAAAACACTCTAGATACAAAACTTATGATTAATGAGATACATGAAAGGCGAAAATAAAAAAACTAAAGAACTTTTTTAATAAAGTGTCATTCTAGAGAATCATAGGCTTTTTCTAAATCAAGTTTGAAAATCATGTTACCTGTTTTCACTTTAGATTTATCTATTATGTGAAGGATTTCTCTAAGGATAATGATGTTATTGGTTGGCTTCCTACCTTAAACAAAGGCTTCCTGGAAAGGCGACATTAAATTTCACAAAAAAAGTTTTTAATCTAAAGGTTAAAATCTTTGAAATGATTTTAAGAACTATATTACATAAGCTCATGTGTCTATAAGCATAAATAGATTCATGGACTATCCTTTTAGGAATAAGGCAAATTAAAGTTTCATTAAGCCAATCAGGGACTTTCTTTTTGTTAAAAGATTGAGAGATACATTCACAAACTGAAAGCTTGACCTAATCCCAAATTTTTTTGAAAAACCCAGAGTGCAACCCATCAGGACCTGAAGCTTTTATATCTTTTTGAGACTTTAAGGCTTCCTAGATCTCCTGATAGTTTGGCTCCTTAGTAAAAATATATTTCATATTTTCATCTAAACTAATATTCCAAAAATTTAGTTTGATTGTTTTTATCTTAGTCATAATCTTAATAGAATTGTATCTTTCAATAAAGGCCTTTAAAATATGTTGTTTGATAAGGTTTTCCTCTTCTAACCACCCCCTTACAACATTTTTAATTTTTGTTATTTTATTTGTCCTTCTTCTAATAATAGTTGAAAGATAATATAGGTAGGTATGTCAATCTCCATCTTTAATCTAGTTTATTCTAAATTTTAAAGCCCAAAACTCTTCTTCTTGTTAAAGAACCAATAAATATTCTTTTTAAAGAAATTTATCTAATCTAATCAAGGATTTATATTTATTATGATCCAAAGCAATTTGAAACCCTTTAATTCTAGCAAGTAATCTCTTTTTTCTTTGAAATATATTTTTAAAAATATGGGTATTCCACCAAGAGGCCTTTTTAGTAAAAGTATCAACAACATGTTTAAGAGAAACATTTGAGGTCCAAGAATCTTGGATAATATGATAAATGTTAGGGTGTGATAACCAATAAGTTTCAAAATAAAAAGGTTTATTACCTAATTTTTTAAAATTAAAGGTAAGAAATAAAGTTACCACAATAAGAGAATGATGTAATCTAATTCTACAGAAGTGGTGTACTTGAGCTTCAAGATATAAGACTCTCTAACTAGGATTATAGATTGCCCTATCAAGTCTTTCAAATATAATTTGATCATTTGATATAGAATTTATCCAAGTGAAAAATGGTCCTAAAAAGCCCATGTCCATAAGGTTACAAAAGTCTAGACATTCATTAAAAAGATTAACTTTATACAAATTAATTGGAGCACCTCTAAAATTTTCAGCTTGATAGCTTACTTCATTAGAATATCCAATAGCCAACCAAGGAAGCTCACGTAAAGTAGAAATAATTTTTAAATTATTCCATAAAATTTTTCTATGTGAAAGTCTAGGACTAGCATATATACTACTCAATAACCAATTAAAGGAAGATGGAGATACCTTGATAATAACATGAATCCTTTGTTCTATTTTATTCATCACATCTACTTTAACTTCATCATCATTCCATAGTAGTTAGATGCCACCAATAAAACCCATTGTGCAGGTCATCTCGACATTTGTAAAAGGAAGATCGGTAGCAATTTCATTTGCTTTGTCCCTATTAAGTCTTGTTTCAGTCAAGACTAAGAGATAAACTTTCTCTTTTTTAATGAATTCTCCTAGCAAACTCTTAAAATCTAGATGTTGCACTCCATAGATGTTCTAAGCATTGATTATGAAGTTATTGTTACTCCTATTTAAAAATGAGACAAAATCAGAGAGTGTAGGAAACCTACAAAGTAGGAGAATGTTTGCTAATCTAATCTCTGCTATCATTTTACTAAAAAATTCCCAATCATAAGTTACTTTATTCCTAAGAAATAAGTTGATTTGTCTGGTTTAGGGTGTCAACTTGAACAAGTATATTGTAGGTTTCCCTCCAAAAAGTCATTGAACATCCTTTTGTACCCACAACTTATTTTGCACCATCATCATCTTCTACCATGTGTTCCTTGCTTCTCAATGAAATAGATTTGAGGGAGACTAATACAAGGGCTCTTCATTATTCTTTAGAAAATTGAGATTCCTTTGTAAGCATCTCTAATTTGAAATGTCATCCATATGCATTATGAAGTGAGGACTCATTTGTTTGGCTAGCTCCTTTTCAAAAGGATAAGGATCTTCTTTATTTGAAAGGCATTTGAATGGCTACATGTTCCTTCAAGCTTCCTTCAACTCTATATTGAATTTTGCTGGCATCTCAATTGGATAGATCGATATCCATTCCATATACTCCTTATTGAGAAATCGGAGTTAGTTGTTTATTTTGTATCCTTAAACAATTTTAGGTTCTTGTGTTTAGTTCTCCTCAAAAAATGAATTATTTGAGTTACTGCTCTGTATCTCCATTACTACTATTAGTATTAGATAGTTTGCTAGGCATTTGTTATTTTTGTTTAGAGAAAATGAGATGATCTGATGAATAATCTTCATTTGATTTTTTTTTAATTGGCCCAACTTCAGTAGGTTCATTCAACTTAAAGATTTAGGACCTTTAATGAATGGCCCAATTGAAAGATTTTTTTTTCTTTTTCAAGGCCTAATTTTTTTTACTTTGTTCTAGCCTTACATTTTCTCCTTTTTTTCATATATTTCTATTTCTTTTTCTCTCTACTAATATCCAAGGTCTATATGAATTTGAATTCCTTTGTTGAGCCTTGAGCCCTAAGTTTAACTATGTCATCATGTTGCTTGCTTGTAAATTTTCCTATTCACCCTCTTTCTTGGGGTTTTCTTGTTTCTCCTGCTATGTAGCAATTTCCAAAGCATAAGGGCATAGCATTTTTTGGTGATCAATTCGTCCACATGAAAAGTATATTTTACTTAAGACTTCATATAATACTAGTTGTTTAAAGTTTAAATTGGCCTATGTATACCGTTCTAACTAGCAAGTGATTTAGTTCTATCTAAACATAGATTCTAGCAAATTTTCCTTTGTCTCCAAGGAAAGTATGGGAATTTATTTTTAGAATAAGGACAATAATGTTGGCTAACTTAGGCAAAATACATAGGTTATATAATTCAATAGGCAACTTTGGTAATCTTATCCACATTGCAATTGAATTCATGGTTGCAGTAAACGGCTTGAAAGGTGGTTTTCATTTTTGTAGAGCTAAAAAATAATTTATAATAAATCATAGATCACTACTTAAAAATTTAAAAAAAATTATTTATTGTTTAAATCTGAACATGAAAAAATCAAATCGTACTGCAAGAATCGTCATTTTCCTTTCAAGCTTCCACGTAATCCTTGTTCTATATTCTAAATACTGAAGAAAAGCCTTCTTGCCAAAGACTTTGCCAATAAAAATAAGATTCTGTGATTCATAAATTTTTAATTTGAGTTCTTCAGGAATATTAAAGACTGCCTCATTCTTTGACTTATCTGGGCTGGCATTTTGTTATCGCATGACAACTTCTAGTTTATCGTCAAAAAACATGTTTTCATAAGCTCCAGGAATAATTCCAATTAAGTGGTCCCTATAGGAACGTACCTGATCTTTTGCTGAATTTTTCTCTTCATCGATCCAAGAGACGTTCAATTTTTGTTGGCTCCGTGAAAGTTTTTCTTTTTCTTCCACTGAAAGAGCTTTTTCTATATATCTATTAGTCCTGTAAATATTGGTGGGTTACTTGCATAGCAAATTAAAAAAATTATAATATTTTACTTTGGCCATTAAAATGCACACACCTCCGTGGAGCCGTCTCCATTTCCACTTTACGGTACTTCCTACCTTGTATTACATCACCTGTATTTATTTCATTTACTTTATATCATAATTCAAATAATGAGATGTGAAATACAAATGATTTTTTTTATTAAATTGCATGAACTTTATGTCTTATGGAAAAGATGTTGTTCGTACACCTGTTTGATGAGATGGGCATTATGAAATTGAATCTCGCAATTATTAATATATAATCTTTTTTTTTCTCATTTATTAGAGTAAACTGCATATTACTCTGATATTTTAATTCATGAACAAATAATTTTGGAAAAAATGAAAAAATAATCATTTAATAATTCAATTTTAGGATAGTTAAATTTATCTCTTTTAATTTTTCAAAATTTGAAAAATATGATCTCCTTAAATTATACAAATTTGAAATTAACATTCATTACTAATTTAATTTACTATTTTAGCAAATTACACAATTTTTATGATCATTTTCAACAAGAATCACAATATATAGTATGATATATTCCCTTGCTATTTTTTACAAATAATTTTTATATTATATAGTTAATAAGAATTAAATTAAATATATAATATTTTAATTAAATAATAAAAAAGGGGCTATGAAATTATATATGAAAAGTAATTAAATAAACTGAAATGTTATAATATTATGATTATTATTTTTAAAAAATTTATAAAATATATATTTTAACAAAATAATGAATTAAATTAATAATTTATATTAATTTTAATTTTTTAAATTTTAAAAAAATTATTTGTAAACTTTTAAGATAAAATATGATCAAATTCAACCCCTTGAAATTGAAGAACATAATACCGAAGAATGTATTTTCTTAGGTTTCTGAATGGTGTACAAGGATAATTTAGAAATAAAATGAGTGATTGATGTGTATAATATTAACCATTAAAAAAGTGATAAAATTAGTCACATCCAGTACACTTGACTGTCACCCTTTTATGCATATCCAGTGGAAGAGAAAAGGAGCGAGTCATAATTAATTTATCATAAAAATTATCTAGTAGGAATACCAAAAACTGCTCACAACTAAAAATATTAGCCTAATTATGATATGCAAATTCCTGATTCTAGCCATCAAGTCCGAGGAAAATGAAATTTTATAAAAAATGTATTTTTTAAGAAAATATCTTTCTAAAAATAAATTAATTGTTCTATTATTTGTGTAATAGAAGAGAATATGTATTTTTCTTATTTGATGTATAAAATTAACAGTTATTATTAAAAAATTATCATTCATATAAATTTTATTTTTAAAATTAAAGGACACGATAATCACTTTCTTTGTAAAACGTTTTTATGATAGTAATTAAAAATTTTTATAGGGAAAAATTAAAAATTTTATTTTGTTTAAAAAAATACAAAGAAAATATTTAAACACTTGTTTTTCATGTTTATTATTTCTTCTTAAAATTAATTTATTTCCAATTGATTTTAACAAAAATTATTAACCATGTTTACAAATTCACTTAATTGTCTAAATTCCACTTAACATAGTTTTTGATATAATCATGAAATATTAATATTTGTGCAAATTAAAAGGGAGTGAGAGAAGGGGGAGAGAGAGAGGAAAATTTTGCCAAGTTAATTACCAGAGGGGGCAGATCAAATATCTCTTCCTTCATGCTTCGAATAAAATTCACTTTATTTCATATTTTATCAGTAACATATTTTTATAGATGCTTTCAAGAAATAAAAAAATAAAAGTTAAAAAATATATAAAATTTGAAATTAAAGACTATAAATTTATATATAATTATCTAATAATCTCAAATATTAAGAAATTAAATTTAAATATTATAAATTATATATAATAAATATAATGTTATAATAATAATTTTAAAATCAACATAATTGATTTAAATAATTAAAAATAAAAAATTAAATTAATATATTTAATAGAATATAATTTGATTCTTTTATAATATTTAATAAAATTTTAAGATATTTTCAAATTTTTATTTATTAAATTATTAAAATGATAAAAAAGTATAATATGTGTGTGTGAATGCGGATATATGGATATGTATTAGTCTACAATCTAAAAATATAATAATTTCGTAATAACCAAATTTTATGAAATAAAATTATATATCATTGCTCATTTCTAATATTTTATTCAAGGTAGAAATATGCTTCATGCCATATCTAGTTGGATAAAAAATCATATCATTCTCTTCTCAATTTCTCATAAAGTTTTGTAAAATTAAAATATTTTGTCATTTCCTAAAAAGATAAGCAAATAAAAAGGACAAAAAATGAAAAAAAAATATCATCCTCTATTTCTCATAAAATTTTAAAAAATCAAAATATTTTATTATTTCTTAAAAAGATAAGTAGAGAAATAGAAGAGAAGACAAGTAAGTAATAAGAGATAAGAATAAAGGTGAAGTAAAAAGAGAAGAAACAAAATTAAAATGATTTAAAAATAATTTTTTAATTAACATGAATAATTTTTTAATATTTTATATTTTTTGTTAACTCTTTTTTATTGATTCTAAACATAAAAAATTAAATGGAATATTTTTCCCTCGAGCAATGTCTTAGTCCAATGTCAACCGACTTTTATGAAAGTGATGTATTTCTTCTTTATGCGTATATAACAGGCTTTTTTTTAATTGATTTTAAACATAAAAGATTAAGAAAATATATTTTTAGAAATTTACATTTCCCCGAACAAACGAGTCCTAGTTGTGTTAACCAACTTTTATGAAAATGACGGATTTCTTCTTTATGCATATATAACAGACTTTGTGAGGTTATGTATACTGTATGCAATTTATTTATGTTAGGCAATGCAAAAAAAAATAAAAATTGAAGATACTTAAAAAAAATTGAAATACAAGGGACGATTACAATAACCTACCCTTATATTTGGATACAATATTTAGTAAATATTAAAAATTTTAAAATTTTATATTAAAAAAATAATTTTATTTAATTCTTATAAATGAGGAGTAATAATTAATATAATATTTTAAAATTAAATATAAAATTTATAAAATAACATTTTTTAGTTAAAATTAAATGTCAAAATTTATAATTTAAATTTTTTATGTACAATATTTAAATAATTTATAAATTTTGTCCACTTATTATTAATAATATTTTAACTTATAAAATTTAAACATTTTGATAATTAAATTCTTAAATTCAATTTTCAAATTAAAAATAATATAATAATTTTTACGGTAACACTTAATTCTCTAAACTAATGACACACTATCATTTGCCCACCATCAATACGGTAAGATTGGATATTTTAGCTTCTAAAGTGCAAAAAGAGCCAAATCCATCTAATATACCCGACCCGGTTTTCGTGGGTTTTGCTATTACGTCCCTATAAAACTTATTGCTCACACATCACTTAGACAAATATTGGCCCAATTTATAGTTTTGTACCTATAAAGTGGATCATGATAATATTTCTACAAATTAGTGGGTCATTTTGTAGGCACTCCACTTGCTTACTTGGTAAATATAGGAGAAGTTCTCAGATGAACAGAATGTTTAGTAAATAAGATGCTTAAATGTGCTTATCTTTTTAAAATATAAATTTTGTGATTATAAATTTTACAATTTTGATTTCTCTAATTAATTTAAAAAGTTTAGTTTGATATTTTTAAATGTTTAATTGATATAATTTTTATTTTCTTATTTAATTTTTATCAATTTTACTTTTTTTTGCTTGCCACAATCTTTTTAGAGTTTTAAAATTTAGAATAACGTGATAAACTCACCCATCGTTTAATGGTAACTATTTAATCATAATTGTATATTTTTTAAGAGATATAATTAAACAATCACAATCTTATAATTTTTAATATTGATATATTATTCAAAATTTTAAGGATATCATCAAATTCACCATGACGTAATTATTACAATTAGCAGGCTTATTGAATTAAATTGTAACGATAAAAACACTTCCATAATGAAAATAAAAGGGAAATAAAATAATTTAAAATTTTAAAAAATTGCAAAATACTAGTACAATGAATTCTAGATCTCAAAAAGAGGGCTAAGGATCACAATTTGTCTCAATATGTTCAAGCACAAATTGATTAAATTTTAAAAAATTAAAATGATATCAATTAAATATTAAAAAAGGTGAAAATAAATTATTTTAAACTAAAGGATGAAAATTGAACATTTATATTTTAAGATGGTTAAATTTACGTTGAAGTTAAAATAGAATAAATAAATACACATACTTTATAGTATAGCTGAAGTAAAGAAAGAAAGAAAGCAAAGAAAATAAAAAATGTCGAACTTTGTTTGTCTAAATTTAGGGGGGGGGGGAAGGGAAATATAAAATGGTGGAGATGATATGATGTTATTATAGTTATAAAGCATTAAATCCCGCAAATTATAAGTTTATTATATAAAAATTAGAATAAACATTAACTTTCAATGTATAAAGGTGGTGATTATTATATTTAAATAAATATTATCATATTTATTTTTTTCACTTTTTTGTTTCATTAATTTATATTTCCTTATTTTTTTAAAAAATTCCACTTACTTTAGTTTTTATTAAATTAATTAAATATATAACTAACAAATTTTCTAGTATACTGAAAAACCATACAAATTTTATATTAAATTATTTTTCACCTATATATATTTATATTCTATTATATTCATTACTTAATTGAATAAATAAATTAATACTACAATCGATAATCAATTGTTATTAAAGGACTAAAATTAATTTTATATTCATGTATTAAATAATGTAATAAATTTGTTGTAAAATGTAAATTAATTAAATTCATGAATTTACTATAAAATAATTTTTGAAAAAAAATATTTTCATTCATTTTATAATTGAATGAGATTATTTTTAATTATATTATATTTTAGAATCTAAGTGTAATATTTTATCTCGACTTTTTAACCGACCTGCCTTTTGTAGCATGTGGTCCTTCACAGTCAATTACCTTTTTTCATTTCAATTTAATTAATGTAAAATATTTTATATTAATTATACTTTTTATAAAATATTAATTTATTTAATTTTATCTCTAAAGAAGTGAAATTAAACCAACTAATTTTTAAATGAATGCTAATAAAAAGATAAAATTGATCAAATTTGTATGTTAAAAAATAAAATTAATATAAAATATTTTATAAGAATAGAATTGAAAAAAATTAAATTTCATGGAAATGCAAAATAGGATTTACCTTTTTTCTTTTTTATAAAATGAACGGAAAATAGTATTTTATTTTCGGAGTGAATAAGGCACTGTTCTTTATCTAGGAGTAGAGAAAGAGACACATATAAGGAATTGGGCTTCACTTACTATTCTATGCGTAATGCGGGATCCACTCACTGCATCTTGTCTTTTTCTCTCTCTCTCGTAATAAGAAACAGTACCTTACTTCGAAAGTAAGATAGTATTTTTCCGGTCGAACGATCTACAATGCTCCAACAAAACAGGATGAGCTGTCCTACTTCCGTACTTGTACATTGTAGCCTGCACCAAAAATATTAGCTGGAGGGTTCCATATGAGGAAAAATCTAATTGATGTGTGTCTGTCATTTCGCGTTGTAGCAGCAACTGTTAGGTTAGAAAATGGTTAGAGAGAGTATCTTCTAACAACCTTTTTTCTTTTGGGTAGATAGCGGGGCTCAGGCCCAAGAGAACAACTAACACGATCTAACAACTAAAACAAGATTTTATTTCGCCACTTCATATGATTTTTATTTCCCCAATTTACGTGATATATGTCAACTTTTCCTTCCCCTACTATTCTACTTTTTCATCCAAATCGAAGAAAATTTTAATCAACTACAAAGCATAAAAATTATGTGTCTGGTACTAATAATATAATATTTGAAATAAATATAAATTATTTATTATTATATTTATTTCAAATTTTATTAATGATGAGTATATAAATTGTATGTCTAGTGACTAATTAAGAACTTCTTCCTAAACTAAAGTTTCTATTTTTTTATTTTCATTTTTACATATATTTATTTTCTTTTTATTACTTTCAAATTCTTATTCAATTTTTATTCTTTTATTTATTCAATTATTCCATTACATTATTTGCATATTATTTTTATATAATTAATTTTTTATTCACTTCTATTAATTACACATAAGATTTGAATATTATAGAATACTATAGACATAAGGCAACATATTTTATTATTTTTAAATTATTATATAGTTTCTTTTTTATTTTCTCTATTACCCTATTAATTATATACATATTATTTATTTTTATTTAATTTATTATATTTTTTATATTTACTCACATTATTCATAACTTAAACACAGAAATAATATAAATATAATATGATATATTTTATTTCTATATGTGATAAAAATATTTTAAATAAGTGAAAATATATTCATGCAACTACTTACACAATGCATTTGGTCCCTTGAAGCTTTTGTAAGTAAGAGTAAATCATCATGAACATTAAATGAGAAATTTGAAGCCCATTTTTTGATAGGCTTCAATTTTTCAATATTCACCTCTTCCATTATAATATGTGATAATTTATTTGTACACATTATAATAAGTAGGTGAAATAAGATTTCCTTGTTTTATTCCTCTTGAAGGTTTAAATTCACCTATCTTACCTCCATTGTACAAAATATTCATAGAAGGAGTAGAAATGCATTGCATAATAATGACATTCAAGGTAGAAGGAATACTAATCTTATCAAGAAGAACAATAATAAACTTCTAATTGAACTTATCATATGCTCTCTTAGATACTATTTTGATAGCCATAAAACCTTTTTTGCCTTTCTTTTCTTCATTGAATGAATCATCTCACTACCAATAATTGTGTTATCTTGAATACACCTCTTTGGCATAAAACTAGATTGAAATGAAAAAAATGAGAGACAAAAGTAATGACTTTAATATGTTCTCAATCACCTTAGTTATACATTTATAATTGATATTATAGGGAGAAATTGGTTGAAATTGATTGATGAATTTAGGTTAACCCTATTTTGGAATTAAAGTAATTAAAGTTTGACTAATTGTCACAACCTTGATCCAACTATGACTAATAAGGAACTTACTATCTTATTTTTACCAATTTAATTTGATGTATTCCTCCCAATCCTAGTTAATCTGGTAGGCAATGTAACAAGAAAGAAAGCATAAATAGAGAAAAAGAAGGATTTCATTCATTAACAAAAATAAATTTGCAAAAGATGAGAAAGTTGGGTTTGCTTGTTTTCTTCCTAAAGTAAAGATAAGTTAATTTAATTAACTTATAAGGAATTTATTTCATAACTCCACCATTCACAGTTTATACATAGAAAAAAGTTAAAAATAATCTAATTATAGATATCTTATGCTACCAAAGACAAATCGAAAAGTAAATGATGTAGAAGCTTGACTAGTGTATTTGCAAAATAAATGATAGAAAAGCAAGTCTAAGAGTTTGGTAAGTAAATACTCCATAAAAATAAATAAAATAATATAATAATCTTACCTACCATATCATCCTCTTAAAAGGGTTAGCATACAAGACATTCTCATTTGTCAATTTATACTCAAATAACTACAAAAGGTTCAATCATAACTAATTTATTAAGATTTTATTGTAAAAAATAACTAATAACAATTAGATTTCAAATTCAAATCACAAGACATGATAATCACTAATAAAATACGCACATCCACCTTGTGACTCCTAGATCAACCTTATATCATTCACAAAATTTTCACCCTTATCCCTCTAAGATTAATTTTATACTCTTCACAAACGTGTTACCAACAATTAATCATCTAATATTCACTATTCTCCCATCATATATTTCATGTCACATTCCATAATTCAATTCCTTTTCATATTACATTTTAAGTTATAGTCAATATAGTTTCATAATATTACCATGTCTCAATATATGATCACACACATTACTTTTTATAATTAATGTAACAAGTTCATTACAATATATATCATATAATACAATATTTAAATTCTTATTTCATGATAATCAATTGTGTATTTATCTTATAAATATTATAAACCATCCTGTCTTGATATTTAGAAATTATATATCTCATATTAGACCATTATAAATCATGATAATACAATGTAGATTTGATATAGTATATTATATAATCATTTTAATTTTGACCTTTAAATAGGATTTTTGTGCACTAGTCTTTTATATGAAAATAAACTTGTATAGATAAATTAGTTTTATTTTTTAAGAATTGAAAATCATTTATTTTATTAGTAATTACAAGGAAGTTATGTTATTAAAATCAAATGTAAGTAAACATAATTTAAAATTTTCTTTACAACATAATCATATATGAATAATTAATAGTATAAAATCTATTTATATATTTAGGTTTAATTAATTTTATACAACATATGTGTTCTTTTCTTTTATTATTATTTTTAATTATTATATTCATTTTGATTATGTATAATGAAATATAAAACAATATAAAAGATACATATATAATTTATATTTTTTAAAATTTTATTCTTTTTGTAAATTAAATATATGATTTAATATGTATATAAAAAATTATTATATTTTTATAATAATTTCATTACTTTCTATTAAATGCTACTAAAATGTCATATAGAAATGCACCACTTGAATATGTATTGCACCTTCCTTTCTTCTATAAAACTCCTTTCTTAGAAGTTCTATTCTTCAGGAAGTAAAAAATAAATAACTTGTTTGATTAGTTATTATCTTATAAAGTGGGAGAAATAATACTTTTTAGGAAGTTCAGTTTCTCATAGAATATGAAAAGTTATTTACCCACCTCTCATTAGATAAGTTCTATTTCTTATACTATTTATAGATATAATGACAAAGTTATTCTTATTAAATTTAATTAATGAAAACTAAAATTTATTTCTTTATATTATAGTAATATTAAGATATAATAGTCATTTTATTAATACTTTTTAAAATATTTAAAGTTAAATCAAATAAGGCATAGGAAATTACTTTTTAAGAAATATCACTTTCTATATGTCAATAAAAAAACTTTGAATACTTCATGTACATAAGAAACACAATTTGTGATTTATCTCATGATAATAAATATTAAAATTACAGTCAAAGATCTTATTTGTTACTTAATTTAAAAAGAAGTAGTGGTATTTATGTAGTTTCAAAATTATTTTTTAAATAAAAAATATATATTTTTCCTAGAAATACTATTATCATTAATTACTCTTTTTCCATTTTATTCATACATTATTTTTATATACAAAACATAATTTCATTCACACTCTATCATATTAAATACAACATATGTATTCTTTTCTTTTATTATTACTATTAATTACTATATTCATTTGAAAGATACATATATAATTTATATTTTTATAATAATTTCATTACTTTCTATTAAATGCTACTAGAACATCATATAGAAACGCACCACTTGAATGTGTATTGTATCTTCCTTTTTTCTATAAAACTCCTTTCTCAGAAGTTGTTTGGTTTATCTCACTAATATAAGAAGTTTTATTTCTTGAAGTAGAAAATAGATAGGTTGCTTAATTGATCGTTATCTTACAAAGTAAAAGAAAAAGCACTCTTTAGGAAATTCTATTTTCTACAAAATATGAAAAGTTGCTTACCCATGGAAAGTTCTACTTTTTACAAAATATAAAAATTCTATTCCCTATACTATTTATAGATATAATGATAAAATTATTCCTATTAAATGTAATTAATGATAATTAAAATTTATTATTTTATATTATAATAATATTGAGATATATTAGTTATTTTATTAATATTTTCTAAAATATTTAAAGTTAAATCAAATAAAATATAGGAAATTACTTTTCAAGAAGTATCTATCTGTTAATCAAAGAACTTTGAGTACTTTCCAGGAAGTTCACATTAGAAATTATTTTTTAGAAAGTTTAATTTTTCGTGAGAAGTTATTTCTTATATGAATCAAATGACTCCCTATTATTTTTATCCAACATTAAAAGAAAATACAAACTTTCTTTCAATTTTAAGTAGTTTAATTTGTGTCCATAAGTTTAAAATTTTGAAATTAAGCTATTTTAACAACACGAAATCTCATAATTGTATCTATTCCATACTTTATTAATTCTTCTATTTAATTAAGTTATATTTTTTATTATTAAATTTTTTATCCAATAACCACATTATTATTACAAGTTACTTTTTCATATCACTTTTTTCATAAATAAATTCAAACCGTTTTTCTTGTTTTTAATTTGAGTTTTATATATCTAATTTAATTTTAATTAAATGGTGCAGATTTTCAGTAGAAAATGTTATTTGAAAATCAAGCTTGGGACACATGAAAGGCGTTACTCAATAAAGTAATCTTTGATTATTTTCAAATTCTCGATACAAGTTCTTCGATTTCAAAATCCAAAACCAACTCTATCCCTAGTGGCATTCTGGAATCAGAAACTGGAATGAAACAATGCAGATGTCTTGTTTCCAGTCAAACCAAGTGGTGCCCATTTCAATAAATTTTGAAGATCATCCTTATTTGAGACTATGTACTTATCTTTGCTTCATTTAATTTCCCACAAATTACCCGTTGACATTGGTCTGAGCCAATTAAAAAAAAAATCCTATAATATAAATTTGCATAAACTCCACAATTTTTAAAATGACGAAGTCATGATGAAACCTCTCTTCCAAGAGAAATCAATGCCCTAAAACCCAAATCGGGTACATTTGCCTTTTTTTTTTCCTGTTTCACAACCAAACTCTAATTTTATGATAGATCATAGAAAAATAAAAGAAAATTAATAAATCAAAGTACAAAGAAAATTTTGATTTTTACAAAACAAGGTACATTTCAACCAAAAAATTCCATAAAAATGAGTAATTTTGAGATTTACATACATTATTTAATGTAAGTCGACATATTAACAAGAAAAATCTATCCACTAATTTTGCTTATAGTTGGGACCACCTTAAGAATCACTATTTCTTTGAAGCCAACATCGTCACCATTAACCTCATCTACATCTTCTACGTTGCTGTTGTCACAGGCCGACCGCAAGACAGAGATTCCTTTTGATGCGCATCGTCGATTATGACAAGAATTCATCGTAAGCATGAAAGAAAAATCAAAGCAGAACTAGAGCAGTCATGCTCAAAATCAGAGGTGATAATTTTATATAAAATATGATAACTTAAGATAAATATAAAATTTTTAAATAGGTTCAGATTAAATTTATATAAATTTGGATTATAAATAAATTGAATTATTTAATGTAAATAATAAATAAATAAAGTTGCAAATGGATGGAGATATAAATTTATTTAAAAAATTATATTAAAATTTTAAAAATGTTATTAAAAAAATTAATAATTAAATTATAAATAATTATATATAATAAAAATATAAAATTTATATTTCAATAAAATGATAATATAAAATTTTACTTTATTAATTATTAAATATATTTTTTGTAAAAAATTATAAATAATTTAATTCAATCAATAAATTTATAATATAAATTTTATTAATTAAAATTATTAAATGAATTATATAAATTAATTCATCTTGATACATTTAATAAATAAATTAACAAATATAATATAACTATTATTAAAATTAATTTTAACTACATTATTACCAATGGTTAATAAAATAAGTACTTGACATGTAACTATGAATTACAACCTTACTCGATATGGCTTGAAAAGCCTTCGTGATTGGCGGTGTTGCCTGACACATGTTGAAAAATCATAAAGTGTTTTTTTTTTACCACTTATTTGGTACATTTTAAAATTAAAATTTATTTCAATTTTGAAATAAATTTTATTAAAAAATTATATTCAGATTTAAATTTTTTAAATTTTATTTTATTTTTAAATTTTATTTTATTTACATTATTATTTTAAAATCTCATAAAATTAGATAGAATTTGATAGGAATTCATTTTATTTCAAAAGCAATATTTTTATTGAACAATTTTATCCTTAATTTTTTAAATTATTAATAACTATCTCTCTATTTGAATTTTCTCTCTCTCACTCCTAAGGATAATATAGTAAATATATATTTAAAATGAATTTGATAAATTTTAATAAAGTTTCAAATAAAAAAAATTATTTTCAAATAAAATGAAATTATATTTTATATAATTTATCTTAAATAAAAAATTTATTTAAAAATAAAATGAAATGAATTTTGTGACAAAGAAACGGTTAGTCGTTAACTTCCATTTTTCTCTCGTTTGCTTTTCCTGCAAAGCCCTGAAAAAGTGGTGACGTGAAAATTTTGGCAAACCAGGGAAAATATTATATTGTAAGGAGGGGACTCAGCACAATCAGAATACCAAAGCAAATAGGAAGTTGTTTGGGCCATGAGAATATTTGTAATATTGTGAAAATATTAGATTTAAAGAAAATAACAAATATTTACCTGTTATATGACCTTTAATAATTATTGGCAACTGTTAAATTTACATATTTATAAGATCAATAGTCTAAAACTTATGTTATTGGTAGAACAATTCCTCCATTCTCTACAGTAATCTGCACCTATTAGTTCCATATGTAATGACACAATAAACTAACATCATTGTTATTATAATACTTGTGAAAAACTCATAATTATATAGAGTGATTAACTAAGGAGAAGATTGATATTAATTAGAATAAATCTATTTTTCCACTTATATGGAATTCATTTTTTATTTTTTTCTCTATAAAATATTTCATATCAATTTTATTTTTTTAAATATTAATTTATCCAATTTCATTATTAGAGAGACAAAATTAAATAAATTAATATTCATATGATTACTAGTAAAATAATAAAATTGAATAAATTGATATTTTATAGAGATAAAGTTAATATCAAATATTTCACATGAATGAAAAGTTGATGAACTTTATTGGGGCAAAAGGGGATTTACTTCAAAATTACAAGGTTCCATGTAGTCCAGGACTTCAGTTTTAATTTTTCAAACTTGCGGGTGTAAAATTAAACGGGTGTAAAATTAAACTACTACTACTCCATGATTAAAAGGGATTTTTTTTCATTTTTTTTTCATTTGTTCCTTAAAGAAAGAGTGAATTGTTAATTAATGATTTTTAACGACATAAGAACTAGTATGTGATACATGACGATAAATGATTTCTAATAACTGGAGTGAAGGCAAGCAGTACTACTTTATGCTAAACTTGATTTCACTTGAAGCGGAAAGGAAAGAATGTTTAAAGTATTGCTAATTATACGCTTCTCACTCACTCCTCTTCCTCTCTCTATTTCATATTAAGATAAGTGGATTGATTTAATCCACTTTTATGTAAGTTTAAAAGATTTTCTTTTCCTATAATAAAAAGGAGAACGGGAGAAAGTGAGAATTTTAGAGAATGTAAGTAATATTTTTCAAATAATTATATTACCTAATAGCTAGAGGTGTAAAGTTGGAAAAGGCCAAATGCTGACATACACCAAAATAGGAAATTGGTACCTCTTGGACGAACCAAATTTAGAATCATTCACTCAGACAGCTCTTTTATTTATTTATATGTTCATAATGTGAACTGGTAGCCGAAATTAATTATGCAATATCAAAGAACATATTCCACTCATAAATCCTCACAAAAGAAGGACCGATGGCTACTTAATTATATTTAAAAGTTGAAACTGCATTTTTAGGGATTTGTTGGTATTATATCATTGAATTGTGACTAATCAAATTTTAATCTAGTTTCTTTTTCTTTTTTTAATAATCAGCTGAGGCTACCATGACAATAATAGTGATAGAATTACATGTATTTTAGCAGAATAATATTGCATATACTAAAAATGAAATTTAAAATTAGATTTTAATTATAAATTAAGAATTATTATTAAATATAAAATGATAAGATAAATTTATAAAATTTAATTTAATATTCTATTTTTAATATATATAGCATTTTTTATTTTAGCACGACCACTTTTATTGATTTTATAAAAGATGTTTCAATGATAAAAGTACTCACTTTTTTAAAATAATATCACATATAATTTTAGAGGAAACTCAACTTTTAAAAAATAGAATTTTTAATCATTAAATTATCTTTTTTCAAATATCAAAGTAAAAAATTTCAATTAGAAAAATAATTTAATAATAAAAACGTTTTACCTTTATCATAGAATTATCCAATATTGAAATATATCTGCTCTTGATGACTCTCAGATCTTGATTCTGTCACCGCACAAAGATTAGTCCCGGTGCATGATCATTAATTCCATAACGTGCGACTCACGACATTGCCAGCCCATTACTAATAATTTGCAATCTTCTAAGCAAACAATGCATTCTAACTTTGTGGGCGGTGTAAGATAAAAGTATAAAAAGAACCTAAAAAGTTGACGTGAGAAACAAGAGCAGGGGAGCTTCTGGTTGAAGAAACTGCACCTTGGCAGGATTTTCCCTCTTAGAAATCAGAACAGATACTTCAATTTTTGTTTTTGGTTTCTGAAATGACCCGTCAGCATATTGAAAGACTTTGCCTTAAGCATTTATGGTGAAATTCCTTTATGTCCTCTCAACCGCTGCTCAAGAACTGAGAAAAAAAATGGCTGTAGAGAAAAGAGAGATTCACGTACCCAGAAAAAGTAAAATCCAAAATTTTCCCCATGACATCAAGCAAGTTTCTCCAGCAAGCCATTGAAAAGGATGGTCTCCCTTGTATAGTGTCCCAGAAAAAAATTCCTAGAATTTATTTTCCCGTTATCCCATAGTGCCTCTGTCTTAGTAAAGCCGGGATACTTGACAACTTGCACAACGATATATATGAATAAACTAAATAACTTATTTTTGGGCAAATACTAATAGTAAACTGAGGGCTATAATTAAGGATTTATTTCTTTTTAAAATATTATTTTAAAAAATTTATTTTTATTTATATATTATGTTAAGAAATTAAAATTATATTTATTATTTTCATTCAAATATTACCCTTGATTTCTAAACAAATGCCCAAAAACTTTACTTACTAATTAATTTTTAATAATGAATATATGAGTAAATTATAACTCATATCTTCTAACATTAAGGCTATTTATTGTATTTCTTAATTCTTATACATTAACCTTAAACAATAAACTACACTTAAAAAAGAATGAATGAAGTATGTAATTTTTTATAATTTAAGAAAATAACAATCTATTAAAATGCTTGAAAGGAATCTAATAATTCATATTACCTTCATTACTAAATAATGCATCAAATATTCGATACACTACATTCTGATTCTTATTTGGTGCAAAAATTAAGATGATTTTAATTATAAAAAATATTTTTTGTTGATATTTTTTAATGTATTTTTGAGCATTGTATGTAGATAATATTTTTTTTGCTGGAAATTTGCTAATCAATTGCATATTTTACTTCACATGTGAGCAATTTTTTTTATTTATAATATTTTAATATTTAATGCAATAACTTTAATAAATGATTAATTAATATTTAATTTTTTAATCTTAGTATTAAAATATTTACTATTCTTTGCAATAAGTTAACATATAGATTCATATTCATATAGAAATATATAAAAGAAAATATGAATTATTTTATAACTCTAATGTTTATGATAGAGTTAACCATCAGATAATGAAAAATGTTTGTTATGTTAAATTTAAACAAAGAAAAATACTTCATATCATAAAATATGAAAAATATTTTCACGTATTAATCATTTACTCATCTATGAAAACTTTATCTCTTAGATAATTAACTATATACTTTTCTACTTAAATTAAAAAAATAATTATCCATATATATTATGAATTTATAATTTATAATGTTTCAGAATTTAATGTAATAGCTTTAATTTATATGTGAAAATATTTTAATAATACTTATTTTTAATTATAAATTATTATAATTAATGAGAATTTTTCTGGGACATTGAAATTTATCAATTCGTACATATTTCTCCTTCCTAAAAATTATTATTTTCCCTTTTTTATGATTAACAAAAATTATTGCATATTTCTAACATTAAAAAAATTGACTAAAAAACTCCTAAAGAAGATAAAATAAAAAAAAAGAGAGAGTCGTGAACAACTCATACTACTTATTAGAAGCATTAAATAACAGTGTTAAAAGTCAATTTCTTAATTAGTGCTATTCCTTTAATTTTTTTGGAAATTGTAAATAACAATAAAAATGATAGCTATCTGTTAAATTTTTAGCATGGCCTATTGGCTACGATTAGCAAAATTATTTTGTATAATAGAAATGACAAATACACGCATAGTTCTAAGTTGGAATCATAAGGTAAAAGGAAAAAGACTTCCAATATTGGATTTTATTGGCATGGCTTAAACGTGTTCGCAAATTAAATAAACCTTC
This sequence comes from Sindora glabra, assembly GCA_020226215.1. Classification (NCBI taxonomy): domain Eukaryota; kingdom Viridiplantae; phylum Streptophyta; class Magnoliopsida; order Fabales; family Fabaceae; genus Sindora; species Sindora glabra. The sequence continues at coordinate 61,552,013 of CM035233.1, forward strand.
GGTGGACAAATTGTATCCGTTACTACGGTGGCAATCAATCAAGAATGAATTCCAGGGACCCATTAATGTGCGTGCGAGGGGAGAGAGGAGAAAAGGTGAAGCATTTGTCACATATGGCAGTATAACAATAAGCCCAGAGAAGCATCTGTAGAAACCTAAACTAGGTCAAATTGTCATGTCGTATTAGTCCTCAAGTGGCCAATTTTTATTAATTAATCTGAATTACCGCTATATATAATGGATAGCTCGGGCTTCTGGCCACTGCACTTCATGGCTGGAACTCTTACTGGGTTTCATTGTTTTGTCTGTCTGAATTAATGGCAAGATCAATGTCATCATCAGACCCTCTAGTTTTAGGGAGAGTGATAGGAGATGTTCTTGATCCTTTCACTGCAAGTGTCAACCTGAACGTGACTTTCAACAACAGCAGAGTCTTCAATGGCCAAGAGTTCTTCCCTTCCATAGTCACAGCCAGGCCTAGGGTTGAGATTCAGGGAGCTGATATGAGGTCTTTCTTTACGCTGGTATATATATAATATTTCAAAACCCTGCCCTCTTTTCTCATCATTTTCCTCTTATTATACTTGTTTCAACTCTGCAGAATATTTTCTATTTCTTTTATGACGTCATTATGGTGATGACATTTGCAAGATTAATTTGAATAATTCTTGCAGGTCATGACAGACCCAGATGTTCCTGGCCCTAGTGATCCTTATCTTAGAGAGCACTTGCAGTGGTACTATATTAATCAACTACCTATTTTCTGTTAGAGTAATGCTTTATACACCGAAAATAGAATTTGAAATTGAATTTTGAGAAAAAATTAAATAGTATCATTAAATATAAAATAATAAAATAAATTTTTAATACTTAATTCAATAAGTATAAAAAATTTAAAATTTAATTTCAAAATTCATTTTTGATATCTATAAAATTTTACTTTCTTTTAATAACTCAAATCCAAACTGAGATTGCAGCATATAAGAAGGCTATATATTGCTATCCACAACCATAATATTGTTATAGCAAATCATATTGTAATTGCAATTTTGCACCGAAATATTTTTCTCATATTTATCCATAATTTTGCTAAGAACAGCATAATCATAATCGCAATTTATACTATATCAACGCATGCAGTAACATCAAGCTGCTATATTTGCATATCTATTATCTAAATCACACACACATGCGCTGCAATTCTATATATATTTATATATGTATTGTAATCTATTTATTCATCCTTCCATGATGGAATCATATTAAACTGCACACGTGATTTAATTAGAAGGTAATATAGAAATTGAGGAACATCTTATATATATAATCAAGTGTTGCTCATGTAGGATGGTGACAGATATTCCAGGAACAACAGACGCGACATTTGGTAAGTTTTCATTAATATATATAATTAGATACTGGTTGATCTTCTTCTCGAAAGAATACTGAATGGGTTTTCTGGCATATAGGGAGAGAGTTGATGAGCTATGAGGTGCCAAAGCCTAACATAGGGATTCACAGGTTTGTGTTTGTGGTGTTCAAGCAAAAACGCAGACAGTGTGTGAGCCCACCTTCTTCAAGGGATCACTTCAACACGAGAAGCTTTGCTGCAGAGAACGACCTTGGCCTCCCTGTTGCTGCTGCCTACTTCAATGCACAAAGGGAAACTGCCCCAAGAAGGCGTTAATTAATTAATTAGCTTATAGCTAATTGAATCCTTCAAATCTTGTGACAGTTCATGAGCACATGCAAGCAAATATATTGCATGGTAATGGAATAAAGTAGATATCTTCGACGGTGTGGGGTTTTCAGTCTCGTAAATCCTCACATGCATGTGTGTGTATCTTTATAGATATTTTGAGTTGATCTTCTGGAAAAATAAGAAGCTGAGTTTTTAGCTTTGAATTTGGCTTCATTTCAATTTGGATAATTGTATGGAAAACTTAAATTAACTCTTAAATTTGATTCTTTTACTGTTGAATTTTTTTACTGAAATTTGTGCTATTCATTTCACTTATTTGCTTTGAAATTAGAAATAAAAAGATAATTCTATAATAAAATTCTGGAGACTTCGTTTTGGGTCTTTAAAATAGGGTGTACCAATATAATCATTGCAAATTTTATACGTACGACTTCCTTGTGAGACTCATAATACTTTATACCGCCATAATCATTGTAAATTTTATATGTACGGCTTCTTTATAAGACTCGCAATACTTTATATAAAGGTTGTAATTTTTTTATAATATCTTATAACAACTTAAGTTTTTATATCGCAAGATTCTTGTTTTATATTGTGAGATTTATAGATAAAGTTGTAAAATCTTATAAAAAAATTATAAATTTTATGTTATTAGTTGCACCTCATATAATTTATATCATATGAAAAAATTACAAGTTTTATAAAAAAAATTTATACAATTAATAAATAATTATACCGATACAACTTTTTTTTAGAGGTTATACCGAAACAAACCCCATTAGTCCACCTCTAAAACGCTTAAAGTTACATGTATAGAACTATCTGTCAGTTTTTTCGTTTAAGCGGCTTGGATTTGAACGTTGCCTTCTCAATGTAAAAGATTTTGACAGATGATCAATAATTAGTATTTAGTTTTCTTTATAATGCCTGGTCATAAATTTTGATTACGAAGAAATTCTTAATTGTATTTAGTGCATTTAGTTGTAAGTACATTAAGAAAAATGTAGACAGTCGTTAGTTATAAGTGTTGATGTAATTTCCACAATTTTTACACAAACCATTATTATTATTATTATTATTATTTTGAAAACCATTAACATATTTGATGGAGTAACTAACTAGCACACATTATCAAATATTGCTAACAGTCCTTGAAAATTAATTTTTGTCACTATTTTCCCCCTTTAGGAGATGGTGATCATACTGCAACACAATTAAGCACGAATTACAACTTAACCCATTTTAAGAGGAAACTAATAATTCCATTGAAAGATACTCATTTTACCCATCTTTTTTTTTATTTTTATTATAATTGGTTCAAAATATTGTAGCGTTCAAGGTTTTACTAAAAAAGAACAATATTAGGGATGGTGAAGAAAAACCTTGTAAGACCAAAAATTGGAATTGGGAACGCACGTACCCCGCCGAACACGCGCGTCCTTTTTCAGAACAGTATATGGAGAGATTTTGTATGACCCAATCCCCAGGGGAAACAGCAAAATTCCTCTTAAATTAGCCAATGCAGGTGCAATACGGAGCAGAATAAATCTTTTCCATATCCAAAAAAGTGGATGTGAAAATATACGAGAATATTGTACTCTCTCAGACGGGATGTGAAACTCGTGAAATTTAATTTCTTTAGGAAAGAATATAAAAAATCAAAGTTAAAAAGTATATTCTTAACAGAAACTCTGGTGTTTGAAACATCATGGGTAAGAGTGTGTTTGATGCATTTAACAAATTAATTATTTTATAGATGACCTAAAAAATAAACTAAAATCTCGTTAAATAAAATGTTTGGTGCACTACCAATAAGATATTGATTTAAATTCTCTCTATTTTGTCGAAAAGTATTTTTTTAAAAAAATATTATTTACATAATATATATTGATGAAAAAATAATATACTACTTATATTTATAATTTAAAAAAATATTTAAAGATATAATAGTAAAGAAAAGCAAATTCTTCATTGAAAAAGGGAAATTTATTTTTTCCAAATTTTTCATATTTTATATTAAATAAATATAATGATTTTTTCTCATCTTATCATTTATAATTACATTTTTATGAAAAATATTTTTCATTAAAACAAATAAAGAGTGAAAAGTACATTGACTCCAGAAAGATTTGACTTAATAATAAAAAAGGATATAAATTTCAAAAATGATTCTGATTAGACGGGGAAAAAATCTATTAATATTTTAATTTTTAAAGTGGTTGTTTCATTTACCTATCATTTTAAATAAAAAAATGTTTGGTGCACTAGTTAATTTATTGAAGAAAAACAATTATTTTAATAAGCTAATCTTAGTGGTTTATAATTGACGAGAAGTTAGCTTATGAGCTTTGAGTATGTTATAATTTATGTAGTTTATAACCCATGCGAGAACGATTTCATGGATTATCATGAATCCTCGTGCAACTAAACAGAATGAGGGCCAGATTACTGCAAATATCACCAGTCACACCCCACAGGACGAGTTACGATTTCAGCAACTTCCGTTGGAATAAAACTATATAATTTGCATCTACCTGAAAAAAATGACCAGAAATTTTCCAAGCACACTGTGTAACGATCTCTATTTCCTAAACAGATCAGAGAACATGTTACCCTGAACTCTCACCACGTTCGGTCAGTTACCTGAATCACCAACCCCCCCCCCCCCCCACAAAAAAAAAAAAAGGGAAAGTCGAATAATAACATAGTGAAACCAACGCGATGCTTTCCCCGTCTGCTAAGCTACAACATAATTATTGATGGAGCAACTTGAGATTCAATTTGCTAACTCCGATAATTATAGTCAGATCTATGTAGTCCAAGAGCTCTCAAGAATGGTAGCTTAAGATATTCCCCCAGAGACATAGCAGGTTCCGCTATCAGAAAAGTGCTATTGTTTCTTGCCCCAGCCTTGGACACCGTATTGTTGCCTGCCGGAACAGCACTAGAGATGTCGGCTATCGGAAGCAAACAATTGGCGAGAAGTGCATTCCCCGTTGAAGTGTAGCAACTCTCACAATGATCGGGCTGTGGAACAATGCAGTTGACAGCATTGAGGTCGATCTCGAATAGATCTTCATCATCTTCCATAGCCATCTCCTCTGTGATTTGTGGGAGTTTTGCAGAAGTTTCAACGGAAGAGGTCATGGTTTGAGATGTATAATAATCCTTGGAATAGGCCAATCAAGGAAGGAGCAATATATAGTATGAGAATTTTGATGTTTAGGTGGATGGTGGCAAGTAGAACTGTCTCCAACAAACCTACGTTCTGGGGTACGGTTTTCAAAGGAGCTTTTCTCAAACTGAGTTGCTCCACCAATTTCAACGTGTTGCTAATGCTGACGTACATATTTGTCCTCACGTACTAGCTACTCATTTTTTTTTTTTCTGTCTGAGAACCTCCGATATCCAGTAGTCTCGTTGAATTTCGACTAATCCGATAACTATTCATGTTACCATCATCTATAGTCTTCGATACAGTTTGAGTTAAACTGAATCAATTTACTTTAAACAATTAAATTGAATCAACTCAAATTGTACCGTGTCTGATGTTATAAAAATGAGATAATAACTGTGGGCCTCACAATGTCTAAGTGAATTCTAAATGAGAAAACATTTCAAGTGGTTAGTTTCCGATTGGCAATTACCATCTAAGGATCGTAGAAATAAATTATGATGCATGAGTAGATAAGGAACAAATAAATAATTCTGAATTGAGAAATCTTCCTTCAGTCTGAAGAGGAGCAGTTGATTCACATTCACCAAAATCACAAGACTCAAAATTCAAATAGTCATAACATTAAGTCAACAGGAGAGCTGCCTACCTCAACAGAATCGAAATAACTTGCCTATATTCTATTGAGATTACAAAGTAAAATAGCACGTGTTGACCCTTCTTGGAGAAAGAGAGCATAATTCAAAGATCTTAAAATAAAAGAATGAAGAAAAGTCTTACAACTCCGCGTTTGGATGTATCAATAACCAACAAACTTAGAATTAAACTGCTCAAGGTTGATAGCTTTACATAGCCCCGAATAGTAGTCTAGGTAAGAAGAATGGCAAGAATAAGAACTGCATACAAAACACCGCAATCTAAACTTGCTTATTATAAGATGGGAAGAAATTCCCACAGAATAACAATCAAGGATCAACAGTATTGAGGATTCAATAAGAAGACCAGCCAGGAAACTAGGGACAGCAAGGCTAAGACCCCGAATTAGATCATCTAGGTCACACCAATGATCACAGGCAAAGACATAAATATTTCAGATATCTCACTTTCAGATCATGATGATCACAGGCTAAGACATAAATTTAATGATTTCAGATATCTAAAAGTGTCACTTTCAGGTCGTAAGATTGTATTTAGTTATTTACAGTTGAAAGTGGAAACCTCTCAAGTATGGATCAGGTTAGCTCCGGAGCTGCCTTACATAGAATCAGAAGGGGCTAAAGGTTCTAAGTCAACATACTGCTAGTACAAAAGAATTTGTAATTCTCACATGGAATGAAGGTCAGTTAGCTCATGGAATAGCCCCTTACAAAAAGCAGGACAAATCAAGAGCCCAAAAATTTTATAAAGATATAGTGTTCATTAACTTTTCAAGATGTTACTTAGGCAAATCTCATCATCCGCCAATCAGAGTCATCACAGATAATTTAGATAGCGGATTCATAAAAGAATATGAAAAACCAGAGTTTCCTTACAGATAATTTAGATCAGGATGCGATGAAGTGGTTTCACTTGACCACTAATCCATAAGGTCTACGCGATTCAATTTAGTAAATAATCCTCACAAGGATTACAACCACACAAACAACCACAATAATTGCATATCCGATAGGATTTCTACTGAAAAGCATTAGGGTGCATAAATATCTTGAAGCAACAGAGGAAAATGTATACATTCTCTTCACAAGACAATACGGTACAATGACACAACTAAGGCAGAACAAACCATTTTAACAAAATCTCTCAATGTAGCCTCCAATTTCTAGCTTTCAAATTCCATCACATTGTGTACCATAACTACAGCATTAAAATTGTTAACTATATCTAAAAACATAAGCACTGCCATCCTTTCAGTGCCAACAACGCTATTAGAATACGACAAGCAACGAAAACAGAGTGTAAATCAGGAAGCAGGCATACGCTACCAACCCACGATGTTCATATCCACCGTCAGCCAGCGAGACTATGAGACCCGTGGAAGCCCTAGTCGCCCACAAAACGAAAATCGCCGCAAGCGCAAACCTCACGACACCAACTTGCGGCAAGAAAAGAGATAGAGACGATAAAACCACCACCGGCAACATACAGTATCCCACCACACTCGTACAAGTATGTAGGTTCAAACTACCAGATCGACCCTCCAACATGTTGAAGACGACGTATAAGAATATAGATGATACGACGATCCAACCCAATATCACACCGAATTGGATTTTCCCCGCAAGCAACTGGAACAGGCAGAAGGACATGTAAAGAAGAATTGGGCCTGATAAATCTGAATCCTTATGGACCACGTAGTTTACCCGGATCGGATTCAGTATCGATCTGATTTTCTTCCAGATTTGGTCGGGGTGGATCCCTAGTTCGTCAAGCAGAGGTTCCTCATCGTCGAAGTTGGCAGGACCGCCGCCGCCCATTGGGCCACCGTAGATTGTGCCGGATGAGGTGGAGACGGCGGCGGAACCAACATCAAAGGACATGAAGGGGATACTGGAATTTGAGGATCGAGGGGGTTGAAACGGCGCTGTAGGCACCTTCCTTTGTTGGATGTTTGCCGCGCTGACGGCCGTATTTGCACCGGACGGAAAAACCACCGGCGGGACTGCGAACTCTTTCGCCATGAGATCTGCCTGAAAGGCGAGAAATTGATGTGGGGTTTTGGTGAAATTAGAGTTGGAGAATGTGGAAGCTGAAAACTGTTGCCGTTTCCGGCTTAGTGAAAGCGAGTTACTGAGAGGGAAGCGGAGGAGAACGGAAATATGGCCAAACCTATTTTGCTTAGCTAGAAAACTATTGATTTATTTCCCAGCCTTTATTTGATTATTTCGAATTTTCGGCGTTCAGAAAATTGGATAATTTAAGAAATATCGTAACTGAATTATTTTAATAGCTGCGTACATTAAGAAATATTTTTTCGATAAAGTGTCAAATAAGAAATACTGCTAATTTTAATTAGCTTCATTATTGTATGTTCAAATTTAAACCTTACAATTTTTCTGGGCAAAAAAAAAAATTAAACTTTACAATTGCGTTTTATATTTGTTTCTGAAAATCCAAATAAAACTGCAAATTGTTTTAAAAAGATGACTTATTTAATTTTAAAAAAGAAAAAAAAAACTTAACGCAAAACGGATTCACCATCATAGCAGCAGTCAGAAACATTACGAAGATGCAAATTTTGGACTCCTTCTCCCAGTTCAGTCTCTAGGGTTTCGTTCAAGCGCTTCAGCAATGGAGGAACAAGGATTTGTTTCGAAACCAGTAGCAGTCATTGCTTGTATGGCAATGGCCTTATCATACGTTGCTGTTCTATACGCTCCTACTCTTCTACTTCGTCTTCCACCTCCTGCTTCCTTCAAGAGTTTCATGGTCCGACGCTTCATTTGCGCCATCATTTCTTCGATTTTGTCACTATTGGTCCCTCCTCTGTTCCTCCCCGTATGCTCTCTCATCTTGTTATTTCAATCATTTATTAATTTCAATACTAAGGTATGTTAATTTAGCTTCATTTTCATATCAGATGAGTAGAGATGGTTATTGCAATGAGAATGCAAATTAAGCTACTCTGTTTATTTTATATCGGAAGTGAACTTTTTCTAAGAGTAGTACCTTTTTTAGCCGTTTCAGATGTCCTGAACAACCACCAGTTTATTGCTTAACTTTATGAGCAAAGTGGGGAAATTTTCTATTTCTCCATTTCAGGTTGTAATAATATTATACTCTGTTATGTTTCTATTGAAAATGAAATCGATAAAATTAGTATGAAAGTTAAAATTTAATTCCTTGTGTAAAAATTAGTCTGAGAACTACAATTTCTGAAATTAGGTTGCACTTTAGAATTATGGCATCTACACTATTATAATCTGGTTATTTTGATGTTAATAGCTTTCTGCTAAATAACTGACGTTTGTGTCGCCACGTGGCAGGTACAAACCCAGAAGATGGCAGATTTATTTGCTGTCTATGGCATCCGAGTGGATCATATTGTGAGTATCATAAATTTAATGCAGTCTAACATATAACGTTAACTATCCTAATTGTTTAAAAACTAGAGAAAATTAATTTCCACTTTCCTCTGTGGTAATTTCCATCTATACTGTTGTATGCCATGCAGATTGGAAAGAGGGTCACTCATTCCTAAATTTGCTTGCTGAAATGCGATTTTCTTTATGAAACAGTGGCAAGCAGTTTTCTTCCCTCTTTCCTTGACCTCTCTGATGTATGCTGGATCTTTGTTCCACAAGTCTGTATGGCTTTTGGACTCTTGGAAGGAACAGAGTTCTGGTGGAGGCTTTTCGTTTCATTATTGTAGATGTTTCTTCCTGAATTTTCTCGGCTGGTTATCTGCCACCGCATCCAATGTTCTGGCTTGGAGAAATTATGTTGTGGTAAGTGTCATAATCATTCAACAATCTTTGTCATCCTCATTTTCGTTCACAATTTCTCAATCAATCAGACAGAGTTAGAAACATAGAATACAGGGCTTATTAGTGATTCTATGGTTTAGTTGTGAGACTTGGTGTGATTAGCATTTTCCATGTCTGTTTATGCATGTTGAATTTTTTGCCCGTACATGCCTGCATTTTTTCTCTCTTTTTTTTTGGCCTAAGTGCAATTACTGATTGACTATTGATGTTATGAATGGATTCATTAGATTTAAGTTTTATTAGCCAACTTGTAGCAAATGCGTGCATTTAGATGAGATTTGATCATTCTCATGTATTTCATGCAATGTAAGAATGTTTAGTTATATCTATTTAACAGGCACCCCTTACTGAGGAATTGGTGTTTAGAGCCTGTATGATACCTGTGCTTCTCTGTGGAGGATTCAGAACATATAGTACTATACTTCTCTGTCCTATTTTCTTCAGTTTGGGTAAGTTCATCTATGCCAATTGTAGAATATATGTTGTTTCATTTGGATAGGTCAAGTATGATACGAAAGTATTTTCTGTGTGTATATAACTAAATATGAATGATGATCTTTTGTCATTCAATAACCAGAGTATGTTCAAGAGAAGTAAAACCTTTTCCTTGTTTCTATTCCTTTTCTATTGTAATTTGATATTTAGATTTGGAGAATTCCTTGTCCCCTATGCAGTACCAGTTAGTCATAGTGTCTATTGAATAGTCATGGAGGCATTTGTACTATAAGCATTCGAACAATATTTAATTGACCACAACTTCATCATGCTTTTGATGCTTCAGCAATTAAGAGGATAAACGACAGCACAACTGATTGGGAAGTGCTTTTTACTGTGATGAAAATGGTGCATAATTCAATTCGCGTGTATGCAATATATATATATATATATATATATATGTATAATTGAACTGGAAACCAGAATCCTGCAAAACATGAAGTGAGGTAATAACGGGACAGGTTTAATGATATATTTTACTGTTTGATTGGTTTGCAGCACATCTAAATCATTTCATGGAAATTTACATCCAGCAAAACTGCAACCTAATCAAAGCTTCCATCGTTATAGGTATGCCCAAACTTTACTCTTTTAGTCTTTTTATCAAATCTCTGCTCGACTGTGTCTGTTCGTCTATGATTCTGAATCTCAAGGCTCTACAGACTACACCTAGTTTTATTGAATTACAAGTCTGCAGGTCTTCAGCTTGGCTACACTGTGATCTTTGGGTCATATGCTTCCTTTCTTTTTGTTCGAACTGGTAGGTGATGTTATGACTCCTTGTTATATCATAGTCCATAAGAATGAAATCATTCCTGCTCACTAATCATTTATTTTGGTTGTACTTTTCAGGACATCTTATTGCTCCATTTATCTCTCATATATATTGTAATTTTATGGGATTGCCTGCTGTATTTTCCAAAAGAAATGGTATGTGTATCAACCTTCCATTCTTAAAACTAGAAATAGGGGGTCTGTTTGGATTCCCCCCCCCCCCCCCCAAGAAATTGTTCTAAAAATTTGTTTTTGGAAATGGTTTTTTTGTTTTCAAAAATTGTTTCCAGATTTAAGAAAAACCAGGAATAGAGGATATTTGGAAGAATAAATGAGAAAATGTTTCATTTAATTGTAAAATTGGCATCAAGAACCAAAAAACAAAGCAAAGAAAACATCTAAAAGTTATTTCTATTATTCTGTTTTTAAGTTGCATATTTAGAATTAAAAATTTTTAAAATCAGATTATAAAAACAATTACTAAATAACAATCTCTGTTTTTAAAAATTAAAAACATAAAAATAGTAAACAAACGGACCCGTGGTATTCATGTCATTCAACAACTTGTTTACCTTTAACTATGATGCTGTTCCTGCAACCCTCACCTGTGCTCCATTTGTGTTCTGGGGATAGCAAGTATAGCATTCTTAATGGGATTCTTGGGCTTCCTATGGCTTCTTTTTCCAATGACACGTCCAGATTTGTATAATGATAGAATCGAAAATTGTAGTTGTTGGCATGCATCTTGCTCTTGGAGTGACTAGAAAGGCCAAGAAATGAGTGTAGAAAGATGGTTCCAACTTGTCAATATTGACTATGGGGGTGTTACGGGGTATCTTTAGCTAACATAGTTTTTTTGTTAGGCTCCACTGGAGTCTATAGCTTGTTGAACTTTGTAAAACTGCTCCAATGGAACAAGGCACATTTTAAGAAAGGCACGGTTTTTTCTTTTCTTTGAATTTGGAGTTGTATTTTTTCTAAACTGAAAATTGATGATTGATAAACATAAGAAGTTTCACGATAATAATATCTTGACATTTTGTTCTGTAGAGGTTTCTTACTCTTCTATCCCAACTTATTACAAGATATCCTCTAATCTGTTCTGGATTATGATGTCAAGGACAAAATGCTTTTTCATTTCATCAATAGTCATAGCCTTATATTTTCCTTGACACTCAACTGTCTCGCATGTTGAAAATATATGAGAGAAGAGCTTGCAAAAGACTGGACAAAACAGTCATTTCGCGAGCCCGTGCAGAAAAATCTGATATTGTTTATTGGCTGTGCGATTGCGTACTAGCCTTTTCATTTATTACCATCCATCATCAGCTCATGTGTAGTTTGCGTGAGAAATTTTTATTGTATTCTTGCAATAAAATGAGAAGAAATGTTTAATTAAAAACAAAAGAAAAAGACACAAGAATTTTTACCAGGGAAACTTATATGTGTGAGATAAGTCTCTGTCCTCTGAGTAAGGTTGTTCACTCAGAATTTTCGAGTTTGCAAACTCAAGACACAATGATAATAATAATAATAATAATAATAATAATAATAAGAAAGTGTATAGGTTCGGAGAATGAAGATAGGTATCCAAATAAAACAAAGTTCATTTAGAAAACTCCTTTCCAAGCAAAAATTAAGTATAAAAAAGCAAGATCCAATTAACAAGGTGCTGGTATAGAAAGTATATTAGTTTCAGGTGAACTTGATTTATCAATAGATAAAAATTCAAAATTTGAAGATGATTCTTATTAAAAGAAAAAATCTGTTAATATTTTAATTCTTTGAATGAAGCCACTATTTTAATTAAAAAAAGAAAAAAATGAGAAATCTAGTATGCAAGGCTCCATCTTGTTTTCATTGGTCTTTCCAGCCTGCCTTCTGGCGACTGAGGGTGAAGTAATGAAGTTAGGTACCTAATCAAGTTTTACCTGTCCTCTTTTCTTCTTTAATTTCAACCTTGCTATTGTATGGAATTAAAGTACGAGCATAATGCATCCTGCAATGTGGGCAGCGCGGATATGTTTACAACAGTATCAAATCCAGACCCACATTTACATTCAGCACTATATATAATCCTAGATATGGTTATGATTCCAGATTCCCCAGCTCCAGCTGCCACTCTGCAACTGCAAGAAACGAATATCATAATTTCAACCAAAACATTAATTATAGATTCTGCAGAATCCTTATTATAGGGGGAAAAGAAAATTATTATCTCTCCCCCGCGCTGGGAAGAATAATCATCTACATTTGTCACTTTTTTTTTTGTGGTTAAGAGTAAACTACAATTTCTCAATATATATTAGCTAATTGAAGAGTAAAATGACAAAGATATATTTTATCTCAATTATTAAGTAACTAATAATAAGATAAAATATGTATTTTTATTTAAAAAACTTATGTAAAAATGGTTTTAAAAGTCACATTACTCGAATTACATTTGGTATGCAGCAGGGGCCTCGTATTATTTCTGGAATTATCTTCGATTTAAATTTAAAATTATGTATATATATTAAATAATTTATCACTTGTATTATAAAAGAAATCTACATTTCACTTTATTAGTACTATATTTCATTTAATATTGATATTTTTGCATTGTGTTCACTCATATAAATTCACATTTAGTACAGACATCATTACTTGGATTTTTTTTTAAGTAGGATTTGTTAAATCACACACATGCACATAACGTTCTAAAATTGACAGTAGGAATTTTTTTTTCTGGAATTGAATCCATAGTTGAAAGGCCGGTATTTACGGAACATCGCATGCTAATTAAACCATAAGCTCTCAGCATTAGTTGATTTTTCTTTTAATGTATTTATTTATTTATTTTTGGGAGTTTTGAAATGGGAATTTGACTGTTTGCTGACTCAGCTGTGATCCATGTAAGGGGATCTGTCATAATGTTGCTGTTCTTGCTCAGCATCAAAGTTGACACTCTGAGCTGAGCTGACGATCTCGGGAGGTCAGTTTCAGTTAGATGCAGCTCTATAGATCAATTTAAACTTAATCTAATCAAAGCATTTGATTTCTGATTAGACATTCTTTTTGTTTTCTGACGGACAGCAATGTTTATCAGCCTAAATGGTCAACCATAGTCTTATATACGACATTTCAATGTCTTGTCCTTATGGTAGCTTCCCTTATCCCACTCCCTAACATCATTCATTGACTCATTTTTCATGAATCTCTTGATGACGTTATTTCTGATTAGATCCTCTCTTCAGACAGAATCCGGATGACATACCATTTTTGTTAGCTTTTCAAATTCAATCTTAATATAAATACAATAAAGAGCTAAGCACAAATATAATAATAAGATTATATTTCTTTCTAGCAGATAGGCTGATACATCCGAGTGTTGCAGAAATACACATTTAAAACCCCCCCAAAAAGAAAAGATATGATGATATTATGGAACAGAAACTACAACTACTGCTATTGACTCTGGTTTTTCACAATAACAAAATAACAAAGAGTCCTACTGGGGTCATCATTGAAGCTTCCCTTCTTTTCAAGAAGATTAATTCCTGGAACTGGAAGGATTCTGGTTGGAGCCTGAGCTGAGGCTAAGGTCGAGATTGCTGCCTTGATTCTTATGGCCTTTTGGATTGTTGTTGAGCTTCTGTTTCAGCTCTGAGAGCAGTGCCTGGTTCTCTTGATTCAGAAGCTCAGCTTTCTTCCTCAGCTTCTCATTCTCCTTCATTATGTAGCAGTTCTCCAAGTACAGCTTTGAGTTCAACCTCTCCATTGTGGTCTGCAGAAAATTTCTCACAACTTCCTACACCGATCCTGAATCCCAGAAAACAACAGTCTCAGCAAACTATCCCAAATGTATAATAATACACCAAAAGAAGCCAAAACCAACATTTAAAGGGTGTGTCATCATTAAAGAAGAACCACCTTAATAACTGATTGAAATGTGTAATATAAAATAATATATATGTATGATTTGGTAGAGATAATTATTACACTTGAGATGAAGAAGCAAATGACAAAAGGAAAAAGCAAAGAAGGTGGAGGCCAGAACTGAACACAACAATTGAGTGATCGTCTGGACCACTCTCTCAAATAAATAGAGCATATGGGCTGTCTGTAAAATCTAAAGAACAACATAGAGAGGGTGGCTGGAATCATAGTTTGTCCAAATCTTCACTCTCTCAGGAGAAAAAATGGCTTCTTTCGGCTGTCCTGGGAGTGAAGAAAAGGATAAAGGTGAAAATGGAAATCATACATAAGAGACAAGCTTCGCACTATTAGCTTCTCCGTGTTTCTATGCCTCCGTGTATAAAAACAGTTTCTTGCACTGAAAATTTTAATATCAGAAAAGTGTGCCAAAAGTTATTAAATAAATGAAAAATAATAAAAATAAAACACACACACAATATAGAGCTGGAGAAAGACAAAGAAACTATTGACAAAGTTTTTTTTTTTTTTTTTTAAATTAGTAATAGAATAGGAAAGTAAGAAGAAACAAATGTTGTAGAATCCTCTGATAAAATAAAGGATTTAAAAGGCAAACATTGCTTCTGCAATTGGAAATCATAGAATGTGAACGCAAAGTCCGTTTCTGATTCGAATACTAGAAAGTAGAAGCAGTCAAACAGAAACATAGCAAAGCAAAAAAAAAAAACATTTGGTCTCAGCCTCTCGGATATCTGGAACCAAAGTTAAACCGAATTCCGCTCGCAACAACCTCAAATGGGCATCAGTTCATAATACAATGTCATCTTTCTTTGTGAAAGTATGAAAGAAACACAATAAAGAAAACAGAGATAGAGAGGTGGGGACCCTCTGTTTGAACTGTTCAACCAAAAAAATATTCACCTTTTGAAAGAAGCAACACTGAGAAAGAACTTTGGAAGAAGAAACAATCTGGGGATTCTGGGAACAGTAGCAGAAAAAGAGAAAGGAAATTGTTTAGTGAAGAAAAAGTGAGGGACAAAGGGAATTTATAGAGCCAAAAAGCAGAGAAGAAGAAGAAGAAGAAAAAAAAAGGAGCAGAGGAAGGAAAAAAAAAAAAAGAGTGAGAGAGAGACACGAAGGTCGTGCCTCTAGTCTGCCTGACACAACAATCATGCATGTGTAAGCATAGAAGGCGGCTGGTTATGGTTATGACCCTAAAAAAAGATTTCATGTTTCTGTTCTATGATTATGGTTATGGCGTCATGTGAATGATTGTGGTTTCTTTCATACAAATACTTTTTCTTTTTCAAATTATACAAATTTTTCCCTAATTTAAAAATACATTTAAACTTAATATGTATTTCAAAAACTGTAAGGATCTAGGGTAAAAAAATAAAAAAATATTACACTTAAATTTAAATTTGGCTTTGTTAGAAGATATAATTACAGCTATTTGAATTTAGCCCAAACTTATATTGAATCACAATATCTTCGTAAGAAATGTTTTAATATGTTTCATAACCCCATTCCATTAAGAGATAGAGATTTAAAGGCAGTTGGTTATCCACTTTGTGAAAGATTCACATGTTTCACTATTTTTAATTTTTTTATAATAATAAAAAGTAATAAATCCTTCAATACATATACATAAAGTACTAACTAAAACAAAAAGTTCTACCCAAAAAAAAAAACTAAAATCAAAAGATGATAAAAAAATATTCATCAAATAATATCAAATGTCATTATTTCAAGAATACCAACTTCTTTTACCTGTCTTTTTTCACCGATGAACCATGCTAAAATTTTCATCTTTAGGACTCTTCATGGAATTTGATATCTAGCATTCTTTTGTGATGTTTCAAATTTGTATTTAAATGTATTGATTTTTATTCTCTTGTACTAAAAATTTGGCTAAAATTTTATGATGTAGACTATGTAGATGTTATTTGTTAAGTTGACTATTTTTGTTCTCATTTTCTTTTGAGGATTTAACTGTGGTTTTCTTGTTGGTCATCATCTTGCTTGTGCTTAAAATAAAAAATGGGCATTATGAACATGGGAAGGGACAATAATGAAAAATGAAGCAGCTAGAATTTGGAAAATGATTGTGGGCTAGGGGCCGTCCCAAAGATTCGCAATGATGGGTTAGGATTGGGGTCCGAAATCAAACCATTATCAGCTCAGCAACCCCTCCCCTCCCTTGCTCTTCATCATCATTTTACCCTCTTGGGGGAGAGAATACAATTCACTCCTTAAACGTTGATTGAGTAACAAAAATAATATATAAAATTTAAAATTTATACTTTATCTTTAAATCTTATTTGAGTAGTAAAAATAATATATGAATTTTAAAAATTTTATACTTTACTCTTATTAACTATATGAAGTTATTAATTTTGAATTAAGTTTAAGATAAAATTTGTTGGCTTTTTTTTTTGTTATACCCAGTCAATTTTTAATTTAGATAAAAAAAATTAAGTTTGATGGTAAATTCTTCCAAAAAAAATTAAAGAAGAGTTGGGAGGTTAAAATTCAAAATTACTTCTAAATTTGAAGTATGATTTTCTTTAGATACATTACTTATTTTGATTATATTAATTTGTTCAATTTTTTAAGAACACAGAAAACAAATAAAATATAATACCTCAAGTTTATTGTGTTTCCATCGAATTAAAATTATTATTTATACTCTAACCTTTTAAAAATAATTTATATAAATAATCTAAATAAGAATCTTATAAAATTTCTTAATTATATTAGTGAAATAACTCAATTTTAAAATTTATAGATCAAATTGAGTTTATCAAATTTTAATAAATATGAATTTTGAAGAATTTTTCATTAAATATAAGTGGATTAAATTTTAATATTATGTATTCTTCAAATTTCAATAATAATTATAACAACTGTATTTATGTATTGTCAAAATAGGTAAATGAACAAATTTTTTTATTAAATTTAATTTAAAATTAATGATTTTATTATAAAATTTATATATTATTTTTATGATTCCATCAAAATTTAAAAATAAATTGTATTTTCACCTTTCTTTTATCATGCCCCTCTTCTATTTTTATCACTCTTTTCATTTTTTTATCTTTTCACCTTCATTTTGGATTTTTCATGTGCTGGCTGTAATCATTTTGCTGTTCCCCGTAACGTCGTTCTTCTTTTTCCTTTCTGGTGGAAAATGGCGGTTTTTCTGCATTTTGGTGGTGATTGGATACAGAGATATACACTGCCGCTTGCGTGTGGATTTGTGTGGATATCGTGCTTTCTCCATAATTGTCTTTTTACATTTTAATGGTACAAAATTTTCTTCATGATAATAATTATTAATATATTTTAATAATTTATTCCAAACTTAGTGCCGTACAATAAACACCGAGATATTACGCGGGATACGCTTGTTTTGAAAATTTATCGTTCTGTGCAATCCAATAAGTCAATAATAACTTGTTTTGAAAATTTATCGTTCTGTGAAAATTTATGAAATAGAAAAATATTATATTTATACTCACGTACAATTCAAATAATTTTCTATTAACAAAAGAGGGAGGGAGGATTCAATTATAATTCGCCTGCTTTGTAAGTGAGATGTGAGTTTTAAAGTGTGGAAATAATAAAATTTTATTAAATATACAATATTTAAATAATCAGCAATGTACTCTCCGTAGCAAAATCCAAATGTGAGAGAATTAAAAGGGTTCCACAAAAAGGGGGAAAGAGAAAAAAGCTAACATGAAGGTGTTGTGCAAGGTCATTATACTAAAGCAAGATAGTTTTGGAACAAATTCCTTCTAAAGAATCTAATGGGTTTTCCATGAAGTGGTTGCCCCAAATGATAATATTACGACTGAGCTTATGATCACATTGAGCCTTTTTTTTTTTGGATAATTGATGGTAATTTGTTTTATGTTAATCATAAGGCAACCTAGGATCACAAGTTAAAGCACAATTTTTATTAGCAAAAAAATGAGAGGATGAGAACTTGAAATAATTGGGAAGAAGAAGGCAGGTTAGACGACAGAGTTGGGGCCAGCAGGCTCCCGAATCCGCCGTGGGTTATGAGTAAGATAACGTGAAATATCGTGCTTGACAGTTGACAGATTGCATATATTTTGGATTTGGATGCCCCTTTCTCTTGATTTCCTTTCTTCCACGAGCGTAATTGTTAATTTGAATTTTAATATTTTTGTCTTGTTTTTCCGGTAAGGATATTTTCATTTTAGAATTAAAGAAATAAATTCAAAGAATATAGAAGGAAATCATATTTATGTGATTGATATATTTTTCACTAGAAAATCATCCATGCACGAAAAGAAATAATTCAATACAATATAATATTATAAATATATGTTAATTATTTAAAGAGGAACATAATTATTATATTATAATATAATTATCAATTAATTAATATTAAAAAATAACAAAATATTATAAATGATTAAAAATGAGTGTTTCTATCAGTAAGTTATAAAAAAAGATATATAATGAGGTTACTCACATTAAGCCCTTGTATTGCACGCCATGCATTTATAACAATACTTTATATATATTACACTGATATTTCTCTATTATTTTTAAGTAGATAATTACATATCTCTTTAAAAATAATAAAAAAATGAGAGAATTAAGATTCCCATTTTTTTAGAATCACAATAAAAAAGTAAATAATAATATATTATTATTTGATAGAGGAATTAGTGCATTATTAATATTTATTTATTTATTTTAAAAATATAATATATATAATTAATTTCATAATTGAAAGCCAAAAGGCAAGTGAAGCTTCTTTTTTTTTAAACTAATTCTAGATGCATGAATCTGACTCTTCTGAAGCTGTAAATGTGTAAGATACACTTTAAAAGTTATAATAGATGATTTCAATTGTTGATAAAAAAAATCAAAGAATGAGATAATTACAAAATAGAAAATTACTTTTTTGATAACTTATTATTTATGAAATTCTCAACTTTTAATTTTTTTAATTAATAGTTATAATTATCTATTTTATTCTTTAACTAATTCTTAATTTACTATTAAGAATGGAATAATTAAGATACATATTGAATAATTGGTTGACACAACAGGTGCAAAATTTTATCTAAATGTTTGTGTTATACTTTAATTATAAAATATTACTGAAAAAATTGATAATAAATTTAATTTGGTATTTCAAACTTTTTGTTATTACTTTAAATAGAATAAATAGATTTTTACTCATTATAATTTGATATTATTTTTAATCTTCTAATACTAGAAGACATATTAAAAAGATAAAAAAGATACAATACGATTAATAAATCATATTTTAGTATTTGAGAAGATCTAGTTTTCATATAACAATCATTATGATATAATTTAGTATAAATTATTATTATTTAATTATACATGTTACTATTGAGTTGTAACTTTTAAAAAATATACATTTGTTTGTCTATGTAAGAATCAAATACAATCCCTAAATACCAAAAAAAATATAGTTCCTAAAATAATATCAATAAATTCAAAAATTACTAAGCCTTTTATAAGATAGATATTATAATAAAATTATATATATAATTTTAATTATTAAATTTTCTATAATTCTCTTTAGTGAGAATAAAAATAATAAAATAATAATACAGGCTATAAGAAAATATATGATAGGTACCCTAAGTACAACTTTAATTGTAAATATAAATGATAAAAACTATAATAATCATTTATAAAGAATGAATCTTTTAATTCTTATTAATCATCTCCAAAACTTCTACTCATCTTAAAATAAAAATATTAATTAATTTTTCAAAATTGTTCAAAATATTAACCAATAATTTTAATATATATTTGAACAAAATGTTCATTGTTTAAATAGTATTATTCTAACATTTAACCTCTCAAATTCTTGACAAATAAAATATATTTTTAATAATAAAAAAATGAAAATACTAAAGGATAATAAGAAAAAATATAATTTATTTATTATTAGTGAAAGATTATCACTAATATACCTCTACAAATTTGTAGAAGTTGAAATTTTATATATTAGTAAATTTACAAAAACTATACATCTAAGTTATTGATCCAATACAACTAAGTAAACACCTCATATGATATAATTACTTTTTTAAAAGAAAATATCCTAGATAAAGGGATAACTTAAAAAAAAGATTGAATTTTTCCAAAGCATACAGATTTTAGGGCACGTTTGGTTCGCATCATGTTATTGACGTGCCCGAGAATATTTTGCAAGAATATCACTTTTTTGTGTTTGGTTCAAAAGTTTAAAAAATATGTCTGGGAATGTATTCATTACTGGGAATATTTTTACCCTAAATTTTTTTCCAAAATATTCCTATGGGGGGAGGTGGGAATCTAAGATTCCCATCCCATGTGAATATTAATATTAAATTTCAGGAACAAATATATCCTTTTTTGACTCAAAATACAAGCCATCCCAGCTCTAGGTTTTATTGTGCCAACTACTTCTCTTCTCTCGATCATTCTCTTGACTTTCACTTTTGCTTCTGTTACGATTGAGGTAGGTCCCTAAACCTTGCAATATATTTCTATGTAGAACTAAAAACAGTGAATATTTATACATACATATGGCACAGAGATCACAAAACCCAGCAATGAAAATAGCACAATAACATACAACGGTTTCATGTTGCTTTGGCACACAATGTAAATTGCACATATGAAATTATTCTCAACCCAAAATAACGAGCGAACTTTTCCCTGTTGCCTATGTTTTTCACAATACAGTTTGTGTTTCCTATAGTTCAAAAACACTGATCGCAATTTATCAATTTTTTGAACGTTATTTTAACTCTTTATAAGTATATGTATTTCTATATTTTAGATTTTTAACTCATTTAGACCACTTATTTTTATTTTATAAATTTAAATTATATTACTTAACTATTATTTTGCTTTATACATCTTATATTGTGCTGTGTGTGTTAATGTTACAGAATGGATCCCTCAATTCAAGCAAGGAAGAAGAGAATCATTGTTATATTGATTATATTATTAGAGCTTTTGAATGATTTCATTTTATTTTTTATGATGGTGATTTCTACTATTTTACTGAAGGAGTTGAGGAAAAGGAAAAGAATAAGATTTGACTACCATAATAAGATGTTGGTCTGAAATGTAAATTTCGATAGGATAGTTTTTGTAAATGACTTGGCATCTATTGAAAATGTTAGAATAGATAGGTTTTCTTTTCACAGATTATGTGACATGTTAAGGGTGGTTAGCTAAAGCTTACAAGGAATATGGGTGTTGAGGAAATGGTGGCAATTTGCACATCTTAACCCATGATGTTAAAAATGGAGTTATAAAGAGACAATATATGAGATCTGGAGAGACTATTAGCAGGCAATTTAACAATGTATTAGTTGATGTGCTAAGGTGCTACAAAGAATTACTCAAACAACCTGAACCGATTCTTGGAAATTCTAATGATCCTAAATGGAAATGGTTTAAGGTATTTATAAATTTACAAAAATTAGTTATAGAATGGTATCTACATTTTAAGAATGAAATAGGTTTTAATTGTTTCAATCTATAGAATTGTTTAGGAGCATTAGATGGAACTCATATCAAGGTGAATGTTCCAAAGGTTAATAAGCCTAGATTTTGAAATAGAAAAGGTGAGGTAACTACTAATATGATAGGAGTATGTTCACAAGACTTGCAATTTATTTATGTCTTGGCTGGATAGAAGGGTTCAGCAGCTGATTCTAGAGTCTTAAAGGATGCAATTACTCATCCTAATGGTCTAAAAGTTCCACAAGGTACTCAATGGGTCAGAAATCAATTGCTGAGATTTCATTTTATACCTTTACTAAGTTATATAATTGATCATAGGCTATTATTACTTATGTGATGTTGGATGTATAAATGGTACTGGATTCCTTACACCTTATAAAGGGCAAAGGTATCATTTAAGCGAATGGAGAAATGGAGCACAACCAACCATAGCCCAAGAGTTTTTTAATATGAAGCATTCATCTGTTAGGAATTCAAATTATTACATGCAGCGAAATTTCAAAATTTTGATCCAAATTCTACCTAGGATCCATGCAAAAAGCATAAATCAATGATTAGAGTTTTACCTATTGGGCACTCGTGTTTCTACTGATCAAAATTTGAGAGTGGATGAATTAAACGCCGATCGGAAGGTACAACGTCTCTACGGTATCCACACGAAGTGAACAATGACCTCTCGCCCTCCATGAATCTGCTAGGATGCGTTTCCCTCTCTAGGAATTAGGATTCAATATTTTCTAACTGATTTAGGATTTTATGAGGTTTATAAGCATGTGTATAATGTATTGCCCTCAAGCCCCTTTTTATAGAACTTAGGCAAGTCACAATCCTAGTCCTACTAGGATGATGCTTCCAAAATCTTAATCACACTTAACAACTCATTTTATCCTTATCCTAGAAATAATGAAGAAAGATAAGACTTATCTATTAATTATCTAATATTAGATAATATTATCTCATAATATAAATATCTTAATATTAGATAATTGTATATAGTTATCAAATATTAAAATAATATTATCTCATAATATATTTATCTAATATCTGATAACATAATTATTTGATATTACTTTAATATCAAATAATATCACATAATATATATATATATTACGTGAATAACGCATTATTATTCTTAATAGTATATATATATGCACGAAAATAAGTCTAATTAATTAAATATTAATATAATTAAAGTCTAATTAATTATTATCTTATTCCTACTCCTTTTGTGTGATCCTGTAGGTTCTTACTATGTTGACAATGACTCATTATTGAGCCATAGACAGTGAGTGGTATCTAGTAATATATCACTGCCACTCAAATAGTAAGAATGTCTATAATTCGACATCTACTTAATACATGATCAACGTTTTGCATCATAACACTTTTGTAATAATACCCAAATTGAATTGGAGGCATGGAATGTGTCATCCTCGTTAATGTTCAATTTATATTTCTTGATACTAAATAGACCTAAAATAAATTATTAATATCACATATTAATCTAATTGAGTATGGTCATGCATTTCTACGTTTCACTTAATTAAGGGGCCTAAGGATATTTCTCTTTTATACAATAGTGACAAAATCCTATCTACATCACTTACTTCCCTCTGCACGATTCATGACATACCTAATTAATGTCGTACTCGTCATCCTGATCAAAGGTGACATAGGATAATATTAAAGTGAGTAATTCCTCATGTAGGAAATCGTAGTGACTTCAAGTCAAAGGTTTATGTGTATTTGTGATCATATGAGAATAACTTATGATACGTCTATCCATGTAATATTCTCATAGTTGGTCAGTCCAGTACATTATTCACTAATAATGTACTCATGTATTGACTTGATATCACATATCCATGATTTGTAATCATCAATCATTATACATGCTAGTCTCGATATATTATTACTACCTTTTCGTAATAATACTTGACTATGGGCATTTTAGGAATAACGAAATTATTCCAAGAATAATTATTATATTAAATTATAAATCGCGCAGAATAATAATAAAATTATAAAAATAAAATATAATAATTAAATTACTTAAAATAAAATATAATACATTGTGTATTACTTCAATCATCTATATGATTGGTTCTTAGGAGACACACTAACATCATCTGCTAGGAATGTTATCGAAAGGGCTTTTGAATTATTAAAAGGCCATTAGGCAATCCTAAGAAATAAGTCATTTATCCGGTAAAGACTTAAGGTAGAATTATATCTGCATGTTGCCTATTGCATAATTATATAAGAAAAATGATGACTGTGGATCCCTTAGAGGTAACCTTGCAATTCAATAAGGAGAATGATGATTGTACACATGATTTGATTACACATGTGGAGTCAAGTGAGGAGTGGATTACATGAAGAGATAATCTTGCAGAAGAAATATGGAACACTTGGAGAGAAAGTTGTATTTAGGAAACTTTTATATTTGCTATCTTCTAAGTTTTTATATGGTTTAAATTGTATGAATTATTATGTAATTGACTTCATTTATTTTATAGTTCAATTTGAACATTCTAATATAATTTCTTTGCATATGGAAAACTTGGCTATATTTTTTTCAAATGTATAATTTGTTGGACTATATTACTTTGCATTGTATATGACTTAGCTCACTAATGGAGATAGGTGAAAGCACTCAATCAAAATCAAAAAGTTACAAACACCAATGGACATATAATGAAGATTCTAAGCTAGTGGAGGCCTTGGTGGAACTTTTAACTCGAAGATATTGGAAAGCTGAAGGTTATGGGCAATTTAAATTTGGATATTTAAAAGAATTAGAAAGAATGCTTGGGGAGAAAATGCCAGGATATAGTCTAAGAGCTTCTCCACACATTGAATTAAGAGTCAAGCTTTTGAAAAAGTAATATGGAGCCATCGCAGAGATGTTAGGTCCAATGGCAAGCAGATTTGGATGGGATGACTAAGAAAAGAAAATCGTGATTGAGAAGGAGATCTTCAATGAGTGGGTAAAGGTAAGTATATCCTTTTATTTTTTATAAATATTTAGCTTTAAACGGTGTTTATTTATTAATTTTTTCCTATATTTCATGTTGCGTGGCAATCTCATTCTAATGTTGTTGGATTATATAACAAGTCATTCCTATTTTTCAATGAATTGCAATGAGTATATGGTAAAGATAGAGCGAATGGTGAAGATGCTGAAGATCTTTATGATGTAGTGCAAGCAATGGAGCAAGAAATACAACAGAATGTAGATAAATAGTATGAGGGCCAATCTAACATACAACCTAAGGATCTTCATGAGTTTTGGAAAAGTGTTTATGGATCCTAACCTCCAACTCCAACTCCAACTCCAACATTGCCAAATACTTAAGAGCCATCAAGTAGACAAAGTAGTGCAAATAAATTAAAGAAAAGAGTTAGAAACTCTGATGATGCTATTAAACAAATCATTAGTACCATAGCTCAGCTGAGAAGTATTTATGAGGTTACAAAGAATACTGTGATGGAACTTGCATCATGTTTCAAACATGAAAAAGAAGGAGCTGAACGAAGGATGAGGGTGATTGATAAATTGAAACAAGTTGATGGACTTACAAGCATGCAAAGGATGATGACTGGTGAGATTATAACCAAAGATTAGCATCGAATTGATCTTTTCTTCACTTTGCCCATCGATTGGAGGAAGGAATATGTTGAGCATCTATTAGGAAACATATAGTGATGTTACATCATAAGACATTAATGTAGCAGTTATCACCTATTTTGGACCATCATGTATATTTTGGTTGAATTTATGATATTCAATTTGAGATGAATGTGTTTGTGATGATGTGGTTTTCCACTTTTTATGATGATTGCATCTGTCATACTTAGGTATATTTACACTTTCTGAATGTCCTTGTGGATTACTGGTTGATTTAATATTTGGACATATGTCTACAAGGAGAAGCACTCGAGAATATGTCAGGTCCTTGCATATTACTATTTTAGTTAAAATAGTAACATATAAGAATACGTCATTTCCTTGCATATTATTTCCTTGGTTCAAATAGTAACATCAATCTAGGACATTGCAACAAATGATTTCTAGTTGATTTCACATTGGACGTGTGCCTGCTTGGATGAAAACTTAAGAATATGTCAAGTCCTTGCATGTTACTGTTTGGTCAAAACAATAACATGAAAGAATATGCCGTTTCCTTGCATGTTACCGTCTTGATTCAAAATAGTAACATCAATTTAGGACGTTGCAACAAGCAATTTCTGGTTAGTTTCACATTGGATGTGTGCCTGCTTAGATGAAAACTCAAGAATATGCCATGTCCTTGTATGTTACTGTTGCATGTTACTGTTTTGGTCAAAATAGTAACATACAAGAATACGCCATTTCCTTGCATGTTACTGTCTTGGTTCAAAATAGTAACATCAATCTAAGACGTTGCAACAAGCGATTTTTGGTTAGTTTCACGTTGGACATGTGCTTGCTTGGATGAAAACTCAAAAATATGCTAGGTCCTTGCATATTACTATTTTGGTCAAAATACATGCAAGAATGCGCCATTTCCTTACATATTACTGTCTTAGTTCAAAACAGTAATATTAATCTAGACGTTGCAATAAGCAATTTCTGGTTAATTTCACGTTGGACGTATACCTGCTTGGATGAAAATTCAAGAATATGTCAGGTCCTTGCATGTTACTATTTTGGTCAAAATAGTAACATCAACCTTGATGTTGTAATAAACGATTATTTCATTATGTCAAGTGTGAAAGAAAATTAATAAGAAATTGGAATCAAGTTTATCATACGTACATAAATCTTACATAATTTGAGTGAAGAAAGGAGTAACCAAAGTTATGAACAATTAATTCGTGGTAAAAAAATATTAATGTATTTTTTTGTATTTAATTCTAAGTTTAGGTCTCACTTTTCAATTATATAAATGATATAATTTAAACTAAAAATAATATAATTTAAACTAAGTTATATGTGCAATTATTATAAAAATATAGATATGAATTAACAAAATTACAATAGAAGGTAGTGATGATCCAACTCAAATGAATATACCACCATTTCCATTTAGTCAATCACCTCCTCCTCCCCAGTCACTACCTTCTCTTTCAAATGTTGATGATGTGTTTTTTACACTTGTAATTATTTACAAGTTTGAAATGTGGGTATCTAATAACCATTTAAGATTAGTTTAGTTCAACAGATTTATATTTGATGTTTTCATGAAAAAATATTTAATAAAAATATAATTATAAAATATAATTAATGTATTCTATATTGAATATAAGCAATTTAATAAAAGATAATTTTTTTCTTTTTAAAAAGGAAAGTTATATTTTTCATTACTTTGACTTTAGAGATAGTCTTTTATTAAAAATTATGAGTGAATATTACATAAAATTGAATGTTATATACAATTGAATGTAAGATGTTACATGTAATTGAACGTTACATACAATTGAATTGTATCTACAATGTAAATGTTATATACATGCATATATAAATTTAATAATCATATTGAGCTAGAAGGTTTGAAATCATTGAGGAAATTTTTCACTAATTTTGTCCTGTATTTCCTAACGAATTCCACCGAAAATTCTTCTTCAAATTCTTTGTTGTTGTATATATATATATATATATATTTGCAAACAAAAATTTTGCAGTCTTGCTTGAAATTGTAATTAAAGGCAAATGAGTTAGTTTGAAACCTTTAACTATCAAATCTTATGAACTACTAAGGAAGTTATCACTCACAATCCAAATTCCTATTGGGGCAACTTTTCATATGATATGATATCAAAAGGTGGCTCTATAGTTGCTTGATCTACTCTCATAGCCTTCTCATTTTTGTGAAGGATTTCATTTTTTTTTTTGCCCATAGTAGTCTTTCTGCTGGAAATAAATTGACAAAATCAAGCATGGTTAAGGAGGGAATCAATTAAAAAAATCATGTTACTTTTTTTATCCAAAATAGTAACATACTTCTCCTTGTGGTGAAAAAACATAATCACCAGCCAACAACACCATAAATAGACAACACACAAGGGTATTGACAATAAAACATTAAGAAAGCAACGTGTTACTGTTATCACATGAAACAACAATATCAAGCATTAACAACATATCATAGAGTAACGGCAACAATAAGTGTCATGTGTCTTTTATTGGTCAAATGTGTTAGTTTTCATGTTTCAAAACAATTACCATATTCAAAACAAACGGTATAGGTGAAAAAATTAAGCATGGTTAAGCAATAGTTAGTATTTACAATTTGATCAAGCATTGTTAACAAGAAAATAACATGTTTGGTTAAGTAATGAGTAGTGTTTAATCACAGTGCAAGTAACACTCACTACTGTTTGGGTATCACGAAAGTATGGATCAACAAGCCTTGTTTTTCTCAGCCTCGATGAGTTGTAGTGAGTCCACTCGCACTTAGTATTATCTAGCACGAGAAGTGTAAAGTGATTAGAGTTGCTGCAGTCATTGACGCCCATTGAGTTCATTGGGAATAGAACAATGTCTGCATTCATTGCTTCCTCTACTTTTTGATTGAATTTGTGCACCCTCATATCCTTGTACATTTTATAGGGGCTAACTATATAATACTATCAACACAGTATGAACACTACTTCAGTATCAAATTATTATATTTATATCACATTTATGGAATATATTCAACACCTTATCCAACACAAGTTGTCAAATACAAATATATTATTTTTCCTAGATGTGATGCTCATGTTGCAAATGGTCACATGACTATTTATGATCTGAAATCGAAGGAATGGAGATTGTTATATAATTACTTATCGTAATGGCATATTACTGTTTCATTAACAAACAATAACATCATCTTATAGGAGCTTGAAAATGGTCAATTCTGCCATGTTACTGTTATGGATAGAAACAGTAACACCACTAAAAGGAATTAGAGAAAACATAATTTCCTAAAGTTTGAGAGATGCATATGTACATTGCTTGTTATTGACTTTTTTGCAAGCACTTGCAGTAACTCATCCATTATTATGAACATGTCTTGCTAAGGAGATAACCAGACAATAGACCTGCAAATAATAGTGTGGTTAAACAAAGAATTTAGTAATGTTATTGTCCACAAAATCATTAAATATCAACATGTTACTGTTTGAGTCCAAAACAATAACATGTAGTTTTCATGTATCTGTTTGGTGTGAAATAATAACATCAACTAAAGAAAATAATAAATAGACAAGCTGTAGTGTTATTAGTAATGAAACTTGGACAAAAGAAGGTGTTATTGTCTTGAATAGGATACAGTAACATCAAAAAGCATGTTTTTCTTCAAATGGAAAGTGTAAAACCAAACAAAAATATTGGACATGACTTACATTACTTCTCCTACTTCTTCTGTTTTCATTATGTTATCCATAACATCTTAGGGGAGGTACTTTGCAGGCGGCCATCCTGTAGTTTTGGATGTCTTCTTGGTCTGCTTCTTTTTGGCCATTTTTGGTGTTGAATCATCCTCTAAGAAAATCACATTATCCTCTTTGTCATTTCCAGTCTCCTCCTTAGGAGGAGTTATTTTTTGTTGTATTTGTCATTGTTTAGTGGGCCTATCACATTAGCCTGAGTATGTGTAATCTATCTCACATTTTGATTTTCTTCATTTTTTGATCATCGATCCTTCAACATGCTCAATCTTTTTTGCTTCAGCTGTGATGGTTTCTGGCCTCTCAGTGACCCGTGCATTCAACTGTTTATTTTGGTATTCAAGACTAGCATTTGCAATCTCTAATGTCTCTTTGATCATTTGGAGATTTTTTGTGTGCTTTTTTATGTCGTATAATTGCGTTTGGAGCTGTGTGTTCTCTTGTGCTAGGTCTGTGGTTATTTCCTTCCTTTGTTTCAGTTATTATTTTACCATCTGAAGTTTCTCTGTGAGGAACTTCAATTCATCAATCAAATCAGCTATCCTAGAATTTGCGCTGAGTAACTGATCAGTCAACTATTGTACCTCGTTTGTATCTTGTGCTTGATGTTGTTTATGAGTTAGTGCAATATCTGCAAACTGATCCAGTATTATTTTTCTTGGTTGAATTAGGTATTGGTTCATCCATGTATCGTCGTCCATTTTGAATTCATTAAAGTGGGAGGGGTGTGACTTGTGTTTTTGTTTGCTCATTGTATTCAACAAGTTAAAATTCTGGGGTTGTCACATTGTAAAGGACATTTTGTCCCTCGATTGTTAGTTGGAGTTTTCTATTGATCACCTGAAAGGCAAGAGTGGTTGGTTGAGTGTAATTCTTGACGTGTTTCTGTTTTAATGAGAAACAGTAACATGAGGTAAAGGATTGAGTGATAGCATGATTGTAAAATGGATAAAGGAAATGACATTTTCCAAACGTTATCTGGAGGTAGCTGACCATTATTTCCTTCAATTGATGTGTGAGGTGCTTCAGGTCCCACTTTAGGCTTCTTGGCACCCTTTAATTTTGATGTCCATAAAGCATATTTATTGTCTCACACAATAGTACTATTGATAATATAATATACATATTATTTTATCAAATCTTCAATTAAAGTTACACCGAGAGATGTTCTTAAAATTGAGATGCTACTGTCTACACAATAAATAGTAATTATTTTCTGTTAGTATCTAGCCAATAATACTACACAAAATCTCAATAACATGACTAATCAATAATCATTCATAAGAAAAATGTGAAAACAGCAACATGTTACTATTTGACAACATAACAGTATCATGTTGCTATTTTGCATCCAGATAGTAACACAAACTATAAACTCAAAAGAAATGGACAAACTCAGTTACACTAATAACCTAACTATCGTAAAGACATAGAATTATTGTTTACACATCTAAATGGTTACATGTTACTATTTGGAGTGCAAACAGTAACATCAACCAACACTACCAAAATCATGCAAGAAATATGGAAAAAACTCTCAATCAAGTTAAAAGAAATGAATGAAGTGAATATCAAACAAAATGACATGAAGGATAATAAGTATGACAACTGTTACTTAGGGTTTAGGATAACCGTTTACATATCTAAACGATTACATATTACTGTTTAGAGTGCAAACAGTAACATCAACCAATACTGCCATAATCATGCAAGAGATATGGCAAAAACTCTCAATCAAGTTAAAAGAAATGAATGAAGTCAATATCGAACAAAATGACATGAAAGATAACAAGTATGACGACTGTTACTTAGGGTTTAGGATAACCGTTTACACATCTAAACGATTACATGTTACTGTTTAGGATAACAAGTATGACAACTGTTACTTACTGGTAATAGCATGACATAACCAGTGACATTTGATGGGTTGTCCTTTGTGATTGAGTTCATCAGTTGCTCGTGTATATGTCTAGACCACCAATATTATCCTATGTCATCTAGGTCCTCTACATATTTCAGGTAGGACTAGGCCAGCGTCTGAGCCCCGTTTGGTACAAACAAAGTCACCAATAGCATCAGGATTACTAGGCATGAGACATCTTCAACATCAAATTCTGATGTTCCCCCCACCGCCCTTTAGAGTGCATTGAATATTATTAGTTTTGTTAGGCATCCTTAGCCACAGAATTGTCTAGTATCAAGATCAGATTGTGGCCTCTTCCCAGGTGTTGTGTCGCTGGGGCATTCTCCATCCTTTATTCCAAATATGAGCTTCACTGAGGTAGGTGTGATGCTCAGACATTTGTTGCCAATTAGGAATTTTTCGTGTTTCGATAAGAAGGTGGCAATGATTGCTTTTATTTCTTGATCGTTCTTTCGGCACATACTACGATCAAGCTTGCTGGTAATAATGACTTCGATAAGCAGCTAAAAAGGGTTTTGCTCTAACACACTCTTGTGGACGTTGTTTAAATTAAACTCTTTAATCTGCCTTATGCACGCTAACAAATTGGACCTGTATTGCTCATATCTTATCCTTCTTTCTTCAGTTTCCTCGATTTTCTTTAGTGTTTTGCTGTCCTTCTATTCAAATAAATTTACACATCAAGAGTGATTAAGAATAAAATTGATGAATCTGAGGATAAGTTCACAAATCAAGCAAGATTAACATCAAAATAGATAAAAACCAGCATGTTACTATTTTGTGAACAAATAGTAACATGTTGTATTCTTGTAGGGACATGTATCTGTTTGATTTGAAACAGTAACACCAACAAAAAGACAATATAAATAGATAAAATGCTACTTTCTTCACAATGAAACTTGCATCATGTTGAAGGTGTGACTTTTTGCATAAGAAACAATAACATCACAATCGAGGATGATGACAAAAAATTGGTAAAAAAATAACGTGTTACTATTTTCAGAACAAAATAGTAACACATTATTTTCTTGTGCTGGAATGTTTCTATTTGTTCCAAAAGAGCAACAACAAATGAGGAGCACAGTAAATGTACAAAATGTAGTTTGGTTAACAATGAAATTTACAAAAAAAGGTGTTGCTATCTTATACAAGAAACAACAACATTGAAAAGTGCGTTACTTTTTTCATTTCAACATATATACCGTACACACACACATATATATATGGTATACATGGACACACAAACCACAAACTTATTTGCTATATATATATATATATATGATCACAGGCGATTACATTTTGATTAGTGATAGTAACGTCTCGATCAGTTTCAACATCTTCTAACTTCCTAAGGTTTCGTTTAAACATGGATATTATTTACTACACACACACACGCGCGTAGATGCAGTAACATTTCCTATCAAGTTAATGCCATGAAGCATATACGAAAAAGAACATGTAAGATACAGCAACATTTACCGTATGGCAACCCATTTTGATGTGTTGAGTTTGCAAAAGTGACTACTTGCAATTGGCTGAGAGTTATCAAAGGTTGGAGATACTGTTTACTAAGGAAACGACGCTAAATGAGTTTGATTTTTCGGTGGTTTTGAGGTATTTTTGTTTGACTTTCGAGTTATTTGACTGTTGAGTGCTCTAGGCGGGAAGGCGAATCGAGTGTTTTTGTTTCTATCCTTTTCATCTTCTCGGGACGCACTTCTAATGTGTCATTTTAGATCGGGGGGGCATTGTGGTAAATGTATCAAAATATCCCAAGAACGTAAAATATGAACCAAACATGGAAAAATAACTTGTTTAAGAATCAAATAAGATATTCCTAGGAATATCTACATTTAACCAAACATGGAAATACTTCATTCTTGGGAATCACATTTTTAGGAATGCATATTCCCTAGAATGTTCATATTCCCGGGGATGAAAGAACCCACGAATCAAACATGTCCTTAGATAAAGGGACAACCTCAGAACTTTTACCATCAACGGTCATAGAGCAATATCTTAAATGAAAGCATATAGATTTGTTAATAAAGCAAAAAAATAAGGTGAGAAAGGCATTAAAAAAATTAACTTCAAATGTTTTAAGACCAAAAAAGTGGATTTTCTCATAAGAAAAAAAATTAAGTATCGACAATAAAAGATAAAAACATTACAAAAAAATTGAAACCAAACATTCACCTGTATATGATTTTAGAGATAAAGATATAAGATAAAAAAAATTATTCAATCTTTTGTAACAAAACCTCATAAGGAATTTTGAAGCAAAACTAAAAGAGAAAAAAGATAAAAATAAACTAAGAATCTTTAAAAAAAATATGAAATAATATTTCAAAAGAAATCTTGAAACTAAACTCTCACATATGCATGATTCTAAAGATGATGATATTAGATTAAAAAAATTTATTCAAACTTTCATAACAAAGTAGTAAAAAATCTTAAAGCAAAATTAAAAGAGAAAAAGATGAAGATAAATTAAAAATATCTTAGAAAAATTTTATAAAAAAAAATAAGATTTTATTTCAAAATAAAAAACTCGAGACAAGGTAAAGAGGAAAAGAAAGAAATTAATAAAAAAATTTTGAAACAATTGAATAGAAAAATAAAACATATAGAAGGTGATATTATAAGAAAAAAATTTAAGAAAGGAAACATATCACCATTCTATTAATTTAGATTAGTAACTGATTTTGAATTTGAATTGAAAAATGACTTTCATGATTTCATTAGATAACTTTTTTCAATTTCAATAATTAATTTTCAATTCAAATATTGACTTTGAATGTATCTTTTTCAAGATAATCCATCAATTTAAAATTTAAAATAAAATTATTTTAAGTAAGATGATACTATAAATTTAAATTTAAATTTAAATTTTTATTGAGAATTAATTTAATATTAAAAAGATAATGAAAGAAGTAATCAATGGTTTTATATTTATTATTGATTGTTAGTGGCTAATAAATTTAAGAATTTTTTTATAATTTATCTTTCAAGTAGAGAAAAAATAATAAATTAACTTTTCATTGAAAATAAATAACAAATAAGTATATGATAAATTATGAGAATAACACATTGTTAGCTTTAGCAACCCACACTCAAGAGATGGGTGAATTGAGTGTTTTTATTTTTTTTTTATTTTTGTAATTCTTTTTGAAAACTCTTTGATTTTGGAAAGTTATAAGAATGATTTTAATTTAAATAATTTCAAGAAAATTTTATGAGGATGCTTGTTGCACTCAAGATATAATAAATTAAGGAATTAATACAAATAAGCTTATTTAACTAAGCATAAATAGATTATCAAGAGATAAACATAAGATTATTCAATCAAAAAGTTTATACATAACATACGACAATTCAATATATTTGTGCAAAGCAACTCATTCAATTATGCATAAATAAGAATCAAGAATCCAATGCATAAATTGATGTCTCTTTCAACTATTAAACTAACAAGATTAACATTGAAATACAATTCATTTAACAATTTCATTAACTATGCATAAACAAAATAATCATGAAGCATATTCATAGATAAGTAATCATAAATGGATTCCTTTTCAATTATTCAATCATTCAAGTATCAAGATCAATAAGGGAGTATTTCTTTTTCAACCATTCAATTACTAAAGTGATAATATAAGCATTACAACATAATGCATTCAACAAATAGCAGCAACAAAAATAGAGTATATAATTAGCAAAATAGAGCAATGTGCAGAAAGAATAAAGAGTAATGGTAAAGAGATCAAATACAAGAATTTATAGTGGTTCCTCCCTTGGATATCCTCACCAAGGTGTACATCCACTCTCCAAGCTTGTGTATCAGTCTACTATCCTTTCAAGTTTCAATTGGCACTTGAAGAAGTCTTACAATCCTTATTCTTCTTTGAGCAAAATATCTCTTACAAGGGATTCCTCACTTTCTCAATGATTCTTTAAGGGATACCTCACCCTTCATAGTTTTAAAGTAATACAAGATGGATACCAATGCAAATAAACTTTCTTAAAGAGTAGATATTACAAATGAAGCACTGAGAATAGAAGAATTTCACAAATTAAAGCTTAATTCATGATTTGATAAAAGAAAGTGTAAAATAATGTTAACAAGTGAAGTTCAGGCTCTCTCTCAGTTGTATTTTATATTTCTTAACTTATATAGAATGCCCATGGAGTAATATAGCCATTTAGGGTTGTTAAAGATGAAAACTAGTCGTTACTAGCCATTATTCATGCACTACAATAGCTGAAATTGATTGGTAAATCAATTCAGGATATCTAGGGTACTTTCTGGATGTCCAGAATCGATTCATGAATTGATTCATCTAGACAAAAATGTAGACCCAACTTCAAAAGGTCATAACTTCTTCATTTTAAGTCTGTTTTAAGCAAATGACCTATCATTGGAAAGCTAATTGAGTTTTCTTTCAAATGGGATAGTTTCATACTCATATCTAATATAATTTTTGAGATATGTTCAAAACAATGAGCAAAAGTTAGAAACAGTAAATCTGTAAAAATCTAATTTTGAGACTCAATTTATATAAATTATAACTCTTTCATATCTTAGTTATTTTATTCAAATGATCTATCCATGGAAAACTCTTTGAATCTATTTTCATGTAAAAATAATTTCATATATATCATTTGTAATTTTTATGATATGATCAGAACAATGAGCACACATCAGAAATGATTGAAATGCAAAAAACTAATTTCTAGACTCATCTTAAAAAAATTATAACTCTTTCATATATTGATCATTTTAAGCAAATGATATGTCTATGAAAATCTCCTTGAGTCTATTTTTATATGAAAAAGTTTGATAATCAAATCACAAGTATTTTATAAGATATAATTAAAAGAATGACTAAATGTCAATATTGAAAACATCATAAACTCATATCTCATTGGTTTTTTTGAAATGTTCCTATAAGCTATCTTGTAAAAAACATGATTGTGGACTATCTTTTTAAAAAATTTTAATTAAGCTAAGAGTATGAAAAATATTTTTGAGTTCTATATTATGAAATACTTTATTTTACAAGAAAGACTAAACCTAAAATGAAAAACTATACTATCAAAGTATTTAGGCTCTTCTTGATGCTTCTAAATTTTCATATACTTTAATCTTCTCATCTTTCAATGCTTGGATCATCTTCTTTCTTGTCTTTCTTTTTTGTTTTTAAGTTAAGTATAATACTTCCTCACTTCAATGCTCACTCTTCTTCATCTTTGATTTTCCTATATAAAAGTTCATAAACTTTGCAAACAATATAGTTAGTCCAATCTATATATCAAGATATTAATATGCAATATTCTTGTATATAATAAACTAATACAAGAGCATGCATAATTATTATATCATGTATCTTGACCAATCATATACTTAGTGATATTTATATAAAATATTATTCTTTTAGCATATTATCAAGCATTGATATTTCAACCATGGTATAGCATGTCTATTGAGGATTTTACAACACTTTAATATAAAGACATACAATGTTATTGAAACACCTATTTGTCATCATGTATATACAAGAACAAGTATAATCATCATATCATATATATGCATTCATCATAACATAATATGTCTATTAAAGTTTATATAATATATTAACACAAGACATACAATGCTATTGCAACACATATTTATCATTATCAAAACTCATCATATATAACCTTGAGATTAACACACTTGTCATAATAAGAGATAAGAAATATTACAACTAATATATAATATAAAGATTTCTATTTTTTTATAATTTAAGAAGTTATTTATTTCATACAAGAAATAAGTTTCTGTAAGTTGAATTTATCAAGAAATAATTTACTATATAAATTTTTTAAAAAATATTTAAAGTTATTTGATTAATATTGAATAAATGACACTTTCTAATATATTTTTTTGATTCAACTTTGAATTTTTAGAAAATATTAATAAAATAATTATTATACCATCAATATTAATATAATATAAATTTGATAAATTTTAATTATTATTAATTAAATTTAATAAGGATGATTTTATTTTTATATTCATAAAAAACACAAAAAATAGAATTTACCTAATAAAGATGTGCAAGTAATTTCTCGTATTTGATAGGAAATAGAAATTTTTAAAAAATTTTATTTTCTAAAATTTATTAAATAATAGCCAATCAAATAATTAACATTTTTTTAATTATAAAAAAAATTCTATACTATCACTATAAATCAAATATTCCTAAAAATTCTGAGCGATTTTTTAATTATCTTTGATGGATAAAAGTCAGTTACAATCTAATATTATATTTGGATGCAGATTCTTACTCTAGAATTTTTTTAATTAAAACACCTGCTATTCACTATTGTTAATGGGGAAGTACCTAAATAAGAGAGAGAGATCGGAATTTGTAAGGGAAATTTTGTTTATATTTTTAAATACATAATTATCTCCCTTTCTTGAAAAGAAAATTTTATCAAGATTTTTTCTCCCTTTGGTGAACCCTCATGAAGCTCTTTTATTTCACTGTGTTTTAGGACATTACTTGCATTCGTCTAAATTTTCTAATTATTAAGATTTAATTCATGGCTTGTGTCTTTGTGAAATTAGTTTGTAGGTTAAATGTATTATTTTCCATGAGAACGATTCTTTGCTTTTATATACATTTTAGAAAGATTTCTCTCATACACACATGTAACTTGTGAACTTCATAGAAAAATTCAGATCCCTCGACCTATATATATATTTGATATTTTTTTATTGGGACTGTTACCCTTTTCATTTATATATAAAGATTAATAATTTTTATTTTTTTTAATTGAACAAAAAATTATACTAATAATTTAATAATTAAAATATAATAAAAACTATTAAAATAAATTTATCACTACTAACAATTATTTTAGTTAATAAGTTTATTTCTTATGTAAATGAAAGAGAATAAGTAAAATTAACTTAAATATTTTAAATTTATATTTTTATTAAAATTATTCAAATATTATTTTTATTCTACTATTATTAAATTAATAATATATTTTTTGTTCAGCTGATAGAGAGTAAAGTTTGCTAACTTTTATATTTGGATATAAAAGTTAGCAATACTTTATTTTATTAACACGTAATTGAAAGTATATATTTTTTTTTCATATAAAATAATTTTTTATAAAATAAAATGAAATCCCAACATTTTATCGCATACTTTTCCTCTTTTTCATTCAGAAGTCACAAAATTAAATTATGTAAAAAGGTCATGAGAGGCAAGATCTCATGCCAGGCTATATAATTAGTAGAAGAGCATTTTGGGCCAAAATTGAAATTTAAGGCAAATAGAATTTTTTGAGCCCATGTTTATTTTTGTCAATTTTGAGTTTATGGCTTTAAGAGAGGGAAAAAAACATAACAAAAGCACGTAAATTATATTTGATTTTTATGGAAAAAAAAAGTTGAAATTGGTAAAATGCCCATGAAGCAAACCTCAAGCACTTCAATTTTTTATACTTGAAGTGTATGTAGGTAATCTCAGATCATATCACATGAAACAATACGTAATTTACATAACGTTTGATTCGTGAAATATTTTTAACATTCTAAAAAATATTTGAAAGAAATCTCATATTTCAATGTTTAATTCAAGGTT
Source organism: Sindora glabra (assembly GCA_020226215.1). Classification (NCBI taxonomy): domain Eukaryota; kingdom Viridiplantae; phylum Streptophyta; class Magnoliopsida; order Fabales; family Fabaceae; genus Sindora; species Sindora glabra. The sequence goes on from CM035233.1 coordinate 61,591,089, forward strand.
TAAAAAAAAATATCTAGGAATGTCACATTTTTAAAAATCTTCTTGATCTAATATTTCTTTAAAATATTCTTATGAGGGGAGGTAAGTAGCTCAGATTCTCATGTAATATCCATGGGAATATGATATTAAAATATTCTTAAAAAAATTTATAATGAATCAAATATAGAAATATTACATTATCATTAATTAAATTTTCAGGAATCACATTCTGGAAATGCACACTTTCCTATAAATATAAGATTTCGTGAATCAAATACCACCTAAATTTTATAAATAAAATTAGTACATCTGCAACATTTTTATAATAAGCTGTAATTTTATATTAAAAATTTACAAATCCTTAAAAATTGTAATAACTTTTATCAATGAAATTATTATTTTCATGTGCTTAACACAAGTGCACAATTACTTTTATGAACATAAACAACAATGGCTAGCCACTTCCTCATGTTCTGTATACATGACGTATTTTGGCCAAGGAGATGCAGCTAGGGTCAAGGGAGATTGAAAAGTTGAAAAAATTTTAATATATCTCCTAACAAAAAAAGGGGTAGATACAAAATTTAAGAAGACACATAAGCCCTTAAAAAAAGAAGTTATTGTATATTGTTAAGTTCATTTCTTTTCTAATAGAGTTAAAATTTTCATTTACTCATAGAGCGTGTTGAAATCTATATATTATAATTTCTGTTCGACAACCAACTAATTGCATTAATAATTAATTAATTTAATTAATTTAATTAATTATTAATTATATTAACTAATAGTATTAATTATTTGAATAAAAATATTTAATAAAATCATATTCTTATCATTAATTATTTATATGTTAAATAATGTACAAAGATAAAAATATATTTTTACTTTAATAATATTTTAAATTTTATATATTATTTATAAAATTAATTCTTCTTCAAATATATATATATATATAATTTATCATTTATTAAATAAAAATTATTATATATCTCGAAACATGTGAATAGTAATAGATAGTAAAAATCAAAGTAAACTTGTTTATCCTTAATTTTTGGATAGAAAAATGTAAAGTTCAAAATTTGCATTTCAACAAGATACTTTAGTTACGTATAGTTAACATGGTTGAACTCTTCTTGGTACGATCTATAGCAAAATAATGGGAAAAATAATTATATAATTTGAGAATAATTTTATACTTTTATAATCTTTTAGTGAATTAGTTATTTGAAAACATTAAGTTCTTAATTTTTTTTGAATTAATTAATTAAAGACCTATCAACTAATTATCAAATAATTAGAATAATTTAGTTAGAGACACTGGAATATATTAAACTTTGATTAAACAGTTAATTGTTCAACAATCTAGTAATTTCTAGTATAATTTTTAAAATCAAATCAATTATTGAACTAGATGAAGCATTGATTTACTAGTTTATTTGTTTAACTACTGATTTACTAATTGAATTAATTTGAACTTTAAAAATATAAATTATATATATACTAATAATATATATTTAAAATAATAAAATATAAGTAATATGATAATAATTTATGTTATAAAAAATAAAAAAATATAAATTCAATTAAATTATAAATATATCACATTTCAATTATTGTAAAATTACAAAAAAATTATTTTTAAAAAAAATTAAAGACCGGTCTAATCTATTATTTTTGAATAATTCACAACAATTCTAATTAATTCTTATCAATTAACATATATTTTTTATCTAAAAGTTTTAATTAAATCAACTCACCGTTGATTTATCGATTGGATCAACCAATTCAATCTATTTTCAAAATTATAATTTTTAGTTGGTTGGTCCCACTCCCATATATAATGGTCTGATCTATATTATTAGTGGGAAAAAGGTTTAAATTTAGGAGATCTAAGCTCAATTGTATTCATGAATTCCCGTACCAATCTGCGATCTTCACTATAAATTTACGGATTGATTCATAATAATAATAATAATAATAATAATAATAATAATAATAATAATAATAATACCAAATTTTGTGGATCTGGATTGGTTGGCTAAAGCAAACCCAACCAATCTTCTAGCCTCGCGCTGTTCATACAAGTTCACTGCCACAATATGTGATAGGCTAAGAACTTCATGTTCCATGTTTGGTATTCGGATCTTAAAAGAAAAAAAAAAAGTGCAGAATTACATCCTTTTCTTTAGACTAGTACAATTATATTTAACATCGTTTTTTGAAATTATATACTTTTATCTGTTCTAAAATAATTTTTTCTTTATGAAATAGAATGGATTTATCTTTTTAATTATAATTCTTTCTTTAATATCACTCCTTAGAATTAGAGGTCTAATTTTTTATATTTATATATATAAATATTATAATTACATTACAATTATAAATAAGTCGGGGGTGTTTATATTTTTCCAAAAAAAATCACATTTATTAATAAAAAATAGAAAAAATAAAATTTTCAATCACAAGAAATAAGATTAAAAAAAGGAATTATTGTTTAAAAATTTAAATTCGTTACATTTTATAACAATAAAAATATTTCAAGGTGGATATATATGTATATATAGAAAATGAATGATATTAAGCATAATTTGATCAAATCTTAATAAATGTAAATGTAATTTTTGCTAAAAAATTTGTGTGGTATTTAGTTGGAAATTAAATAATAATAATAAATTTTAAGTTTAATCTTTAATTTTGTCTTCCAAAAAAATTTTAATATGTCTTTGGAATTATGATGAAGTTGATAAAGCATAGAAAACAACTTTTGATTCCCACATAATTTTGTCAAATATATTAAAATAAATTTATCTACAATAATTGTTTTAAAATTATCATTCATAATTAGTTATATTCAAGATGAATTTTGTCATTATAAACGGGCTTATAAACCAATAACGCATTAATTCAAAGAAAAGTATATTGATCCGAACTTTACACGTCAATGATAACAGTTTGAATTGTGAGAGTGACTCTAGCTAATTGAAACAAAATTCGTTAACATTTTAATTTTCAGAATGATTCTTCACTTAGTATTTCAAAAGAAAAAAATGCTCATTGACTATTAATGTTTGTAAAATTTATTTTTATCATAGACATATTGCATAAATTATTTAAGATTGATCCTAAATCTTTAATTGGTGAAGTCAATTTTAAACTACAGTATACATAACTTGTGAAAAAAATTATGAAAATAAATTTTACAAATAACATATCATTCCTATTTATGCTATTCAAATTAGATTTAGATTAGATTCTCTCGATTACCTTTAATGGGGGTGCCAATTCCTCATAAAACGTATACTTTTTATTTTTTAAAAATTTCTGTGCATTTTTTATATATAAAACTTGATTTGATTTGATTGAGATGTTAAGAAAAATATATCTTTTTTTTAAGTCGATTCCGCAAATAAGAGTGGATTGACTTTATTAGTAAATTATAAATTATTAGATTAAATTTTTTATTATAAAATTTAATATGAGATATTAGATATTCAATATATGAATAAATTTAATATACAAAAATTCATTTTTTTTAAAAAATAGCACCTTTAATTTAAAAAGAAGTGAAAATAATAATAATTGAAAAGATCGAACCTCTTTCAAATATATTAGGGGATTGTGTGAGTTGACAGGCTAAGTATGGTATAGGTAGACAAAAGGGTATGTCCAAAAGCCGTACATAACTTTAGCATGTACCATGTAGTATAAATTGGCGCAACTGCGTGAATGAATCTAATAAAAGTGAGCTATAATATCCTGAGAAACAAATAATGATGGCAAGCCCCCAATAATAATGACCGTCTTCACTCAGGCAATCCATTAAACCTTTCTTAAATAACACTTTTTTATTCTATCTTCTCTCTTTTTTTTTATCATGTTTTTATTTCTCATATCAAAAAATTAAACACATAAATAATATTTTTACAAAAATATTATTGATTTCAAAAATAGAATCTGAAATTGAATTTAAAATTTTTTATATTCATTGAATTAAATTTTATAATTTTTTATTATAATTTTATATTTAATAATAACTCTTAATTTATATTTAAAATTTAATTTCAAATTACATCTATATAATATTACTAATAATTTTAGTAGGGCAATGATATTATTTTTTTTATATATTGATAATGAAGAAATTTGAATTTAAAATTTCCAACAAATTACTCAAATTCCTTTCCATTACCTCTCCACTTAATGACTCAAGATGATACCAATATTGCTTTTTAAGATTTTAACCTTTATACGTGTTAAGTTCAACTTCAAAATTTTACCCTTTATATGTATCAAGTTCAAATTCAAAATTTTACATGTATTATTAAAAAAAAAAATTAAGTTCATGCAATATTGACTGCCTGCCTCTCAAATAGTTTAATGAAATATTGTTTTGCTTTCATGATTTAAAGGGATTAGGGGTTGTTTATTTTCATCCATAAATGAGTGTGACAGTGCTCAAGAGTGTTTTCCTTTGCATGGCCACACAGATATAACTGGCACTCATGAATATCCATCATCATATACATGCCTTATAATTACAATTATGCAAAGTGGTAATGACTCTTGCTTTATTTTCACCAATCACTTAAATGGAGAGAGAAATTTGGAGATGATTGCATTGCATCACCCTCTGTGAGAAAGAAGCAAAGTAACTGGTTTGTGGAGCATTACACTTACTTATACATGGACCAACACACGTGAAGACTTTAAAATTTCATCATTTTTCGTTACTTCTTCTCATCATGTCTTAGATTGCGATTCCATTGTCAAAAAGACATCTTTGGAAGAAAAGAAAAAGAAGATCAACAGGGCCAAGTTTATTCAGAAGAATCTTTTTAATTTTTTTTCTTGATTATTTCTTAAATTTTTATTCACTGCTACAAAAATTGAAAACAATATTCTTTAATATACGTTGGTTGAAAGAGACGTAGACATATAGATTAGAATGGTAGTATTTCTAAAAGTATACGTTGTTTATAAGAGTGGTGACATTTTTTCACTATAAATAAAGTAAATCTTATTTTATTTTTCTTATTATCACATTCATTTTCTTTCTTATTTATTTTCAAGTTCATTCTTCATCTTTGTCCAACTCTTTTTGTAAAATCCTACGTTGCACTTCATCCTCCACTATATGATAGTGAGCTATCAATACTCACTTCTATAAAAATTGCTTAACATTGATTGTTTGACAACTTAGACATTGATTATGAATCAACATATATGCAAGTATTATTGTATATTAAATTATTTCACATCAAATTCACAACTAAAGTGGAAAAAATACAATAATGTTAGTTTTTATATGTATAAGAATCATCATTGTTCCTTCCTTGGAAGTACAACTCAACGAAGCAAAACCTCTACAAAATATATAGCAACATGATATGTTAATTTTTTAATAAATAATTGATGTTGAATATCTGTATAAGTATAATTTTTTAAATAATTGATGTAATATATCATATTCCTTAACATTAACCTTCTCTCATAATTCCTCTATGCTTGATCTTTTCTAATCTCCAACATCTCCGATGACATTACAAAATCTCAATTTCAATAATTTTAAAAACTATAACAAAAGAATAAAAATAATAAATGTCTATATCCAATACTCGTTGGTTAATATATAAAGTTAATACTTTCTAGAAAAATACTCTTGAATTCAATATTTACAAATACAATAAATATTCATTAAAATTTGATGTATAATATTACATATTTCATATAAATAAGTAGTAAATAATGCTATCGAATGTAAAAAAAAATGAATGAAATTAAATTTCTTATAAAAGTTGTATTAAAATGAAAGATAATAAAACATGATTGTTTATGAAATCGCAAATTAATTTATAAGAACAAATATAAAAATTAAAAAAATTCTTACTTTTATATTTTGTAGTTTTCTATTGAATGTGTAACCCTATGGATTTAGCGATAGACTAACAAATTTTCAATATTATAAAATAATTAGTGAGTATAAATACAAAAGTGAAAATAATTATATTAAAGTTGGAAGGTGAGCATACCTCAATAAAAAAAGAATAATTTTAAAATTATAAAAAGCTTTAGGATAAACTTTACAAAAGGTGTCATGATTTGACTCTTAACTCGTGCCTTGCTTTTCATATTATTTTAAGTTTCCATAATAATTACTAAAAAAATCCAATGTCTATGATAAAATAATATTATTTTATTATAAAATTTCATACATTAATTATTAAATAAAAAAGGCATCATAACACTTTAATATTATTAATGAAACAAAAATATTTTGTTTGACCAATTTTTTCTATAATCTTTCAAACAACTAAAATCATCTTGTATACTCACATCCTAATCTTTAGGTTTTTTGTACTTATGCTTACTAATTGTTTTATAGTATTAAAAATGTATTAGCCCATTGGTAAATCTGTGAGATTGTGTATTCACTAAAAAAGTACAGGATATAAATGCAAGAACTTTCTTTATTTTTTATTTTGTTCTTGCAATTAGTTTTTTTATTTCAAAATCAACCATATTTTATGACCTTTCATTTTGATACAAGTTTTATAAGGTGTATAGGTAAGAATTTTGATTTCATTTTTTTTAATGTTTAATGCTATTATCTATTATTATTTATTTATATGAATGTGTAATATTATACATTAAATTTTAATAAATATTTATTATATTTGCATATATTGAACTTAAGTTAACTTTTTGAGGAGTGTCAATTTCATATATTTACTAATGGTTAGTGATATAAACTTTTACCATTTTCATTATTTTCTCATAATTTTTAAAATTATTGAAATTAGAATTTTAAAATATCATTAGAGATGTTAGGAATTGAAAAAGGCTAGATAAAAAGGAATTGCTAAAAGGAGAGTGTTAAGAGAGAGGATATATAAGAAGGGATTAGACAAAGAGGAAAAATGGGGTTAGGTTGGGGAGAAAGTTATACCACATAGGTTATTTAAAATAACTTTAATTGAACATTATTTATTTTCCCATTGTAGTTGTGAAAAATGATGACATTAATTATTTATATAAAATTAATGTTATTGCATATTTTTTACACGTTGGTTATTAACTGATATGGAATAGCTTGACATTTAATTGTTAATTACCATTTAGAAAAATAGTTCTAAAAACTAGTTTGGTTAGAGATTTGGTTTTTAAAAATTTATTCTTTTACAACCTCTAACCAATTTTGCTAAAATACAATGTAGCGAAAATAAATAGGATCAAATATATATAATGTTAAAGAGATTACTTGATGTTGTTAAAAAAGATGCTAATGCAAGATCTTCAAACTGCCATTTGCAAGATCTTCCAGACTTTGTTCTAAAATGAAGACATTGGAAGTGAGCCATTGAGTACTATATAAAAAAAATAAAAAATTGTTAAAATTGATAAATTTAAACTTAAGCACTAAGAGTCATTTTAAAAAAATAAATTATTCACTTAATTTTTTAAATTTCCCTCTAAAACTTGATAGAATTTCAATTGAAACTCTCCTTAAAAAATTGAAATTATAAAGTTTCAATAAGTTTGAAACTTTTCCATATTTTCATAAAAATTGGATCCCTTGACTTTCATAAGGTATCATAATAGTTCATGATGACTCATTAAGGCTAATAATTTTCGTGCATAATATATTTTAGGATCCATAATGGCTCATTAAGGCCAATTATATTTATTACGGCTCATAATACCTCATTAAAGTTCCTAATTTTTAAAATTTAAATATTCCTAATTTAATATTTCCTATTAAAAAATATATCTTCAATTAATATTTAAAATATATTTGATTCATTTAAAACTCATTTATTAGATATTTCTAATTTAGAATATATTTTCAATAAATTCTTAAAAATCAAATATCATCTTTGTGAAATTTCTAATGTAATTTTACTTAATGAAATAAATAATTCAAATTATATTTAATAAAATTTTACTTAAATTATATCTTCGACTTTTAGTAATTGTCTAGAAGAATATTTTAGAAATTAGAATTTTTAAAAATTAACTCTCATTATCTAACCATACTAGGCCACATACAAGGATCCAATGACTTAATCATGCATGTGTTTCCATATATTAGTTCAATAATTTTTTCTTATTTAGCTCGATCCAATAGTAGTATGTATAGGGCTTTGAGCTACTTTGGAGATCTTATAGATACATATATAATTGACTCCTAATAATTAAGTACTTTAATTATTTAGTTTTAGTAATCCTTTCACTATAGAATTGAAATTGCACTTCAATTATATATGCCTTTGTTTAAATAAAGATCCAAACAAACTAGCTATTCCTTTAAACTATATTCTTATGCCATATTAATTCTTTACATATCGTTTTGCATAACATTCAATTAAATTTATAAAATCAATTTGATTTATTTTAGCACTTATTAATTTCTTTAACAATCATTAGTGAGCTTTCTTCTAATTTGCTTAAAATTGATGTGCTTAGGTCTAAGACTTATGATCAAGTACCGAAATTTACTAAGATCATTATATCATCAAATTTTATATTGTTATATAATAATTATATTCTTAATAAATATATCAATACCAAATTATAAAGTATATTGACCCTCAATTGAGTCTCACTCGTTTGCAGCTTAAATATGTATATCCATAAGAATATAATTATATATAGCTCAAAATTTAGAATAAAGTAAATTAATGCTTATGAAATTCTATTTATCTTGACAATAATCATATACATTTTATTTAAGATCCTATTCAATATGTCACGTACATCTGTAAATTTTATATGACTAAGAAAGTCATATATTCCAAAATTTATAATAACATTAATAAAGTGCCTAACTTTATTAATATATTGTGAATAAGTTTTTTTATTAATTATAAATAACTTGTATTCATATTATAATTATATGAGTACATATTATATAATTAATTAAATCTTTATTCAATTCTAATGCAAAATAAGTATTTAAAAAATACTTATAATTATTTCTGTAAAAAATGAAATAACTCACAAAAATCAACTACTTTTATAAGCTCATTCCCAACAATAATGATGCCCTTATTTGCATCAATTCATAACCAACATTAAAGGGCAATTTTATAGTAATGAAAATATAAAAACTATTATAAGGTATATATGAAAGAAGATTTAAATAAAAATACTTCTTATTAATGAAATTTTTTATACTTACATATATTTAATTTTGCTATATATATGTGTGTGTGTTTTTAATGTGATTATTCTATTACAATAAGAAAGAAATATTGGTGAAATTAATCATATGAATAGTGCAACCCATAAGAAAGAAATATTGGTGAAATTAATCATATGAATAGTGCAACCCATTATACACGTTAAGCTAAAAAATTTATTAGTTTTTAACATTATTATTATGCTAATAATAATATTATTTAATATTAAAAAGATGAACAAGTTTTGTTATAGAAAATAAATAAATGGTGAATGGTAAAAAAGTAAATATGGAACATATTCTATTAAATATGGATTAAAGTTTATTTTTGTACAAAATGGGAATTTACCATTTATAAATGCCGGGCTCCTCAATATTTTTAAATTGTTGAATGGAGGGCTAATTCGCTAATACAAAAACCTATTTACTAAACATCAAAATTAATGGATTGACTTTATCAATCAACTAAAAGCTAATCTAACCGTTACTCGCCAAACACTTTTATTGGAATTCATATATTATTTTTCATTTTTTCTATTTTATTGAATTTATTTCTGGACTACTCCTATTATTTACATATCAACTATTCCAATATTAAAGATTTTACATTCTTTTATATATGTACTTCCTAATGATCTCTTATTTTGCTAGTTTTCCCTTTATTGTTTCCTCTCTTTTTTACTTTTATCATTTACTTTCAATGCAATAATGCTATATATAATAAAAATAAGGTCCAAATTTAAATTTAAAATATAAATTAAGAAATATTAATCAATATAAGAAGATTGAGCAAATTTATAAAATGTAATCTGATGAATACAAATGATTGGGAACCTAATTTATAATCTCATTTTCAATGCATATGAGATTTTTCTTTCAATATAGTAAAGAGTTACTTGTATATCATTTTTTGTAATTTTTTTGCTATATTTTCATTTCCTTTTTTATAAACATTCTTTATTTTAATTGTATTGTATATTTTATTAAAAAAATCCCCTTCCAGTGGCATAAAATATCTTACGTGTACCTCTCTAATCTCAAGAATTATAAGTATTTCATTTTCAATAATAATTATAACTAGCCATTAATTTTATGAATATTTTTATATCACCCATAATTTTCACCTTGATTTTGTAACTTCTTAAAATAACTTGAACCATTTTTTTAATATTTGACTAAATATTTAAAGTTTCTATATTTGTCGATTCACATTAGGAGCTGAAATTTACCACCCAGTCACATCATTTTTTTTATTCACACTCTTCTCTTCAACTTTATATATTTATTTATCTTAACTATCTACTTCTTCTATTATTGTGGTTTATGCCTTAAATTAAATAATAATTAATTAAAAATATTTTTTAAATACAGGTTAAAATATACATAACCCGTACATTATACCTTATGTGCAAAAATTTTGATATTTTAAATGATGCAATTAAAACATTTACATTATATATGTTGTGCAGAAAATCCCTTTCCATTATCTGCTCTTTCAAATTTTAATGGTAAAGAAGGGGTTTTTGCAAAAATTTTTTGGGTGATTAGTTGTACAAAAATTGGCTTTTCAAAATCATTTATGTCTAATTTTAAAATGAAAATTATCAATAATAATTTTTACTTTCAAAATTATTATTTAAATATTACCAAATAAAAATATTAATCTATGATCAATATTTTCAAACTATTTATTCATGATTAACTATATTCAAAATAATTTTTTTACTATGGTGCAAAATAACTTTAAAGAATATTTTATTGCGCTTCATTTTGAGAAATTTTCTTTTCTATTGGTACAATTTTTATGAAGTTATTTTCTTAATAATACATATAACCAAAAATTACGATTAAAATTTTATATTGAGTTAATTTATTCTACTAATTTTTTTATATATACATATGCATAAATATTTTAGAAACAATTTATTTAATTATGATTTGTTTAAATCAACTATACAAGTTACTTTACTATATCCATTAACTTTAAGATAAAAACTATTTTCATTAAATTTATTATCTTTCTCTAAAAATTTATTTATGAATTCTTCTTCTTTAAATTTGTTATACGCATGCAAATCTTGTTTCAACTCTATATGTTCTTTTTTCAATTTTGAAGGTTTTATTAATGATTAAAAAACTTAAAGATACAATTTTAGTTGTTTTTCAAAGTTATATATGTTTTTAGGAGATCGATTTCGGAAAAAAATTGTACCAATTAAAAAGAAAATTTTTTAAGATGCAATGAAATAAAATATTTTCTAGAGATGTTTTGTAGGTGCGAAGAATTATTTGTGAACATAATTAATTATTAATAGTTAAATTTACAAAATTAATTATAAATTTATCTTTTATATTCAATAATATTTAAATCTTAATTTTAAAAGTTAAAATTATTATTTAAAATTTTTAATTTGAAACCAATTTAAAAATAATTAATTTTATAAAACTATTTTTTGTATAATCAATCACGTTAAAAATATAATTGCAAAAAGGCCCCTTAACCTTTAACGTTTGGATGGAGAGATAATAAAGATGCAGGAATTTTTTTTACACAATATATATAATTTAAATATTTTAATTACAACTTTTAAAATATTAAAATATTTTACTTACAAAATATAGTACAAGAAAAAAAATTTCTAATACTACCTTCACATTAAATTTTTAGTATTACTTTCGTACATTTTACATCATATGTATTATTTTTTTCATTAATAATTCAAACCATTTAATTTTGAGTTGTTATGTCTCCGATTTGAGAAGAGAACTCAATCCGACTAACAAGAAAGAGCCACGCCAAAGGCCAAAAGGGCCGTGACCTCATCAATGCTGCGAGGCTCCAAGTCTTCCCCCATTGCTGCTTTTCTATTTTCTGAGGTCATTTTTAATGATTTGGCATAATACCAATTGCCTGCATTCCTAATGATGAATTTTTTTTTACATTATTACGGTCCGTAAGTGCATTGAACCCTACACGTGAGCTTAGGGGTTTTTATTAATTTTCTTAGGGTGGGTGACGCAAAAGGGACCACAAAGTTGTATACTCTCTTCTTGCGTTCACACTCAATCTTCCAGCTATAGCCTATATGTGCCCTAACCAAATGAAGATGGATCCCATTGAGGCTATTTACACTTCAATGGGGTACATAGAAGGATATTATGCGACATCGTCCCTTAATTTGGTTAGAAAAAACATCAAAGGAAAGAATCCCCATAGGGAAAAGGCAGATTTTGTTTGCAAGAAGAAAGAGGAAAAAGCAATCTTGCCAACTATAACCCTTTGGCATTTTGCCTAAAATTCTATTTTGTCTTCTTCCATAGTATCCTCCTCAAATAACTAAACTGACAAATTTTGATTGTAAATACGTTTGTTTTATGTTTGAAAATTATAATTAGTTTTCTTTTCTAATATAAACGAAGCAAGCTTAAAAGTTCAATTTTCGTGCGAAGAATTTGTAGCAACAAAGCATTCTATATAAAATTTGATTCAACAAAAAATTTAATTGATTTTCAATACACTAAAAATATGCAATCGAGCCTGTTTAAATATGTAATCATAAATTGTAAAATGATTACTTTATTATTACTCGAACAGTAATCATTTTAGTTTTACTTTGTTAACTTTCTTCGGTTTTAAAAAAGTCGCAATTATTTATTATAAAACACAATTTTTTTTATAACAATGCTATATGAATTAAAAATGATATTTGAAATTGAATTTTAAATATAAATGAAGGACTATCAATTACATATTAAATGATAAAGTAAATTTATAAAATTCAATTTAATAAACATAAAAAATTTAAATTTAATTCCATATGCATATATATTTTCACTCTTTTTATCAAAACTTGCTATATTTTTAATACAAACATGTATTCTCAGGAAATCATACTCACTAGCATCCTCATACGTAATAGTCACTGCATTAATTACTTCAATTATATTATCTTGTGTAATTTAAAAATGGTCACTTTTACATATATTTTAAAATTTGATTTAAATTTATATTATTTGTTTATAATTTATTAGTCACATATTCAAATTCCCTTCTTGTTTTGCTAGGCTAATAATTTTTTTTAAAAGAGATCTCCTAATATTTAAAGATCAATTAAATTGTTGCTTATCATTTCAATTTAACTTAATAATAATATTTAAGTAGGTTTCTATTAATATCCCTAATATGTCACCAACATTTTATCTGATGGAACGGTGGAACCTTTCCCTCTATCACTTTTATTTAAAAAAAAATTAAGAGAAAAGAAGAGAAAATCATCTTCCTTTAGAAAGTCTGAAGAAGCCATTGGACCCTACATCCATCATCCACAGGGGGACCAGGCTAATTGTTACTTACTGCTTTATCCAAATCCATTTGGTAGAGTAATCTAATTTGTCAACTCAGAAAATAGCAATTTCACATCGCAAACAAGAACATCAACATATTTGACTTCTTTCACAAAAACATCGTCATGGTACTAAAAGGAAAGGTGCTCGTATTTTAGGATACACAAAAAGGCAGCAACGATGCTTTTAATTCCCGCATGGAAATTATTGCAACTAATCGCCGAATGAAATATCGATACGTAGAAGCAGCCAATAATGCTTTTAAATGAGATCTTAATACTTTATAGGGGAATTCTACGATACCCCCGAGGTTTCAAACCTGGGGTGATGTGGTGCATTATGAATCATTGGATGAGATTACCAAAATTCTTAATAATTTCATTCAATGACTTGTATTGTGCCACGTCACCCCGAGTTTGAAACCCCCCGGAGTACCGTAGCAAGCACCTACTTTATATTATCCATAATACATGAATTAAATGAGATGGGCCCTTCTAATGCCATTGCTTAGGCCCAAACCCATACTGTTCTTCCGGATATGATCACCTACATATATCACTTTAAATTTTAGACTAATTTAAAATAATTTGGTAAATTATATGGATTAATTTAATGAATACAGATTCTATTAAACCATTTTAGAAAATTTTAATGATAAATCTTTAAAACTTTTCTTTTTTGTTACTGAAATGGGCTAAAGCCCAAGCAGAAAAAGGGAAAAGGACCTTTAAAACCTTTTGGTATAGACGATTAGCGCATTTTATTTGTCTTTCCCTAAAACCTTCACAAGACAGAAAGTGACTCCTCATGCTCTGCAATTATCATTACTGTTCACTGTTTAATTTAAATTAAATCAGACAGATTTAGTAGATAGGTTGCCATGTTTCTCCCCCCCCCCCCGCCCCAAATAATAGATAGCCATTGCTCTATTTTTAGATTTTCTCTCTCTTCTGTAGCAAAAGAATATAAGATTAATATCTTATCGACATAGAAAAAGGGGCCTTGTACAATCCAAACTATAATTCAACAAATTTAGATTTCATCCGTCTTTTATATAAAATATTTAACGTTATTAATTAAAAAAATTGATATGTTTCAATTATACCTCATATCTTTACTTATACTCAATAAATAAAAAATATTTATTAAGTTGTATAATTTTTAATATTTTAAAAATTAAAAAATTAGATTTTTAATATATATGAATCCCACAAAACTAATAAATAGACAATAAAGTTAATGATTATCTTTTATTTATTGTATATAACTAAAGATGTGTGAAATAGTTGAAGTATATAAAAATTTTTCATTAGTAAATGAGAAGAAAGCATTTTATTGAAATAATAATAGTAATAAAAGAGTTTTTATAATTTTTTTTATCAATATAGTAATGTATGGGTAGTTGATAGTTTAAAGTTAATTTATATTAAATCCTCATTCAAATGCCGCTTATTGTTTTATTTTCTTGAAAAAAATTGATAGTAAATAATGAAATAAAGCTTTCAATTTTATTATCTACCGTTTCCCATTTGCAATTTGGTTATCTAGGTGACTGGCTGGCTTGTAAGCAGAGAGATTGTTAATTAGAGTTTACAGGCAGGATCAGAGGATAAGTTTTGCAACCAAACAGAATCACTTGAAACAGCCACGTCATCATCATTCCTATGCCAACTCCATAGTGCATGTGTTGCATTCATCACCTCCATTGTCCCATGCCCAAAGCTTGCCTCTCTGAACAACGATATCTCTGGCTTTGGATCTATGTACCTGCACATTAATAACCTCACTTCAATCCAATTTCCATAGTTTCATTTCAACCATTCTATGCGAATTCAATCCAATTTACCACAAAATTTAATTTGTTAAAAGCCTCTCTTTTGTCAAACCCATAAATTTTAATTTAAATTAAGATCATAGTCTGCAATTATTACACTGATCATTTTAATGATCATTTCATTCTCTAACTTAATTTAATGTGACTGTGTTATCATAAAATTTGACTAACTCTTCATAAAATGGATTATATTTCATTCATCATTATATATGATTAATATTAAGAATACTTTTATTGTGCTTATTAATAAATGACTCAGTGACTATTCTTAAGACAAATAAATTTAACATGTATTTATCATTATTTTAGAAGTTATTACTGCTACAATTCCATATATATCAACATATTGATACTCAAGAATGCCACGCATCCACCCCTCTTTGAGAATCTCACTCTTGGAACCTACTTTTCACAACATTTGGAACCTTAACGAATATTATAAATAAGTATGAATCTCCCTTCCTTTTTGAGGGCTAGTCTTCACTCCCCCACCCTTACTCTATATTCAATGTTGTATCCCCTTTGATACATATACAAATTTTCTGCATTATTTGTATAAATTTAACTGTATGTCCCACACAGATTCAATATAAATAAATCCTTATAATATTATTGCATCCGATATGAAAATGGCAAAGGTGAATCAGTTCACTTACTTGTTGGCGAGGCCTTCACGGTTACCGCCATCCCCGACTGTGATATGAATCGGACCACAATTATCAGCTTTATCTTTATAAACCCTTGTCTGTCAAACCAAATCACATATCATGTACTTCGTTGGGATCAAAGCTTACCATCATAAAAAAGACAAAACACACAAACATCTGAACTTACAAATCGCTCGTAAGCGTGAACATGTCCGGCAAAAACAACATCGACGCGAGCTCTGTAGATCAAATCTTCCATGGAAGCCTTCATGGCAACAGATTCTTTCTCGCCCTGATGAGCAGTGTTGGAGTTATACCACGGTGCATGGATCAGCACCACTATCCATGGAGTCTTCCTCCTGTCCACCTTCTGCAAGTCCTGCTGAAGCCATTTGTACTGCGCAGAACGAGGATCGAAGTCGGTGTAGGAGCCCAGCATCACAACATGAACGCCGGCGACATCAAAAGAATAGTAGAGGTTGGAGTTGGATCCGCTCTCCTCGTACGGCATTCGCCACCGTGCGTTGTAGGCGGTGAATGGTTCGCGATGGACGAGCGGTATTTTCTCGACCTCGTGGTTGCCTTGGGTCACCATCCATGGGCGCTGGCTGGCTAGAGGTTCGACCAGACGGCTGAAAGAATCCCATCGGCTTTGTATGTAATCTGCATAGGATAAGTCACCGGGTAGCAGCAGCATGTCGTAGTTTGAATTCGATATGTGATCCAAGGTTGACTTCGTCCAATCTGTCTGTCCAAGATCCCCTGTTTACACACAAAACAAAACATAATATAGCTCTTGTTCAGAAGATTAACCCGCAGAAATTGAAGAACAAAAATGCTAGATGTATGCAACAAGTTTGTTCCGCTCTCGTTTACTTAATGGTATCTTTTCATTTGTATTTAAAATTCAAGTTCGCAATTCTATTTTTGATGCATATAGGAATCATTCAAAATGAGTTGCACAATTTATTTTTTTTTTTGGGTCTTTATTGTTGTTTTCAAATATAGAATATGGCATAATTGTGAATGAAAGGCTGAAGTAGTTACCAACGACTGCAAATTTGATGGGGAACTGGGCAGGTGGGGTTTTGAAGGAGTATTGTTGTGGGGAAGGTGGGTCACCCAAACGGTAATAGTAGATGGTATTGGGGTTCAAAGGACCGATGACAACGTCGTGAATTTCGCCGGAGTGGTACAGTAGATAGCGGTAGGAGGAGGTTGATCCGGTGGCGGAGATAGTATTTGCGGCGGCAGATTTGCCGTATTCAACTTTTGCAGCGGTTGGATTGTCTGTGATCCATGATATCCTCATTTTGTCTTGGTCCACTTGAGATATATGCACCTGCACTCACAAGTCACAACCAACACCAACTCATACCCGTTAGGCCATTTGGGCTAGTAGGCTAAAATTCTTCTGGCCTATTTTTACATTAAAGCTTTCTTCCATATGGATCCCCAAATTTAAAAAGCCCAATACACAAATTTTTACTCTGAATTCATATTTGTTTTTAATTGAAATTCATCACTTTGATATAAAAATATTAGCAAATTACACTTGTATTCCTATAAATCTAATTTAGTTGCACTTACATATTTTTTATTTTTAAAAATATATATTCACAATTTTGATTTTACTGGGGCAGAAAATACAAGTATATCTTTAAAATAAAGAAAAAATGAGAGGTGACTATATATTAAAAAAATTCAATATATATTTGTATAGATAAAATAAATACCAATGTAATTATACTAAAATTTGAGAAATATAACTGTAATTTTCCCTAAAAAAGTTTATATATTTATCTAAATTTACATTCTCAATTTCTTTATAAGGAATTTAGGCAATCAAGTGCCAAAGGAAAAAAAAAAGGAATAAAGTAATGAAAGTTTTCTCGGCATTCATAATTATAATTATATTCTATCGACTAACTAATGTTAATGATTTCAATTTCATCATCATTGTTGATTGTCTACCTGCAACTTCGCAAACTAGACAAGAGACAGCCAACCGTTGACGAGGCCGAGGTTAGTTAATTGAAAATAAATATTCGAAAACCCATAAATATCACATTTCTGGATAAAAATGTGCTTTGTGTACAGAACTATTGTAGGATAAGAAAGGAATGTGAATTTTATAAGCAAGATTTACATGTTGTGTTTAGTGTATAAAAATTTAGAAATGCTATACTTATTAAAAATAAAATTTGAAATTGAATTTCAAATTTTATATATTCCTTGAATTCAATTTTATAAATTTACTTCCTTATCATGTATTTGATAATAGTCTTTGGCTTTGATTTACATTCAAAATCTAATTTTAAATCTCATTTTTAACATGTATAACATTATTGATAAAGATTGCATATATGAATTATAAAATGACCTGGGCAGTATATCAATTAAATCTACGTATACTTGTATTATTTGTGAAAGGCTATATTAATTAAATCTTTTAGAAATTGTATACACAAATGCACTAAAATATAACAATGAAAATTAAACCTTGTAGATAGCATGTACTGTACTATATTTGCAGCTGAAGCAATGAAAAACCCTCTAAATACGTTGGATAATTGGATTAAACTGAAGGACTCGTTTGTTTTGAGGAATTCTATACAATTAATTATACATTGAATACATTCTAACAGAGTCTTAATTTTGTTTCTGGTGAGGAGTCTTGATCAATATATTAGAACTCCCGGCAACTTCATATTAAAGCAAAAGATGAGAAAAAGGAAACTTTCACCTAACTACACATTACATAGAAAATTTCAGTTTCAATTTCAATTTGTTTTGTTGCAAACTTAATGTAATTCCATTTTATACCAAAAATGTGCGTAATTGAAACAATTAAGCAACTTAATTAACTAATGATTAAAATGGTTTTACTTCAAAGATGGGGTTTAGAATCGACCATTGTCTAGAGTAAGATTAACTATGCAAATTTTATTTTATAACAATGTTTTAAATCAGATGGAACAAGGAATCAAAAAAAGCTATTGGATCACGATTCAATTGATCCAATTGATTAAATCAATAATCAAAACTGGATGATATCATAAATAAAAGTCTATATAAATATTAAAATTAATATTATCTAATTTATATTATGCAATATAAACTTATAATTTATATAAAAATAAAAGAAATAAAGTGAATTAATAAATTTTTATTAATTAGGTATTAAATTTATATTTTTTGTTATTTTTAATTATATATATATATATATATATATATATATATATATATATATATATATATATATATATATATATATATATATATATATATATATATATATATATATCAAACTAACTCAACCAAAAAACAAAGTTTAAAAATAAAAACAAAAGAAGAATTGATCGGTCTCTTAAAATTGATCTCATCTTTTAGTTTTTGTTCGTTCATATTACTTCAGATTATTTCAAATCAATTCCATGATAAAATAATTTTTTTTAAATAATATCCAACTAAATAACATGATGATTAGCGGCCGAATCATAAAGATGCAGTTTGACTTTTAAACACTGCTTTATAAGATGCAATAAACGGAGATTGCAATTCTGATTCAACTTTCCATCAACACTATCCCGTTGCGCCCCGACCTATAAGCTAATCCCCCACTACACAAATTTTACATGCGTCTAGTCCATGAAATTATAATTCATTGACTTCGAGTTATGACCTCAAAAGATACGTGTCACCTAGATGCATCCATCATGCGAACATTGTCGTGCCAAACTAGGAAAATGCCCCACCTTTGGTGAGCCACACTCTTCACTCCTCCAACCCCTCATTATAATTGGTTATCCAACTCATTCACCAATCCTCCGATTAAGCCATGGACGGATTCACATTCCACCCCACAACAAATGAAAGACTCTTACGTCACCTTCTTCATTTGGATCAGAGATTTTTTTTTCTTTTAATGTAATATCAGAAAGAGTTTGCGTTGACCAAAATAATTAAACAATGTTAATTTGAGGTTTTTACTTTTTACTAATAAGTAAAAAAGGAAATATATAATAAATGGGAATTTTATTGCATCAAATGTTTATTTCTTTCCTATTTAATTTCATCGCCAACCTGAAGCAGAAAAAGCTTGTCTGTAAAATAACACCGTTAGAGGATGATCCATCACCTTCCGAGTAACATTCCCAAAACCATGAACCACAAAGTCACAATCACAATTGAATAGTTTTAAATATTAGAAGCAACTTTTCTTATGCCATGGTTCATTTAATTGGTTACGAATTTATGATGATAAGCCATAATGCATATCATATATAACGCAAAATGAAGAGATCGTTCGAGAAAAAAACCTAAATATGAACTATCATCGGAAGGAGAGAGGCTTTTTCAAGTGTACCTGTTGAGGAGAAATTTCAGAATCGTCATCGAAGGATTTTGCCATGAAGATGGCTTGGCGTGGCGGCGGCCGTGTGTAACAGTAGACGCCGCCGCAGAATCTGAAAAGTTCGAGAAGAAGAAGAAGACAGAGCCCTCGGACGCCCATGGTTTCGATAACAACCCTTCCCTGAAACCAACAGAGTCAAGAGCAGATGGAGTTTGGAGAAGAAACTGACAAAAGAGAACTGTCAGAGCAACATGTGAATTCAATATTTATAACCTTCCCTGGTTTAAGACTTTGGGCGCCTCATGTCTCCCGGAATATATGGTTACTACAACGTTTGCCATTCACCTTGCGCACACACGTCATCTTTGATTGGAATTGGGTTTTAGTGTGAGAAACATTATTTTAAGACGGAGTCGCCGGTTATCTTATGTAATGATACAATGTCAAATTTAATTTAATTTTATATTAATTTGAATAATTTTTTTAAAACGTATTATATAATAATATCTTAATAATTAAATTTGATTATATATTGATTTATAAAATCTTCCTTGCTTTATTAAGAGAGTGAGAAGTTTATGTCATTAGAGTGAATATAGACATATATTGTTGTTCTATATATTGGTAAATACGAGGGATGAAGTATATTTTACGAAAGAGATGTGAAAAATTAAATTGTGTTTTTGATAGTTAAAATTAAAATATAATTAAAAATTATATAATTATAAAAAAGTCATTTAATTAATTATAAAAATTGCCTTATTTTGCAGTTTAATTATGATCCTTCAATATGAGATTTATGAATTGTAATTCACCTTTTTTTACATAAAAATAATGCTCACATTATATATATAAAATTTAAGTAAAATTTGTTAAGTATTAATTATAAAATTCTTTAATCAAATTATGCATTAATTACTCTATTTAAAAATAATAATATAAAATTGATAGTTATTATAATTATCAAATAGTAATTAAGTAAAATAATTGCATATATATCATAATTTGATTAAAAAATTTTATAATAACCAAGGGAATTTTACCTAAATTTTATAATATATATATATATATAACGAGGATGTAATTGTCAAGTTATATATTTTTATTAAAATTTATTGATTATTGATAAATAATATGTTAATATATATTTTTGATACAAATAATATGTTTATATGTTGACAACTGAAACGTAAATATATAATATAAATATAATTCTGAATCTTATGCATCATCCCATGCTTGGCCATCGCTTGAATTTGGGACAATGGGCCCTTTAATTTTTTGAATGTGTGCATGGAGGGATATCCCCGGCATATAAAGCTGTGCAGGTGTAGCCTGAAACAGATAAGGCTTAAAATTATTCGGATCGATGGGAATTACGAGGAATATGCTCCAGTTGTAGTAGTTGTTTTTGTTAAATAAGTTTATTGTAAAGAAAGAAATAAGAAATAAGATTTTATTATAATTTTAATATATAATATTTAGAGTAATTGTATTTTGCATAGTGTAAATAAAATATTTTATTTTAATAATCTTAATATACATTGAATTAAATTAATAAGGTTCAAATTGATAACTTTTGCAAATAAAAAATCTTAATTGATAAACAAATCTTTAAAAAAGTTTCAAGCTAATAACTATTGGAAAGAAAATATTAACAAAAAATTAAGTGATATAAGAAAATATTTCAAATTGATCATTAACATTACATAATCAATTAATTTTTCTTTAAGTGATTACCAATTTAAAACCTAGTTATAATGTGTCAATTAAAAATTTTGACCTTGATTAACTAATTATGAATAAAAACAAAATAATTTTATATATCAGAAAAATTAAAATAAAATATGAATTTAAATTAAATTTATTATTAATATAAAATATTTTATATTATCAATAACTAAAAATATATTATTAAAAAATAATAATAATTAAAAATTATTAATAATTATAAATAATTTTAATAATTTTTTATTAATATCATAACATATAAATAATAATATAAAATTAATTTTCAAATCCATAAAAGATTATATTTAAAGAATAACAAATGTGATTTGCACATTAAAGACAAACAGTATAACTAAGCGAAGAAATACCATGATATCATAGATCGGGTCACTGATTTGACAGTGAATAATGATTTAATTATTTATAATCTAAAAGTATAAAAATATAAATATAAATTTATATAAAAAAAAACCCATACTACTATACAAAGGAGACTACTTCCTTTGCTGTGTACTTTTTATTTTCTCAAAAAATTGGATATAACACGTATTATTTTTAAATGTAAGAAAACTAAACGGTAATTTTTAACCACTTCAAGCATAAAAATAACTATACATTTGTAATATAATTATTTTTTAAAAACATTCTTTTGATTCAAACTCATAATTTTTAAAATGAAATACTAATACAGCACTACTGATTACTGAACTAACCAACTTGACAATAACATTATGAATAATTTATTATTGTAATAAAAGGAATTCAAGTAGTTGGGCTCCACTTTTTTCTTAAAAAAATTAATATTTATTTAGTTCAAATTTGATAAAATGAGGACAACTTTATAATCTCAAATTTATTTTAAAAAATAATTAAATAATTATTTTTATTTTGAATTTATAACATTTTATAGTTTTTTTTTTATCTATTTGAATTGATTCTTCTCTCTCTCATATTTATTTTAAATTGTAATTAAAAATTAAAAATTAATAATATTAATTATAAAATTTGGAAAATGTAATAAAAATTACTTTTATAAACAATGACTAAATATTGTATTCACTCAAATTATTACATATTAGTCCAAGTTTTAGTATTCAGTATTCAGGATAAATGTACATATCAGCCACAGTATATAATAACTTGAAATTAACGCTAACAATAGTTCCAAGTAATACACTACAGTTTGGATGGAAATGCGGAGTACCTCCTGGCTTTGAATTCATTAAAGATTACGCCAACCTAATTTGTTACAAAACTAAAATTAGATCCGTAGCAAATTTGCTTATTTCATCCTACGTAAGTTGCCAATGCCTTTCTTGCACGAAAGACACCTACTCATCACTCTCACGTTGAAAATGCACTTACTGCCCTCTTGGGCAGTTGTGAGCGTAAAAGAATAAATCTTTAGTTTTTAAGTGGGGTTTGAAATTCTTGATTCTACTTATTAGAGACGTAAATAATTTTGCATGTTCCAATTCGAGTTTGATAATTGACTTGAACATGGATTTAAGCAAAACGAGCTCATACAGGATTAATGAACTTAAACCTTAAACTTTATTATTTATTTATTATATATTATATTATTTATATTTATTTACAACTTCATAACATAAAATTTATATATTATATTTATACTATTTAAATATAATATAATAAATGAAGATTATATTTTATAATTAGATTTATTTAAATTTATAAACAATTTAAATTAAATAATAAGAAGTTCAAATTTGATTTGTGCTTTAATTATGCCCAAATTGTTTAGGCTTCGTTCGATTAAAATCAAATTTAAATCGAGTTTTTCTGTAAATTAAACTCAAACTTTACTCAACTCATTTATATCTTTATTATTTACATATGTGAAAAAAAATGAAAATATAGATATAGGTATTATATTGTTGATTAATTAAAACAAAATGATAGTATAAATAAGTTATTTTACAGTTGGGTTGGTGTGTTTATTTATTTATTTATTTTTCTCAGTTTCACAACAACAACCGGAAAATTCTGCAAAAATCAGCGCGAGAGGCAAGGAGAAGTTTACCCACCGAGGATATTTCTGAAAAATAGTCACCAATATAAATTGCTAGCATCAAAATATTCAAACTCAGCAATCAAGCAAAGTTATATAATATTCACTAGATTCCTTTGTCATATAAACCAAACTAATTCCATCTAACATTATCATTTTTGTTTAATTAAGATTCCATGACTTGTATTATTTTTAAAAAATCAGTGGTGGAGTCCAAACTTGAAAGATGGACGAGACACTAACTAATATATATAATTAAAAAAATATCATCTTATTATAATTTTAAGTTACAATATTATAATATACGTCAACGTAAGCAAAAAGAAAACTGAAATTATTGTACAATTCAATTTTTAATCAATTGTATTAAAATATATCTTTCTCAAATTATGGAACCAATTAAGCAGTTATTGTCATCCATGCATCTGTCCTTCCGTCACGGAATAGATTCTTTTTCAATCTTCACCGTAGATATTCATTGTTTGATTGTTGATGCAGCAACCAGTAAAATTAACACTAATAGAATCATATAGGTTCCTAATTTTTATCTCAACAGAATGAAAATTTACAAAGCAAATCTTATCTTCTTTTTTTTTTTAATAATATGTTTGGGAGTAAGAAGGAAGGAAGTAAAGATAATGACAAGATATAGCAGGTAAAGAAAAAGAGGAGAATATACAAATGGCTAAAAAAGCTTTTCTCTTCCCTTTGTTTGGATGGCAAGGATAGCAAAGGAAATATATAAATGACTAAGAAAGCACTTTCTTCCTCTATTTATATGTTTAAAAAATCTTCTAAAATTTTCAAATTGGAGGAACATTAAATATAAATAAGGGAGAGAGTTGAAATTTTTTGAAAGATTAATCATAACCACTCAATATTTTCTTTTATAAATTAAAACATCTATATAAATCTTTTCTCTTTGATTCCCTAATTTATTTCTCCATCCAAACATATTATTAATTTTGACTGAATTTATTACACTAAAGATTATAACATATTAGCCTCGATTGAATTTATTACATTATCTTTAGTAATTTTTTAAATTATTATACGAGATACAATGATTAGAAAAAAAAGAGGACATAATTGAACTCAATTAAATTAGTAAAGCTTCATAAGTCATAACTTATGACTAGCTTTGAACTTATAATAAATAAAAAGAAAAATTAATATACGCTTCACAGAGGAAGTATTTTATATAAAGCATATAATAGTATGTACGCTTTACGAAAGTTAACTGGAATTTACGCTCAGATCATGAGATATTATGAATAAAAATAAAGAAAGTATGTTTCAGAAATTTATATATGAATAATGACATTCTAATTCTTCTAAATTCACTTTCTATTCATTCTCCTCTTACATACTTTGGGGTTTACAATTTTATTAACCAATGGGACATTTTCATTTATATATTCGGTCTTATGTTAATTTATATTTTATCCTCTTTCCTTATAGCCGGGAGTTCAGAAATTTGTTGGAGCCATATTTCGAAGTTCTTTTTGGGTTTATGTCTGTTTTCAATGTTTCATTAGTTTGATGTACAATAAATATATGTTTAATCTTAACCTGTCTTTATAGATTCTTGTATGTATCCCATGAAAACTTGGGAAATCGATGAATGAATATTTTTTAATTTGACTCCAAATAAAATAGTATTTTACCCCTTATTTGGTAATATTAAAAATAAAATTTCATTTCATTTTCAAATAATTTTTTTTAAAAAAATGGTATTTGATTTTAAATAAAAAGAGATTTTATTTCATTTATAATTCCTATTTTAATTATATTTATATCATTATAAAATTCATCCAATTTAGTAAGAATTTTATCAGAATTTATTTTGTTTGATCAAAAAAAGTATTTTATATAAAATTTTTATCCTCTTTCTAACATTATATTTATTATAATATCATCAAAATCTATTTTTTAGTTGAATTTCATATATTTTTCAATGCATTCTAAATAAAATAATTAATTTATAAATGAATTAAAATTATTATTTTTAATAAAATTTTCAAATAATAGAGTTTACTTATAAACGAATTGAAATCAATTATATTAAAATGAAATGAAATCATTCTAAAAAGTTTACATACCAAACGAAGCATTAATGTTGGAATTATCTCTGTTGATGAGATGATCTATATGCAAAATTCTAAAAATTGGTCACAATAGATTTAATGATAAAAATTTAGATAATGCGAGTGTTTGGTAAAGAGTTTTTTAATTAATTTTTAATTAATTTGATAGTATTTAATTATTTGACTGAATCAATCAACTAATTTAATTATTTGACAAACTAACTATTTGACCGAATCAATCAGTTAATTCAATTATTTAATAAATAACTTATTGAATTAGTTAATTGACCCTTCATTTGGAAAAGCTATTGAACCTAGCGTTTTTAATTGATTTATTGATAATAGACTTGTAAAAATATAAAATTATTTTTAAATAATGTACCTATTTTAATCTATATTCTTACTAAAACAATATCAAATAAATTTATTAAATAATAATTATTAATTTCTATAAAGCATTTATGAAATATAATAATTTATTATTAAGAAATATAATAAATAATAAATTATAATATATCTTTTAAAAGAAAATTTAATTTGATAAATCATATGATAAATCTAAAATATAAAAAAATACTTAAATAAATCATAAAATATACACATATCTTTTTATATCATTTTATATATAAATAACTAATAAGAAACGGTTGATTTTACTAAATATTTACATTCAAACAACTAATGTTACTAACTAAAAAAATCAGTTATTAGCTAACAGTTAATCAAATCTACTAATAGTTAATTGAATTAGCTAATTGTTAAATATGACTAATATATATATGTTAAAAGTCTAAATAAAAATAGTATTTAATACTAAATTATGTCACGTGATGAGTTACGAACTATTAAAGGAATAAGAAATTATCAAAAAATTTTAATTTAAGTAACACTTAATATTTATTGAAAATTTTATACTTCGAATTTGATATCTAATTTTTTATGTATATTCAATAATTTAATTATTCTTATCGTACAAAAAAATTAGAAAGCATTAGAAGCTATGATTTTCTTGTACTAAAAGCATTAAAAGCTATAATTTTCAAGTGATATTCATATTTCTTAAAATTTTTATACCTTTCAAATTTTGATAATTTTTATATATATTTAATAATTTGATCATTCTTATAAAAAAATAAAAAAGAATTAGAAACTACGATTTTCTTGTACCCAAAAAAATATATAAAGCTATTGTTTATATCACAGTTCATTTACACGTTGCCAAGCTGGCTTGATGCAGCAAGCTTTGCGGTTGTCGTATGGCATTTGCCTCGGACCTTGGATAGATCCATATATGAAAGGCCCGAAAAATCTCATACACATCCCAGTAAATGATAGGCTTGACAGATGCCCAATTAAAAATAATTGTCCTTGAGATAATTTTCTTGAAAAAAATTGTAAATATGCCAATTTTACGTACTACAAATACATAAAAAATTGCAGCCCCATTGTTCAAATTTCACAATCGCATAAAAATTCTGTTAACTTTTTCATTTTTATGCAAAACTGAAAATTTTTAATGGAACACTTGCAAAAAGCATTTTTTTTATATTAAAAAAAGTTCCGAGAGTAAGTATCATAGCAAAATGTTTATGCCCGTATTGATATATAAAAGAAAAAATAACTTGGGAGAGATTCTTAAGTGGGAAATACCCAACACATTATTCCTATACAATAAGGGGGAAAAAAGACACAATATACACATTTCAAGGGTTGTGATCCCCTATATATAATATATATTTTTTTGTTAAAAATACCTTTAAACAATGTCAGTTATCTCTCTTGATAAAGAAATATTTTAATTTTCAAAATGTTGAGAGTTATAAAAATTAACAATTGTCCTATATTCATTTATTATAATTAATGATATATAATATAATTGGTGTATACAATAATTTCATATATTGCCGAATAAAAAGATTAGTGAAAGTATTGCTTGCTCCCCTCATACACTTCTCAACCACAACTTTTTCATACCAAGAGAGAGAAAATGAATGTGGCAATTAGAACACGCAACACTTCTTGAACACACGTATATGCTACATGTATTATGACTATGAGTAGGAATTGTGTGTAATGAATCAACTTTTAATCCTTATTCTTAAGGTTAAGAATCCAGAGAATGTTAAATAACTTAGGCCTATAAGCATTTTGCTCCACCATATATAGATTATTGTGATTAGATTAAGATTTTTTTTGGATAATCTGGTTTTTCCTTTTCAGGGTGCTTTGATACCCAATAAACATGTTTCAGAAAACATAATTCTATCTCAGAAAGTTTTTTTATTGTGTTAAGCATAAGAAAAGTAAGCGGAGAGTGATGAAGATAAAAATTAACCTTGGAAAGGCCAGTAATAGGCTTGAATGGGAGGTTTTGTTGATTTTATTCTAGGCCTGTTTCATTTTCCAACCCATCTAAAAAGACTAATCATGAGTTGTGTCACCTTTACATCTTTTTCCACTATGTTTAATGGGGAAATTGCCGGTTATTTTGTCCTTCAAGAGATTTGAATCAAGGTGATCCTATCTCTCTATGTATATTCATTTTAGGCATTGAGTTTTTGGGGTATCTAATTCATTGTGAAGTGGATGAAGGAAATTGGCAGTCAATCTTTGTTTCTAAAAATAGACAGGGCTTTCCTCATTTTATTTTATTTTTGCTAATGACATTATATTGGTGGTTACGACTATTAAGTTCAATTCTATTTCAATTAGAAATGTTCTGGAAAAGTTCTATAATATATTTGGCTTAAAGTTTAATGCTACCAAGGCCAAGGTTTTGTTTTCCCAAAATATTTATGGCACCTTAAGAAAGGAAATTGAAGATATTTTTCATTTTGGTGGCACTGAAAAGTTAGACCCATATCTTGGATTTCATCTTCATGCTAGACGAGAGAATTTTAATCATGTGTTAGATAAATTGAGAGCTAAGTTGAGTGATTGGAAGTCCAAACTTTTAAACCTTGCTAGAAGGAGGACATTGGTCATGTCTGTACTTGAAAGTATTCCATTGCATTGCATGCAATGTTCTTATATTCCTTTGAGACTTTGTAATAAAATTGATCAAATCTCTGGGAATTTTATCTGGGGATCCATAGCTAAAAGAAGAAAGATGCATCTTATGGCATGGGATCAAATTACTAAGCCTATCTGGGAAGGAGGATTAGGGTTACAAAAAACACATAAAAAATCTTACCTCCCTCACATAGTTAAATTGGAGATTTCTTATGAAGAGACACAGACCTTAGGCTCGTTTCCTGTAAGGAAAATATGTTCAGCATCAATCTAAACCTATGATGAAGGTTTCTCCTGCTTGGCGAGGATTGAGGAAAGCAGGTCAGTATACTAAACAAGGTTTAAGATGATTTCCTGTTAATGGAAAAACATATACACTTCTGGTCAGACAATTGGACTGGGTTGGGGGCTTTAATAAACTAATTTTTTGGTCTTTTAACTAGAGATCCAGAGGCTGGCATGTTTCTGACTTTGTTTCAAGTCCAGGAGTGTGGAAATTAGATTTGTTGTCTACCTTCTTTGGCAACGAGACTATCTTTACTGTTCAATCTATTTTTGTGCCTAATGATAACTATATTGTGGATAGTATTATTGGGAATATCACCAAAGGTGGCCATTTTAATTCGGTTGCAACTTATGCTATGATTGATAATAGTAACAGACAGGGAACTTAGGAAATCGCTAATTTCATCTGGATATGGAAAACCCAAGTCCCCCTAAAAACAAAATGTTTATCTGGCTTCTCATGAAGGATAGAGTCAAAACTAAATCAATGCTAAGTAGGAGAGGTTTAGAGAGAGATAGCATTTGTGTGTCATGTAGAAATGAAGAGCAGGTCCAATCCCATCCGTTTAGGGTCTATTTGTTACTCGGAAGGTGTGGGAGTGTCTTAACTTCCCTTTTGAAATTGCTCAATTTTACTTTGCGGATTTCAAGGAATGGCTCAAAATGAACTGTAATTGTAAAACTCATCTTAAGCAGCTGTCTTCCCGGGAGCCTGATTTTCTGCTCTGCTTTGTGGTGTATCTGGATTCAAAGGAACCAGTCTCAACATAAAGTTTTAAGCGAGCAACAACATACTTTGCTTCTTAATCAAACCCTTCAAAGAATTTTAGTTTGTGCAGCTGAGACTTTTGCTTCTATGGGAAGAGGTCCATTTGCTGATGCTTGGAGAATTAACACTTTGCTTGTGAGATGCGAACCTCTCATGGAAGGCTGGTTTTCCCAAAATGTTGATAGCTCTGCTAGTGGGCGTTCTAAGTCGGCTAGAGCTGGGGGTGTGATTCGGGATCACTGGGGTCAGTGGGTGACTGGGTTTAGTAAAGGTCTGGGCTTTGGCTCCAGCTCTATGGCAGAAATTTGGGGACGTTTGGAAACGGCTAATAACTTGAAAGTTATTCATTTAGTTATTCAAACGGATGCTTTGATTGTTATTGAAATGATAGAAGGTGATTTTTCAAAGCAATGTTTATGCTGACTGTAATGTAAGCACCATCTAATTCCTTCCTTTAAAAACGAATTAGAAAATTGGAATTGGAAATCTAGATATATTCACATCATAATTTCAATTTTGACATCGAATATGTTCAAATAATTTATAAAGAAAAAGTCATTCATTAATCATCCCCTAAAAGTGAAATTTAAAATTAAATTTTATATATAAATAAAATTATAAATTAAATATAAAATAATAAAATAAATTTGTAATGCATAATCTGCAATTTGACATTGGGTAATATAGAATTTTTTATAATTATTAACACCCGATTAGATGAGATAAATATAACTCCAATGATTCAGATTCAATCATCTCTCTCAAAACTAAAATAAAACATTCGTGGGGTATTTTACAAAGCAAGGCCACATTTTATGACTCGTTCAACATCCATTGCTAAAAGAGAGAATAAAGCCAATTTTTTAAAGCTTAATAAATTATCATACATCTCATAGCCGCACGATGGATAATGGAGTTTCAACGATGGACGGCGGTGATCGACGCGTTCCAATTACTCGCAGGCGCTGGGGTCCCAAATTAAAATCTAACGGAGTGCGTTAATTAAATTTTTTCCAGCTTCTCAGCTTTGATGATGGGATTGGCACGCGCTATCTCCTCCCGGCCCACCTTCTTGAAATCGAAAGAACAACTGTGTTTCTCCGGGTACCTGTGGGTCCCGCAAAATATGACGCCGCATTTGCACTTGAAGCCGGTCAACCCGACCCGCTTCCGACATGTCACGCACCGTATCGGCTTCGCCCCCGCTGCCTCCGGTCCAGAGGGTATAGGCACGGAGCCCGTCGAGCCTGCTGCCACCTCCGGCGAAGTCAAGGCAGGCGGAGGAGGGAGAGATTCAAGAACCGGACACGGCGTTGCCGTAGAGAGAGTCGGAGAAGTGGAGGAGAGAGCAGTTTCAATGGTGGATTTGGTAGTGGCTTCCTGTTGCTCCTTCAAACGGAAATCCCTGTAGCACTTGGAACATAGATTCATGGTAGCCGGACTGCCGAAGAAGCCACAGTTGTTCACGCAAAGTCGGTGGCCTTCGGGAGATTGGCATCGGTGCTCTTCCGCCATGTACTTCTGGATTTGTGCTTGCAAATTCTCTTTCTTCAAAAGAAAATTTCGATGAATTCTGCAAGACTCGGTCCAAGAGCCCTGGAAATTTTCTAATGATCAGAATATATAAATTGCAATAAAATTCAAGGAACCATTTCAAAGCTGACTCTCTTCATATTCGTTAGAAACCGATCGAATCGAAGAGAGGCAGAAACAGGAAAAAAGAGGAATCACCTGATTGATTGAAAAGATTGAAATTGTGAAGAGGAAATGAGAATTGACGAATTCGGGGAAAAGGAGTTGAATGGGGAGAGAAAAATCTTATGGTTAATTGGGAGACGAATTAAAAAAGAACTAAGGATTATAAATGGAGAGATAAAGAGGAAGACACGGCGAAAGGGGACAAATTCAGAATAATGATCATTTTTTCATCTAAATAATTGATTTAAATACACCACACTGAAATCTAAGGGGACTAAAGAGAGGGGACAGCCTGGCTGCATGACTGGCGGTGGTGGGAGACCGGGCGGTTCAGAAATATATTAATTTAAAATTATTATCGGCCAGCAAAATAAAACAAACGTGGTAAATTCAAGAATAATATAGTTCTAAATACTATACTTGCCATGCCGCCTAAAATTCCGCAATCTTACTTTATGCGATATTATTAAATTAAAATTATTTAATTATAGTTTTTATAATAATCTAATATGATTAAATATTCTTAATTTAATAATTTTTTAAAATTGATACCCTCATAATTTAAGGAATTGAATTATCATAGAACTCACTAACATATATCACCATAAAAAAGGTAAGAGCTATGAAAGACGGTTGAATTTTTTTCCTTTTACATTTTTCTGTCATATTTAAAAATATATATATAAGTTTTAAATTTTTTTATATCTAAGAACATTCTATCATTTGATAAAAAATTCTTGTTGAATCTAAAAGCATTTTTCAATTTCTTTCTATTTATCTCCATTTTTTATAGCATTGAAACATTAAAAAAATTATTTTAATTTTTTTATATATTCTTTATAAACTCAAAGAAAGTGATAACATTATTAGTATTATTTTTTTATCTTATTAATAAAAAATCAACCTTTAAATTTAAAATTCAAGTTAAAATATTTTATTTATTTAAATATAAAAGTAAAAGTACTTTAAATGTTAAAATATTTCCGTGTCTCCAGTTCCACAAATAGGAGATGGTCGAAGAAGGCGTGGGGGTTCCGAGGATGGGACGCGGGGGTTAAGGAGTTGACACGGAAGGTAGGGGGGACGGCGGTCCTGTAATTGGGGCTTGGGGTTAGGTGAAGGATTATTAAGGAATCGACTCATTCGTTCCAGTGAGTCACGACTCCCTCTCTTTCTTTCTCCTCCTAATGTGCTTAGCTGAATCATCTTATCTTTCAGCCGTCACTTTCAGTTTATTTATTGTTTACAAAACAGTCAGATCCACTGAAAGAATAATGGGGTTCTGGAAGCAACCGCAACTTGTTCTGCAAAAATATCTGTGTACTGTGCAGTCACTTGTGAAGATGTTCATGACAAATTCAGTTTTTATTTGTGAAAAAATAAATTAATTTTAAAGGTTGAATTTGTTAAAGTTCGCAACAAATTCAAATATATTCACAAATTGATTTGTATTTGTCTAACCCGTGATAAATATATCCACATTACGTATAAAAAAATTAGATTCAGTTTTAGGTGACCCGAATTTATCAAAATTGTGGCAAACCCAAATATGATCAGAGGCTTGAATCCGTTTCACATCCGGTCTGTTTTCTTCTTAACTTAGTTCCGGTGTCCAACTTGAATTTTGCTGTCCCAATGCGTACAAAAATTTCCATTGTGACGCTCACTTCAATAATGAGAAAAAGTTTATCGTAGAACTAATTAATAGAGTGTGGATTTTAAATTATATGCTACTTTTTCATTTTTATTTATTTATTGTTATTAATTAATTATATATATATTAAAAAATAATTTAATTTATTTATTATTAATAAATTTTACAAAATTATACAAAATTTAAGATGATTGAAAGTAGAAAGAAAAAATAAAAAAATAAATATAAGTTGACTTATAGTATAAAATAATAAAGTATTTATTAATAAAAAAGAATAAATTTAAAAAAATTAATATTTTATTAAAATTTTAAAGTAACAGATAAAAATATATATTAAGAAAGTAATTTAATTTATTTATTTTAGTGACCTTTACAATATTATCTTTTATGTATAAAATTTAAGATAATTAAAAATAAAAAGAGAAATATAAAGGAATAAATATAAATTAATTAATAGTATAAAATAATAAAATATTTATTAATGAAAAAAAGGATGAATTTATAAAGTGTTGAAATTCTAAAATGATAAATAAAAAGAAATAATTTTTTTTAAAATGCAACAAATAAAAAAAAATGAAGGAATAGAAATTATGATTAAGAACTTATCACCAATGTATAAAAAAAGTAATATTATTCTTTATATATCGTTGGTAAGGAGAATTGAAACGCAGACGTTAGGAAACTACAAAAGATGTGCAATGAATCGGAAGTATGTTTATAAAATTAAAAGATGATAAATAATAGATTACGAGACATAAAAGAATAACCTAATTAAGCTTGTAGCTTAATACACAAGTGATGATAACAATCAAATTTTATTTAAGATAAGGAGAATATAAATTGTAATATAATTACTTTAATTTATATTTAAAAATATCTTATAATATATAATATTTTTACTCTCATCAATTTCATCAAAAAAATAAAAGATAATAACTCGTATAATACTAATAACTATAACTAAAATCTTTATCTAAAAATAAATCAAATTTGTCACAATAAAAAAATAAATAGGATGCGTCTAATTAGATTAGCATCCTGTCAAACTAAAGTTTAAAAATATCCTACCTAACTAAAATTCAGTTTTGAGTAAGATAAAGACATAAATAGAAAATCATCCAGTATTAAAAAAAAATAATAGAATTTGGGGGTAAAAAATTCCAACTGGGGAATAGTTAATAGTAGAAAGATTCCCGCAACAATTACCATTATAATCTAGCCGTTATTTGATGGTGAGTCTCGGTAAATGATGCTACTTTTGCTGCAACAGCACTGCTGTTTCAATAAATTGAACAAAATCACAGATTTCGCAGCCATATAATGTAGATTCATACGATAAAATTTGCGATTTCAAACTCAAGTGATCAAATGATAATCATGACATATCCAATATCCGCGGGATCATTCTTCCTTGACTTTTTCCGGATTTATATCCCTCAATTTTCTTTAACAAACAAAGAATTGAGAGTGTATATTTAAGAATAATAAATATATATTTTTAATAAAAAAACTGGGAGTTCTAAAAGGGAAGTTTATGTCTTATCTCTTCTAAATTCAATCCTTCAGTTTCCTTAAAAAATTCATGGGATTAAAAAAATTTTTAATTACAAATTGTTTTTTCCATGGTCTATTCATAGTCCTTTGTTGGATAAGGGTTTATTATTATCTATTCATAGTCCTTCATAATTCTAAATATTATATTATTAGTTAGAAATTAGCACCATTTTTTTTTTATTTGTAGATCTCCTATATCAACCAAGTTATATTGAATACCCGATTGATTGAAATTGATTGAATCTTTTTCTAAGGAGGGAGAGAAGCTCTTTCGGTAATAATTTTTTTTTATTTACAAAGTTCAAATCGGAACCTTATTTATCGGATACCATATTTCCACTCACTTTGACGAATTATCATTAATATTTTGATATTAGAGATGATTCTGATTGCCAATTTTCTTTTTTGATATTAATATTTGGATAATATTTTAAAAAAAGAGAAATATTCGCCCGAAGAACTTGCACTGATTCGATTCCAAATTTTGATAAATATACTGTTTATCATTGCTGGCTATAACCAAAAATTAAGCCCACGTTGTAATTAAGCTAGTTACGGTTGAATTGAATTCGTCACTTATTTTTGTCTCCTCCTTTGGAGTGAAATGGCATGATTTATTGAAAAATAGATAAATGAATAAGAGGTGGTGGGGGCAGCTGCTCCACCGTTCAAAAGGATCGAGAACGGTGGCCGGAACCATCTATACACTACTGACTCTAACTAACTAATTATAAGCATAAATTTACGCCATACTATCTCCAATTTCAACATTCACTCTTCATACAAAATATTTAACATTAAAATACAATAACAGGTAATAATATATTTTGGTTAATTTTCTCAACATACTTTACAGATTTTTTTTTTTTTTGGTCATCTGCTGCATATTTTGATTTCTAAAACCTAAATTCTTGATATGTGGATTGGCGTCTGCTCAATTACCCTGCTTCGGCCTTGTCTTATGAAAGCCCACTGCTTTACAGGAGTCAGAAGCCGTTGGCATGCTTTTATCTTGATCTTGTTGTTGCCTTGATTATAAATTTGAAATACTTGAAAAAAAAGGAGTTTGTTTTTTCCTTGGATACAATGTATTTTCTATGACAAGTAGGAAAATGAATGAGTATTGATTTTGAGATTCAGAGAATGTGGACATGTGTTGTCAGTTGTGAATTTGCAGATTTCTTGGTGTTGGTATTTGCTTTTGCTTTTATGAATCTTGGAAGGGATAACAGAAATGGGGGTTTTCATTTTTCAGTTTCATTTCCAATTTTGATGCTTTGATTCAGGTTGATGGATCCGTTTCCAGCAGCAGATACATAGAATACCAAGTGCTTAAGATGAAAGCATTGAATCTGGAATAATGCTTCAGCTTCTCGAAAGGAAATAACATTCTGAACCTTTTTTTTTTTTGCTTTTTTCCAAGTAAAACTAGGATGATAAAATGAGCTTTAAAATCTTCATAGTAATATTAGATTAGGGACGATGAAGTTTTTCCCAATGGCCAGAGGAAGGAACTCTGCTTTCAAAGCATAGATGGACAACTTACTGAAAAAGTACAGATTGCAGACGAATTCTCAGTGGAATTTTGTTATGTTAGGGATCATGATTCACGATTGCTCTGGTAACAGGAGAAATTCTTTTTATTTTCAATTTTGGTACTTGACATGGATTTTAATTATCGTTTGTAACTGTAATATTATATTCTTCTTCTTTTTAAGTATTATTTTAAAGAAAAAATATAACTACTTATTTTTCTCTTAAAGAATTAAAATTTATTATTTTTTAAATATTATTTTTATTATTTAAATAAATATTCTATTATTTTACTTATTAATTAATTTTTAATAGAGAATACATTAATAAATTATAATTTATCTTTCTTAAAATTATGCTTGTGCATTAGCTTTAAGAATACTTAAAAAAAAAGAAACCGAGAAAATACTTTATCACTCTAATTTTTGGCAACAATTGTATTTTCCTAGATTTATTATAAGAGTGTTTGATAAATAACTTTTTTATTAGCTAAATAATTCATTAAATGCTTATATAATATTAAAAATATCATTAAATTATATAATAATGATTATAATCTTTTTCATTAATTATTTTATTAAAAGTGCAAGTAGAAAAAGTTGAGTTCATGCTCACTAATTAATATATGATACCTTATAGTTAACCACTATATTATTATATGTTTTTAGTTGTATATGTACTTGTACGAATATAATATATGTTAGAATAAAATAATTCTTAGTAAATAATAAATAATCATTTAATTTTTTATTATCTAACTTTACATAATAAAGTAAATATTTTAATAAAATAATTGTTATAATATATTAAAATTTTTGTTATGTAATTATTTAACAAATTTAAATTTTTTCTCATTAAAAGTATAAATCGACAAGATATATATATATAATTCTTTTTATTTATATATAAGTATTATATATATACACACATACATATATATTCAAATAAATCATAAAATATACTCATATTTTTATTTATCTTTATTCAAATAATTAATATTTTCAGTTGGTTAAATTAAATAATAAATTCAAATATTGATTAATAATTAATTAAATTAACTAATTATTAATGTAACCAGATAATTAACAAGACAGTATATATCTAGGGATGTAACTTAGAACCAGGCCGCGACACTCGGGGTTGACAAGTTACTTCACTTCTTGTTGCGACACAATCAGTGGCAATGATCAGACCGTTCTCTTTAAATCTCTGATTTCGAAGTGTAATATAACTTCTAAATGATATTTTACTATGTTTTAGCTAGTTGTAAACTGAAGAATGAAATAAACTGTAGAACAAAGATCAATCTTCTGGTAGAAGTTAGGCTCAGAAACTAAAAATAAAATTAAAAAAAAAAAAAAATGACAGTCCCTGGGAAGTGTCTTGAAGCATTTGATGATTGATAAGATTTAAGGCAGGAAAAGAATTCACAGCAGCAACTCCTCAACCCCCAGGAGTAACCACTCTTCAAACACCCAAGAATGGGGGCTCTTGACCATCTAAAACGTGCATTGATTCTATAAAAAGGAAATGCTGCAGGCAGTTCAGCTGTTCATTTGAAGTTTGAAGAATATGATATCAATGAATTGGTCTGCAATCACAGGGTGGTGAAAGAGCCGTTTAACTTTGCTAGTTTCCGGTCTACGTTTCCTGAGTCAAGTTGTTTCTTTCACAATTGTACTCATGGGCGTCACTTCATCTTTGATAGCTGAACTAGGTAAAGTCCATCCAGTATATTATTCATGTTTTTAATTATCTGCCTTTTAGCTTTATAGCTGAACCAGGTAAAGTCAAGTTGTTGCTTGCAGGTGTTGATGCCCCTCTCACTCAGAGTTTCTTCACTTACACAGCCTTGGTCCTGGCTTATGGAAGCATTATGCTTTGTAGGCGTCAGAAACCACTGGTACAGTCATCTTTTTTTTTTTTTCTTTCTAGATTCTTCTGGTTCTTTCTTTTGGGGGTATATAAGTTTGTGCTCTGCAAGTAAATTTGAATTTCTTGTTGGCTTGCAGGTTTCTTGGTATTGGTATTTACTACTAGGATTTGCTGATGTTCAAGGGAAGTACCTGTGTGAGTATTACTCGTAGATTTCTTATACGAGAAATTGGCCGATACATGAAGTTAAAACTAATGTGGGTTGAATTCAGATCACTTTGTTAATTTTCGATTTACGCAGTTAACAAAGCATTTCCGTATTCTTCCATCACTAGTGTGACATTACTAGACAGCTGGATAATACCTTGGGTCATGATATTGACATGGATCTTCCTTGGCGCTAAATATTCCTTATGGCAGTTATTTTGGTGGAGTCCTGTGTGGGGCTGGTCTTGGTTTAGTGCTGCTTTCTGATTCTGGAGTTGGTAATGGCATCATAGGTTTCTTTTTCCACATTCCATTCTATTCATTTTTTATTTCTTTGGCTGAGAAAAAGTGGGAGCAGGGGGCAACCAGCCTTACTATCCTCCATGTGAATCTGGATCCCTTCAATTTCCTAAATAAATTGAGGGGTTGGATTTAGATGAGATGTAGAAATAGAAATCTTCTTTCTATTGCAAGGTTGGATCTCTATAAAAAATTGTAGATCCCAATAGAAGAGATTTGGTATATTTCTCTCACAAATTTACCTTTTCAATTTCTTACTTGAGGGGATTCGAGTCCTTTTTCTCCAACATTCTTATATAAATACTCCTTTAGTACAAAAATCATAATTATTACTCAAAAGATGAATTCATAACTTTAATTCTATCAAGATATAAGCCATCCTAAAAATTCTTCAACTCTTTAATTGATCATAGATTGATATCCTTTTGTGTCGATTCAGTTGTCTCTTAAATTTTTCATTCTGAATTACTTATGAAATATAGTGTCCCATACAGGCAGGAACTCTTGACTTCTATAGTCATCTTCCATTTCATATTTCAGGCGGCTCAAAGCCTCTCTTGGGTGATGTACTTGTGATTGGAGGGACATTTTTCTCTGGACTAGCCATTGTTGGGGAGGTATGTAAAGCAGGAGGAATGTTGTTTGTAGTCATTTTAATTCACTTAATTTCACTCATTATAAACTTGACAAATAAATAAGACTAATTTAAACCAAATTATGCCAAAGTGATTGTAAATAATTAAGAATAAACTTAACTTGCATTATTCCTTAAACAAATTATAATGATTTTGCCTGCATTTTTATATAAGGCGCTTGTGTTCTGGTTACCATCAGAATTTCAGCTTTCATTCACCGATGCTCTGGTTGTTTTTCCTGCAACATGTAGGAATATTGTGTAAAGAAGAAGGATCGTGTTGAAGTGGTCAACATGATTGGTGTTTATGGATTCCTAGTGACCGCCATTGAAGTATATCTTCCTGGTTTTTCCAATTATATGCTGTCTTATTCTGAGCATAAAAATATAGCCGGTATTAACATCTAAAATTTCAAAATGATCCTTCACTTCATGCTTCTTTCAGACCAGTAATGGAGCTAAAGAGTGTGGAATCTGTCAAATGGTCTGCCTCTTTAGTAAGTATTCCGTCCATATAGCCATTGAACAATCAAAACATTATAAGAAAAAAACTTACGACTGCATATTTTGTCTGGGGAATAAAGAAGCTATATGTTATGAATCAGAAATTATTGTACTCTTTTCTAGGTACTTGCTTTAGTTGGCTATGTTCTGTCAAGCTTCATTGGTTACTCACTCAGTCCCTTTGTTCTAAAGGTCAGTTTCTTTTCCATGGACATATTTGGTAAACAGTTTAATGTGGTTAAATAAATGAATTTATATTTCATGCAATTGTATAGATGTATTTACACTACTAATATACAAAATATTGCGACATCTCCTATTCTTTTCCAAATACAACGAGATAATATGAAATAGGTGACAGTATTTTATGTGTCTTTGGTATAAATATAGCTTATAACTTGTTAGTATATAATATATAAAATCCTAAGCAAATTGGTTTTGTGAAATGCAATTGAGTGGTGCTGCAATGTTCAATCTGCCTCTTCTAACATCTGATATGTGAGCTATGGCTTTCAGTCTTCTTTTACCATCAGAGGTATTACTTGTCAACTTGAGCTACAGTGACAGCGACTTTTTTATTTAGAATCAAAATATCGTCGTTTTCGAGTATCATTTATTGATGCTTATTTGCTCAAATTTGTTTGTAAAGAATCACCATCATCTCCATTTCTTGGAGAATGAATATGATAAATTTAGAAAGAAAATAAATATATAATTTTTTATATAAAATTATGAATTTTAATAAAAATTGTATTTTTTATCTTCAAAATTAATAAAAAAAGAGAGCATTCAATTCAATTCTTGCCGCACAAATAAGAGTAGTTTTTTTTTAAATTACAGGTTGACTGGCTGTACTTCCTCTCATTTGGTTTAGTGATTATTGGGCTTGTCGTTTATTCCACAGCGTATGTTCCTATCTTGTTCAACTTAGACGTTACTGTTACTTTTTGATCTGAAACACCAAAAGAAGAGTTTATTTCCCTAATCCTTCGATTTGCACATAATATTTTATAATTGATTTCATTTCATTTATCAATTCATTTATAAATGAATTTCATCATTTGAATACTTTATTAAAAATAATAATTTCAATATATTTATAAATTAATTATTTTATTTAAAATACAAGAAAAATATATGAAATTTAATTAAAAATAAAATTTTATAGTATTATGATAAATATAATATTAAAAAAAGAGTAAAACTTTCGTAAAAAAATATTTTTTTATCAAATAAAATAAATTCTAGTAAAATCGTTACTAAATTAGATTAATTTTATAATAACATAAATATAATTAAAATAAAAATTATAAATAAAATGAAATTTTTTAATATTTAAAGTTAAATATTATTTTTTAAAAAAATTTATTTGAAAATAAAATAAAATCTTATTTTTAGTGTTGTGAAACAAGGGTAAGTGCCGTTATGTTCTATCCGACGGGCCGTGGATGCTTGCGTCGCAATAAAGAGTTGTAGTCCTAACATATTTACCCGATATATTGTTTTGACCGGGGTGCTACATTTTCACATTCCTACAATTAGCAAAAATGTTTTAGAAAAGTTACAGTTTATTCATACATGATTTTATTTTTTACTTAATTTATAAATAATTTTAAGTCTTAAAATTTATTCATTTATACTTTTAATTAATAACAGTTTGCTAATTTAAATTATTTTTACTGAAAATTTAATAAAAAAATTTACTTACAAAACACAAAATTTTAATTTTTTGAATTTTAATTCAATTTAATATTTATTCAAAACAAATTTATCTCAATTTTATTAGGTATGCTCTATTCAGCATCCAAATCTAAAAAAAAGAAAAGAAAAAGAAATAAACCCCATTGAGCACCCTATTGGACCAACTTCTTATGCAGAGCCTAGTGAATTCATTAAAATAATTTAATTTCCGCACATTCTTTTGCAAGATTTGATACAGGATGTAGTTGCATCTTTTTCACGTGGAAGATTCCTT
Organism: Sindora glabra; assembly: GCA_020226215.1. Classification (NCBI taxonomy): domain Eukaryota; kingdom Viridiplantae; phylum Streptophyta; class Magnoliopsida; order Fabales; family Fabaceae; genus Sindora; species Sindora glabra. The sequence continues at coordinate 61,633,278 of CM035233.1, forward strand.
AGAATATTAGTAGGTTCCTAGCAAGTAATTGTTTGTAAATAGATGGTATTGTGGAAAAGAAGCAATTGTTGCTAGCTGTTTGTGTTTTCTCTCAGAGAGAAGGATTTTGGAAATGCAGCAGCTATTTTCCAATTGTGGAAAAGCAAGTAATTGTTTGTAAATACCAAGTGCCTCATGATGAAACCAACGCATCTGCAAATAATTATAGTGGTGTGTGAATGAGAGCAATAGCATTTTCCAATTGAATTACTGTGCTCACAGAGAAGCACAATAAGCCATCAATCTCTGTTATGCCAGTTGAAGACTTGTAATAAGATTTTGCAATTAGCATCTTCAAGTTCTCTGAGATTACTCTTGCATAATATCATGTGCTCCATCGCATGGAGAATATAACGACACAATTAATTACGCAAAGATATTAGATGACGTTTGTGGAATTTATTTATATCCTAAAAATATTTTAAGCAAATATAAAATTTTTATATTTAATTTAAATTTTAAAAAATTACTTCTAAAAATATTTTAAACTCAATTTTTTTGAAAGAGGTGAAAATTTTTAATTTTTAGAAATGTTTTATTAATATAAATAAATAATTTTATTTATTTTTTATTAAAATTTTATTAATATTTCATATTATTTATCATGATTGATCACTATTGTCCATTTGTCATTAAACATCATAACCCATATTATTTATCGTTAATTATTATTATTTATTATTGATCATCATTTATTATTGTTATAACTTTTTGTGTAGGCATTAAATATAATATTTGACTAACAATTTTTTGTAATAATTAAATTAATAATTTATTTAATATATAATTTTAAATATAATATATGAGATAAAAAATTTTAAAATAATAGGTGCCAGCATTTGAGTAAAAATTTTAAATTAACACGCGGGGCAATGAAAATGAAAACGCTACGCACGTGCAGGCGCTGTTGTTCTGACTTCCGAGAAAGTAGACGCATTCTATGAGACATGTGCCTTTTTCCTCTGGAGTACATGCTCCACGTGCCAATTATAAACTACCAACTTCGCCGAAAGCTCTCCCTGCTTATTATAACAGAGGCAAAAATAAAAATGAAAAAAAAAAAAAATGGGTCCACTCTCACCCTTTCACAGATAATGCTTAATTGGTAATTTCAAAAAAAATAAAAAGATTTATTTTTTAAGTACATTATCATCACGACTGCACTGTACCGTTTTAATCAAAATTGCGTCTAGTCAATTGCTTGTATCAAGTTTAGGCCTCGCAGAGTCACAAACGCTTCTTTGAGTTGACAACTTTTTTGTGGTAACGAATATAAATAGAAAAAGCCGATTCCATTATATATTTAATAAATTTTAATGTATATATAAATTAATTTTATTCGTAAATTGTGAAAAATTAGATATTTAATATATGTATAAATTTAATGCGTAGAGAAATTCACCAAAATAAATAAGATAATTACACCTTATCCATATTAAGTTTTATTAACTTTCACTTGATTTATTTATTTATAAGTATTATAATTTATTTATTTATATTTTTAATACTAGCATTTTACCCATTTAAATTTTTTATTTAATTTTTAACAAAATATTTCATAATAAATGAGTTAAATAAATTTGGAGGAAATTACATGAAGTAAATTATAATTTTTTATTTTTATATAAATTGATGTTTACATCCAATTTGGACTAAAAAATATATATTAGCTTTATTTCCTTATTTTATATTTATAAATTATATATTATTATATGTTTTTACAAAATTATAATTAATAATTTTTCTTATTAGTAATATAAAACATGAATTTTATTATTTACAAATGTCAAAAATTTTAATTGATTTTTTTATCTCCATCATGTATTATAATAGTTTTTTCTCATTTAAGGAGAAAAAGTAGTATATTTTAGTTGTATTGAGAATTTTTAACATCAATTCACATAAATATAAAAAAATTACATTTTATTCTCATTTTATTTGATTTAAATTAACTCACTTATCATATAATTTTTATTAAAGATTTGATAAAAAATAAAGTGAATAATATATTAATAATAAAAAATATTAATAAATTAGAAGATTAAAAAATATAAATAAATTAAAGAAATACTGATAAAAATAAAAATAGGTAAAATATAACTTTTTTTTGGTAGAAAAGGAAATATATTAGCCACAAAACACACTACACCATTTTGGGAGTATAGACCTCCCTAATGTTAAAATCTAGCAATAGATAGCCCCCTAAGGGGAAATTCTAAAACATTTAACATACTACTAATATTTATAGTAGATTTGGCCACAAAATCAACAACTCTATTTGCTTCCCCATAAATATACTTTAACTTCGGTTAGCCCAGTTGATAAAGTAATTCTCTGTACTCCTCAATGATGTTGTTGGTAATAAAGGAAATGTTAGAATTAACATTACCAATAGCAAAAATAACAGACATGCATCCAGTTTAACTAAAATTGGGGAGAGGTTCCTTCTTTTAACAAGAAGTAGCCCATCATGTAAACTTATAATTTCAGCAACAAAGTTGGAGCATGATCCAAGGCCTATTGAACAACCCACAATTCATTTACTAGTCCAATCTCTAATTACAACAGCATAACCTACCTTACCAAGGTTTTTTTTAGAAGCACCATCTGTGTTTAATTTATAAATTCCCATTAATGGGGCTTCCTATCTAATATTCACCACTTGTTTACTAAGTGGTTGTGTGGATACTACCATGACAACTCAAAATTCAAAAGCTTTACTTAGGATCAGTTTAGTTGGGGGGAAAATAAATTTTTGGAATTAATTTTTTAACTTTCCCTTGTTTTGACATTCAAAAATTTTGGTCAACAGGAAAATAAATCCTAATCAACTAAAAAGTTGCATTATTTTTAAGGAAAATAACTTCCCATTTTAAAAAATGAAATTCATTTTCTTTGTTACTCAGTACATTCATATCCGAATATAAACTTTTTATCTTTTCACCTTGTTACACAATCGTGATCATAAATAAAATTTATTTTTATTTATTAAATATTTTATGATGGATGCTCTATTTTTATTTTTATAAGATTCATTTTTATTTATTAAAGTTTAGGTGCATATTTTTATGTAATATTTATTAAAATATTCTCCCTTTTTTTCTTATGATAGATACTCTATTATACAATATTTCGTAATAATTAATTAAACTAACTATGTAAATCTATATATAAGATTTTGTAATGCCTTTAATATATATTTTATTATTAAAATCAATCATTATTGAACTATTGGGCACCAAGAACAATAAACATTTTATTAAATTTTTTTTAAAAGGTAAGTAAAATTATAATAATTTTGAAGTAAATAATTTTGATTTACTTTAAATGGAATTAATTTTTCTTTGTGTACCAAACACTAGAAAATATTTTTTCTCTGTGCACCAAACAACAGAAAATCAATTCATTTTTCAAAAATATATATTTTTAGGAAAATATTTTCTAAAAATTTCATTTTCCTATAAACCAAACGGACCCTTAAAGTAATAGCTTTAATATCCTTATTGCTTAAGCTACAACTAAAAACTTTATTATTACACAAAAGATATAAATTCCAAAAAGCAAAAGCACATTTTATTTGCCAGAGAATAGGACTATTGTAACTTAATTCTTTTGTGGTGAGATTTTGATGAAGCTAAATCAAAAAGTTAAGATGAAAAGAATTTTGCCAAGAGGATGAGACATGCAATGAATTCCAAAAGGATTGAGCAAAAAGGTATTCTATAAATAGATGGGCTATATTATATATTTGTTTATCATAAAAAAACACAATTTGGTGAAAGGCCCATACCTCTAGCAAGGAGTAATTCCTGAGTGGAAAGTTTATATCAAACTAATAACTAAATGAAGAATTGGATCTTGGGATATGTATTGATTTTCCATATCCAGTTAAAAGTTTGGTTCTCATTCTGTAAAAATGATTTTTTCAAAAATAAATAAACATTTTTTATGTGTCTACATGCTAAACTTTGATAAACCCCAAACTAAACGATCATTTTTATTATACATACAAAATAGAGTTCTAATAATTACATCCTTCAACCCAAATGGTAAATCCATATACAAATTTTAAAGATTCTAGAAACCATCATTAATATAATTTTTGATAAAATCTTGTTCAGAGGAATTGGGAAAAGGACTAACAATTAGATTTCTCAAAAACCCTTGATTTAACCACATGTTAGTCCAAAAGTTGATTTTGTCACCATTACCTATGATCCATTTTAGCCCATGATAAATGAGATCCTTTATAAATTTTAAAGCCTTCCAATTATGAGAACTATTTCTTTGAATAGTTAGCTAGCTATGAACATTAGCGGTTAAATATTTAGCCTAAACACTTGGACCTATAATTGGTTATTATCATGTATGAAGGACCAAACCAAATTAGTTAAACAAGCTAAGTTCATTTTGAAAGGATCTTTTATACCCAGGCCTCGAACAAACTTTGGCAAAGTAACTTTATTCTAATTAATTAAAGCCATTTTCCTAGAATCATAAGAGTTACCCCACAAAAAATTCCTAACAAGTCTAACTAATTGAAAGTGCACTGAGCTAGGAATTCTTGAACAACTCATATAATAGATAGAAAGGGCTAATAAAGTGAAGTTAATGAAAATAATCCTACTAGCAATAGATAAACGTTTAGTTTTCCAAAAGTCGATTCTTTCTCTAAGCTTATCTACTAAAAAAGAGAAATTTGAAGCTCAATAATTCTCTTTTATTTTCATCCCCAAGTATTTTCCTAAGTTTCTCTTACACTAAATCCCTAAGACTACACTCAGACTATCTCTTAGAGCCAAATCAATATTTTTAGAAAAATACACTCTTGATTTGCCTTTATTAACTCTCAAACTAGAGGCTAAACCAAACTCATGTAGGACTTGATTAATTGCTAGCAATTTTTAAAGTTTGCTTTAGCACACAAAACAATGTCATCAGTATAAAAAAGATGCAAAATTTTAATGCCATGTTTTTTAATTTTAATAGGAGTCTAAAGTTTTTTATAGCACCATTGATCAATTAGCACATAAAGGTACTCCATACAAAGGATGAAGATGTATAAGGATAAGGGGTGCCCTTGTCTAATACCTTTACAGGAAAAAAGAGGGTTTATTTTTTTACTATTAAACAAAATTTGATATGAAACTCTAGAGATCAAATTCATGATTAACTTAACAAAGATTGTTAGGGAATTGAAAATAAATCAAAACTTCCCTAATAAAACTCCATTCTAAAGAATCATAAGCTTTTGTCATATCTAACTTTAAAATCATATGCCTAACCTTTGCTTTAGATCTATTAATATTATGAACCAACTCTTTCAAAATAATAATATTGTTTGCTAGTTTATGGGTGGTTATAAAAATTGATTGAAAAGAGGAGACCAAATCATGGAGAAAAGGTTTATTTCTCTCAATAATAATTTTTTAAATGACTTTCAAAATTATATTACAAAGACTAATTGGTTTGAATCCATTGAGAGTTTCATGTAACATACCTTTAGGGATCAAAATAATTAAGGTGGCATTAATCCAATTAAGAATAGAAAAGGTTGAGAACACTTGTTGAATACATTCTATGATAGAAGATTTAACTTGCAAGGAAATTCTTTGAAAAAACCTGGGGTGAAAGCCATTAGGTCCAAGAGCTTTATTAGCCTTCTAATTTTTTAAAGTAAGCCAAATTTCATTTTCATTTGAAATCATAGTGACAAACTTTATGTTGGAAGGGTTAATACTTCTTAGCCAATTATTAGGTTTATTACCAAATAGCCTAGATTGAGTATGAGAAGCCTGAAATCTATTATAAAAATTATTAAAAATATATTGTTGTATTTCCAAAAGATTATATAACCATTCACCAACCTCATTTTTTAATGCCTTAATTCTATTTTTCCTCCTCCTTATAATGGTGGATAAATGATAAATATGAGTATTTCTATCCCCATTAACTATCCAATCCATTCTAGACTTTAAGGTCCATAACTGTTCCTCTTGCCTAAGAATATTTAGAATATCATTTTGAAAGGATTTATCAAGTCTTTGTAAGGCTTCTAATTTGCAAAAAAATAAATTATTTTAAACACCTTTAAACCTTGCCAAAATTCTTTTTTCTTGAATAAAAATGTTACCAAAAATATAGACATTTCACCATTTAACATAAGTGATATAGTCATTAATAGCACGATAGAGAGATAGATTCTTAACCTAACAATTTAGGATTATTTGAGGAAAGACTGGATAAGTTAACTAACAAGTTTTAAAATGAAAAGGTTTTTCAAGACTTGAGTTATTATTACAATTTAAGTTTACTAAGATAGGGCAATGATTAGATAAAAAACAAGGTAAATGGAAAATCCTAGCTTTCGAATATTGTAATCTCCAAGCATTATTACAATAACACAATCAAGCCTTTCCATTATTAAAATTTTTCCTTTCCTAAAATTTGTCTAGGTAAAACGAGTCTTATAAATCTTATATCAATTAAGTTGCAATAATCTATACAAGCATTAAATAAATTAGTTCTATGTAAATTAATAGGAGTTCCCTCCAAATTTTCTAATTGAAAGGATACTTCATTAAAATCACTAGGCATTAACCATGGCAATGAGTGATTATCAACTATTACTCTAAGATTACTTTATAGAGTTTTACGATTATGAAAATTAGGGCTAGCATAAATACCACTTATAAGTTAGGAAGGTGAATTATAGGTTACCTTGACCATGGTATGGATCTTCTACTCTGATTTGTTGACTATGTTAACCTAGATGTCCTCTTGATTTCATAATATCTAGATTTCACCCACATAGCCAATTGTATTAGTAAGCTCCATGTTTGAAAAAGGCAAAGTAGAAGTCAGTTCCCTAGCCTTGTCTCCATCGAGGCAAGTTTCTGTAAGAATAAAAAGTTTGATATTCTTATAGCTTAGCAACTCAGCTAGCAATTTTTTGAAGTTTGGATATTAGATACCTCACACATTCTAGACCACAATATCAAAATTAGAGGAAGCCATAATTGATTGAAAATTAGTAGAGAAAATCTTAGAAGACTGGCGAGGTAGACCTTCAGGTTATAGGGTTACCTAAACCAATAATCTCTCAAATAGCTCCAAATGTTTAAGGATTGAGTTAGTAACTTTGATCTGACATTAGGGCATTTGATTGTTCATCAGAATAAAATGAATCTCCGGCTTCCTTCCCTGCATGTCAAAGTAAGACTATTCAATCCCAGAACTTCCCACTTCATTTACATCATTTCTTGCCAAGCTTGGGGAGCTAACACATGAAATGGATTGGAAAGGGACTGAAGAAAGGGTAGTTCATTGGGCTATGGTAGATTTAAGTGGAGTCCCAAGGAGATCCAGTTGCGGCTATTATCCATGTGTATTATGTTAGGGGATATTAATGTGTTAGTTATCTCTTCCTCGAGGGGAATAAGATCTAACCATTTAGGTGGCATTTGAAGGGGATCAGGTTCTTTAAAGCTACTGCATGATTCGAGTTGAAGTTTGCTAAAAGGTTAGTTAGGTTTAAGATGATCCAATCTAGATTTTCTTTCGATATTGCCCGAATTCGGCCCTGACATTGGTATCCCCATATCACTTTTCAGGCATTTAACTCCTACATAATTTTCTTAATTGTTGAGGTACTTTGTGATTCCGTAACCATCACTGGAAGTGGGAGGTGGCTTTTTATGTACAGATTTAGTGTTTGCTATTACCAGAGCTTGGGAATTCTCTAGAAGATATTCATTAGTATCAATATCCATTTCTATTTTCTTAAAAGACTACAAACTCTTAGGTTCCCGAGAAGATAAATGCTAGCTACTTTTAGAAGTCAGAGCTGGTTAGTGAGAATCCAACTTAGATTTTTTAGGTCCAGATGCCTTTTTCTTAAAAATATAAGCAATCTTTTTTTTGGGCTTCTAAGTTCTTACAAGTTTGTTTAATTGTCCCTCTCTTAACTAGAATATAAGGTCCATATGTATCCACGTTAGTGGCTTAATTATCATAATTTGCCTAGCTGATAGACCTACCCGAGACCTGATTACTATTATGCATCCTCAATGATCTTCGTTGCTCTTCCCAATTCTGTATTTCTGGGTCTTCAGTATGAGTAACTTCAGAAGAAATTTCCAATTTTGCTAAATATGGATAGGATTACTATTGGTGCCCTAACCAACCATAAGCAAAATAAACCTTATTGAAACTTTCGTATAACATCGCTTGTTTATAACCTCCAATATCTATCATTCTAATAAAAGGTTTATTAGGATCAATTTGAATGCAAACTCTTGCATACTTGCCTTTATCACTAAGGTAAGTATAGGAATCCACTTCATTTAGTTCGTGGAATCTTACATTCCTAAGAATGTACACATTCCTGGACTTAGGAATGTAATTCTTGGGAATGTCATTCCAGGGAATATAACTTTCCCATGTTTAGTTTGTTATAAATATACCTGGGACTATTTTATCAGATTCCTAAATATATTTTATTCCTGTGTTTGGTACAAATCCAATATTCCCAAGAATTCGGAGAAGTTTTCAAGAATACCCTTGGCTCTAATTAGATCTTGATAATAACTTTGCACAAAATTATATTTCTAAAAACCTTATGGAACTCTATACTGTGACACATTTTCGATCTCTCTCTCTTGCACATTTTCTAAAGCAAAAAAATATAACATTTGTAACTACAAAAGAACACATCTTATGAGTACCTTCTCTACATCAGTGTGCTGCACTTATATGAATTATTAGAAGTAGAAACTATTAGAAAAATAAGACTTTTGATAACATTACTACAATAACATGATAATGTTTTGTTAAAGATCGAAACTTCTTTCAATTATCAAGCAAATGCACTATTTTTTTACTTCACTTAGCAGCAAATTTGAAGATGTGAAAAGGGAAGCTACAGAGAAATTGATGTCTTATGCTTTGTTTGCTAGTCTTGTTCACCATTACTTATCAAAATTTTAGCAAGAACTTGTTGTATGGAGAATTACCAAATGAATGCTAATAATCCGCAAATAAAAGCCAAGCAGGAAATCTAAGTGAGTAAAACAAAGGCAAATTGCTAGAATTTGCTATTTTAATATGGCTTGAAGTTGATCTTTCCAAATTAGAGAAGAAAAAAAGAAATTGTTAAAATAGAATTGGATAACCATTAGGAAATTGAAGCAGGACATTAAAATCCTAATTAAAATTACAAAATCATAACTTCACATAGGAACGATCATACAGAACTAATGAAATCCACACTCCAATATAAAAACTCATTAAAGTTCATATCAAGTTCATTAATTATCAAACTAAAGAGACAATAAAATTCATATTACAAAAATATAAAGTCTGAATGTTTCCAAAAAAATTTCAAAGCTTAATATTTTTATGTAAAGAGACACTACATATCTCTCAATAAGTGCTCAACATAATCTTTTTTCCAATCATGGGGCAAGGTAAAGAAATAATCAATTGGATGTTAATCTTTAGTGATAATCTCCCCAGTCAATATTCTTTGAATGCTTGTAAGCCTATCAACACATTTCAATTCATTAATTACCTTTATCCTTCTATTAGCTCTTTCTTGTCCATGCTTGAAATAAGATGCGAGTGCCTTTATGTCTTCCTTTGTACTCTAAAAAAAACTTCCTAACTTCTCTACCGTAATAGTCAAGTTGTCAACAATATCATCATTGCCTCTAGTTCTCTTTTTTGATTTACTTCCACTGCTCTGTCCTTGGGTGTTTGGAAATTGTGATGTTAGAGGTGGTTGAGTATCAGAAATATTGTCTAAGAATTCATCAAAATCCTTGACATACATACTAGAATGGCCCTCTAACTCTCCTTCCTGTTCTTCTATGTTATGTTACATTTCCTTCTCCATTTCTTAAAGTGCATCATAAGGATCTTCAGCATCTTTATCATGCGCTTTATCTTTACCATAAACTTTTTGCAATTCATTGTAAAATGGGAATGGTTTATTGTACAATCCTTGAGCATTGTTATGAGACTAAAACATAAACAAATGAATATGGAAAAAATAGTAAAGTAATGCAAAATATTATATAGTTTATATCTACAAACATTTAGAAGTTATAATTACCTTCACCCACTCGTTAAAGATTTCTTTCTTAACTATAATTTTCTTTTCTTTATCATCCCATCCAAATCCACTTGCTTTTAGAACTAACATTTTTGCGATTGCTTCATATTATTTTTTCAAAAGTTTAACTCGTGATTCAATATATGGGGAAGATTTCAAACTACATCCTGACATTTTCATTTCAAGTATTTTCTCCAATTCCTTCAAGTATTCAGATTTCAATTGTTCATAATCTTCAGCTTTCCAATGCTTTTAAGTTGAAAGTTCCACCAAAGCCTCCACCAAGTTAGCATCTTCTTATTGTGTCCATTGGTGCTTGCAACCTTTTGCTTTTGATTGTGTAACTTCATCCATATGTGCCTGTAAGCTAAGTGATTTATAATTGAAAATAAAAACTCAAACAAATTATAATGTTGGAAAATTTCTGCTAACTTATGTAATATAAGCCCTAAGCAATACAATTAAACTAAATGAAAAATAAAATGCAAATTTGGCAAGTTGACAAACATATTAAATATAAGAAATTAACTTGTCAATAGGTACAACATACAAAATGAATCATAAAATAAATCAAATTAATTACATATCATTCCATGTAAATTAAACCATAAAAAAACTTAATGAAAGTAAATATAATGGAATCCTAAATACGGTTTGCTCTCCAGGTGTTCCACATTTATTCAACAAAATTGTCTGTCCATGAAGTCCACTCTTCACTTGACTCCACATGTGTAATCAAATCATGCATCCTATCTTCATTCTCCTCATTTAATTGCAAGGTTACCTCCAATGGATCAACTGCTATCATTTTTCTGATATGATTATGCAATAGATAATATGTTTTGATAATTCTACCTTGTATCTTTATTGGATAAAATGATTTAGTCCTAAGAATTGTCCAACGCCCTTTTAAGAGTCCAAATGTTCTTTCTATCACATTCATAGTAGATGAATGCTTTATATTGAAAAACTCTTGGGGTATGGCTGGTTGTGCCCCATTTCTCCATTCACTCAAGTGATATGTTTGTTCTCTATATGGTGTAAGGAATCTAGCCCCATTCATATATCCAGCATCGCATAAGTAATAATAGCCTATAATTAAGTTTAGGACTTAGTATTTGTACAATTTAAAAAACATATATTTTTATCAATTGATTTTTTAGTCATAAAGTACCTTGTGAAATTTTTAGACCATTAGGACAAGTAATTGTATCTCTGAGATCTCTAGAATCAGTTGCTGAACCTTCCCATCCAGCCAAGACATAAATAAATTGTATATCTTGAGAATATACTCCTAGCACATTAGTTGTCACTTCACCTTTCCTATTTCGATATCTAGGCTTATCACCTTCTAAAACATTGACTTTGATGTGAGTCCCATCTAATACTCCTAAACAATTCTACATATTGAAACACATAAGTTAATTTTTATTTTCAAAATGTGATTATGTATTTGTAACTAATATTCATAAAGTAATTACCTTGAACCATTTCTATTTTGAATCACTTGAATTTTTAGGGACTGGTTCAAGTTGCTTAAGTAATTCTTTATGGCATCTTAACACAACTAGTAGCACATTATTAAATTGTCAGCTAATAGTCTTTCCAGATCTCACGAATTATCTCTTAATAACTCTATTCTTAATATCATGTGCTAAGATATGCAGAAAAATTGCAGCCATTTCTTTAACACTCATATTCCTTGTTAGCTCTAGTTTACCAATAACTCTTAACATATCACATAACCTATGAAATGAAAATCTATCCATCCTAATATTTTCAATAGATGCTAAATTATTTATGAAAACTATCCTATGGAAGTTCACATTTTGAACTAACATCCTACTATGATAAGCATATCTCATTTTTTTCTTTTTTCTTAATTCTTTAACTAGAATAATACAAGTCACCATAATCAAAACCAAAGTGAACTAATTCAAGAGCTTTAAAATCGCAATGAATGTAACAATAATTCTTTTCTTTCTTGCTTGAATTGAGGGATCCATTCTATGAAAAAATTATACAAAATAGATAATATACAAATTAAATAAATTAGCAAGACAAGAATAAACTAAACAGTGAAAATCATGTTCATGTATATATGTAAAATGGAAGTAATGATATACAATGATTCAATATATAAGAGAGTCTAAATGGAGTAATGATAAACAAGGATTCAATATAATAACTAAAATAGAGAATGATTGAATATTTTTCTACTGTTTTTGCTATTTTTGTAAACAATATTATCTTGTTGTTTTTGCTATTTCTATAGATAATATTTTCCTATTGTTTCTGTGTTAGGATTCAAATCAACATATGCCGCGGAATTTTAAAATTTTGATCTAAAACTTTCTTAGGATCCATACAAAAGTCATAAACTAGTATTAGGGTTTTACCTTATTTATGCTCATATTCTTTTTTAATGAATCCTTGAGAGACCGAGATGAATTAAATGTCGGCCGGAAGGTACAATATCTCTACGGTATCTACACAGAGTGAACAATGACTTCTCCCTTCCACGAAACTGTTAAGATTCATTTCTCTCACTAGAATTAGGTTTGGATATTTTCTAGAGTGAATTAGGGTTTGATTGAAGTAATGCGTGTTATGTAATGTGTTGCCTTCAAGTCCTTTTGTAGAATTAAGGCATATCATAATCCTAATCTCACTAGGATAATGCTTCAAAAATTCTAATCACACTAAATAATTATGACCTTATCCTTATCTTAGAGATAGTGAGGAGAGATAAGACTTATCTATTAATTATTTAATATTAAATTGACACATAATTATCTTATATTAGTTAATAATAATATTATCTTATAATATAATTATCTAATATCTAATGACATAATTATCTAATATTACTTTAATATCAAATAATATCACATAATATATAATATATATATTACGTGAATAAATATATATTATCTTAATAATATATATATGTATGAAAATAAGTTCAATTAATTAAATTTTAGTCCAACTAAAATTTAATTAATTATTATCTCATTCCTACTCCTTTTGTGTTGTAATGACCCTGAATTAGTACAATAGTGATAAAAATATATATATAATAATAATAAAAATAATAATATAAAAAAAGAAAGAAATTTTTATTAAGATTTTAATGAGTGAAAATTTACTTAGAAACCTAAGAATGGATTTTAGAAAATTTCACTTAGAAATTCATTGAATTTTTGTACCCGGTAAAGCGAAAAAAGTGAAAAAATGAGTCGAAATTATAGTAAATTAATTCAAAAATTTTATGGATGATCAAAAATAATTTTCAAAGCTCAAAAACAGTTATGGAAAGTCAAAATAAAATTTTTAAGATATTTAGAAGTCTAAAGGTGAAAATGTAAAGAAAATAAGTAATTCAGGGCCGAATTATAATAAATCCTTTTATCTTCTTTGCCTTTTTATTTTTTTGTTGTATAGGTTGGGTTGGCCTAAGTTTTTTTCAGACCCAAATGTGAAAAATTAAGGCCCAAATTCGTGATCCAACACTAACCCAAACTTCCAAGGGAAGCCAAGGATCAAAATGAAAGAAAATGGTAAAATTTGGGGGCAAAAGAGTAATATTTGAAAATTTTTGATTTGTGTCTCATTTTTATTGGCTAAAAGGTGATTTGCTGGTCTGAAATCCCAGCTACTTGGATGTCCTATGTAGCCCACCATGTGTCCCCAAAATCCCCCTAAAATCCAAGGCAAATTTAATGTTGAAATTGATGAAAATTGTAGAATTATTTAGAAATTTCTTTAAGCAATTTCTATATAAAACAAAAGAGGCTTAGAAGCAGCAAATTTGTTGCTCCTCCCTAGCAAAATGTGACCACATAGAAGAAGAAATAAGAAAAGTTAGACAAAGTAGATTCAAGAGAAACTTGGCAAGTTAAATAAGTAGATTTTAATACCCCTAATTTCTTGTGAAATTTTCTTCCTCTTAACTTTAAAATTTGATTTTTATTTTCTTGAATTCATCTTCCTCTCCCTTAGAATTCAGAGTTGAAAAGAGGAAGAAAGAAGTAAGGATTTAAGCTGAGTAATAGCTTGTTATACATTTTATGAATTTCTAATGCTAGATTGTCATGATGAATATGATTCCTTGGATATGATTTGTGTTGGTTGCTATGATAATTAGTTCAGCATGATTTGAACATGTGATGATGTTGTTGGAAATGAGTATTTGGATCATGAATAATGAGAATGGAAGTGGTTTTGGCTGTTGCAAAGAAATTGTTAATATTATGTTGGAAATGGTATCAAGAAGGGTGAAGAATGCTGTTGAAATTCTGGTTGGTGAATAGTCACGTGGAACCTAGGTGATTTATCATCAAAAAATTTTATTTTTGATATCTTAAGGTCTCTCATGATGTGAGGTTGAATTCTGGAAATTTTGAGGATTTTTAGAAACTTTTAGGTATTTTAGAAGAATTTCCTAAATCAAGTCATCAGTGCTGTCCAGGAACAGGGCATTTTCACGTTGGCTTCTGTTTTCGAATTTCTTGGGGCCTAAAATGATCATGAAAAATCATGAAAAAATTTAGGGAAACCAATTAAGGTGTTATTAATATTGTGTAAAATTTTCAGGCAATCAGAGATGAATTGGTCACCCAATAAAATGGTGAAAAGGATCTGTTCATGACGAAACCCGAATATGCCCAGTCTTGTTCACAAAATTTTTTGGAGTATCAAATGGTTGAGAAAAATTTTGGAAAAATTTGTATGAATCACCTTGATTGTGATGTAGTATGGGTTAAAATTTTAGAAATAGTAAATCTTATGCTGCCTAGATAGGGTCTACATACAAAATATTTTGTGTGACATGAATTGTTTGATTTGTGTACATGACATATGAATTATTTGATTTGTATACATGAATATCCTTTAGGGTTTGTTATAATAATGAGCATAGAAGGAAAAATGAAGCATAAAACACTTATGGCATAGTTGGTATTTTGATATATTCCTTAAGGAAAATTGTGATTGATGCATGTGACGTCCTACAATTGTTTATTCTACTTACAAAAATGTGGGAGGGAGAAAACATCCTTCACAAAGAAGGAGAGGAGGGGTAAGTAATGGAGGGAAAAGGTTGGTGGCCTCGGGCCTAGGGTGGCGGGGGATAAGGTTGGACCAAAGATATAAGGTGACATTACATACCAACTAATGCCATTCCTTAAACAACATAATATCTAAACTTAGACTTTTAATTAGAAAAGCAACCATAGATGGGAAAATCGAAAAAGGGCAATAACAGGTTATTACTCATTGAGTATATTTACACTCATTCCGTATTTTCTTTAAACTGTCTTTCAGGCAAAGACCATGGATTCGTGGATGCGTGGTAATACTTACAAAGGATATGCCACGACACCCCTTGGGACGTATGGAATAGAGTTCTACATAGAGATCCGGGTCACTCCTAACGAAATAAATATTTTGTATCATACAGACTATTGGCCCATGGACAGGGAGCCAAATGTCCTTGAAATTTTCTTCCCACTAGTACTGGTCACCCCGGATGACGATTCCAGGAGTAATGTGACACCATTAGGGCCCATAACATCTAGTTCCAGTTCTTCTCCAGAATCTGATCCAGATGAGGAAGGCCCTAATCGAGTTAGTGAGTCAGATGACTAGGTCTAATGTATTTAAAGTTATAATGGACTTATCTTTGTAAATATTTTTGTGCTGTTATATGTATATTATTTTGGTATTTTAACTCTTTATTATCTACTTTCTTTCAGCACGCCCTAATATTATTTTTATAAGTATATGCGATATTGTGTTATCTTTGGGGGCTAGTAAGGATATCTTATCAGTGTGGAATGCTGATTGGATATCTTTACGCCGATCACAACTAAAGCACGTCGGGTCGTGACATGTGTGACCTTATAAGTTCTTACTATATTGATAATGACTCATTTTGGGTCATAAACAGTGAACGGTATCTAACAATACATCACTGCCACTTAAGTAGTAAGAATGTCTATGATTCGACATCTATCTAATATATGATCAATATTTTGCATCATAATTCTTTTTGTAAGAATATCCAAATCGAACTGGAGGCATGGAGTGTGTCATCCTCGTCAATGTTCAATTTATATTTCTTGATACTAACTAGACTTAAAATAAATGATCAATATCATATATTGATCCAATTGAGTATGACCATGCATTTCTAAGTGTCACTCAATTAAGGGGACTAAGGATATTTCTCTTTTATACAAGAGTAACAAAATCACATCTACATCACTTACTTCCCTCTGCATGATTTGTGACACACTCAATCAACATCCTACTTGTCATCCTAATTAAAGGTGACATAGGACGACATCAAAGTGAGTAATTTCTCATATAGGGAACCGTAGTGACTTCAGGTCAAAGGACTATGCACATTTGTGATCATATGAGAATAACTAATGATACATTTATCCATGCAGTATTCTTGCAATGGGTCAGTCCAGTACATTGTTCACTAACAATGTACTCATATATTAACTTGATATCACATATCCATGATTTATAATTATTAGTCATTATACATGCTAGTCTCGATGTATTATTACTATCCTTTTCGTAATAATACTTAACTAGGAACATTTTAGGAATAACAAAGTTATTCCAAGGATAATTATTATATTTAAGTTATAATTTGTGCAAAATAAAAAAATTAAATATAATAATTATATTGCCAAAACGAAACGTAATACATTATGTAATATTGCAATCATCTCTATGATTGGCTCCTAGGACACACACCAACATTCTGTTGTTCCTGTACACATATAAGGCGGTCATACTATGTTACTTTCCTAAAGAAATTTGTCTCTATGCTATTTCTGTATACATAAACGGCGATCATACTATGTTGGTTTCCTAAAAATATATAATCTCCATTTTTTTTGTTGTTTCTATCCACATAAAAGGCGATATACTTTGTTAGTTACTTGAATTCTTTTTCCACTTTTTATTTTTAATTAATATAGAAAACTCTTATTTTGAAAAAATGAGAAAAATGCATAACTGACCATGCACTTTACATAAGATGACAAAAGCCAAAATAAATGGTAAAAGCAAATTCAACAAGACAGCATTATCAAATTTAAAGACAAATTCAAAGATAACCAAGCCAAAATTAATTGAATTACCATTGTTAAACAAATAAATTGCATCCATGTACTGTGTACTTAAACAAACAAATCCTCAAAATAAAATAATTAATAACTTAATCAAATAAGGATTTAGACAATAATAACGAAGTATAGAATGAGAAGGGAAATGCGTAATATCAAACATACAAAGAACGATTTCAATAAAAATAAAAACTAAATAAAATGAATACAAGATTACCTTATTATTTAGGAATGATGAACAACAAGTTTTGGTGGATGATAATTGCTTTCTTGCTGCTCCAGTATGAAAGATTGAGGTAGAGGCACAATAATACTTAACTAAAATTAGGGTATAACAAAAAGAAAGAAGCGGACTTTTGTTAAATAATGAGGATAAATGGGTCTTTTTACTTTTTAACAAATATTCCCAAGTGACGGGAATTCAAGATACTTACCTCCTTCCTTGGAAATATTTAGGAGGAAAATTTTTACTAAAAACATTCTCGAGAGTGTCACGTTCCTAGGAATTTTTTTTATAAAATTTGAATCAAATATAGGGATGTTATTTTCCCTTGAAATATTCTCAGGAATGTTAGAAACATTTTGAGAACTAAACGCCCCCTTTAAGAACAAGACCAATTTTTTCGATAATTTATGGTAAGACATAAGGGTGGTAAAATTCTATTAGAAGTTCAAGAAAATGTATCCAAACTACGATGGAAAATAATATAAACCATGGCAGTTTGAAAAAGGGTTCCTATTTCCTTAAAGCTAGAAAGTGATCTAGGATGAACTATGGTCTTTCACTAAGAACTACACAATAATCTACTTGTGACTCAAACTTAAACATAAAAAAGTTATTACTAACTTCCAGGATTATAAGCTTCCCTTCTGGTTGCCATAAGGCCCTAGTATGAAAATTTATATATTGGTAACTAACCCTTTTACCATAAACTTTATCAATAAGGGTGGTGCTCTAAGATTCATAGATTCCGCTCTTTAAGCTTTCCAATAGATGAAAAATTACCTCACTTTCATTGACCTCTAAATTGGAATCTTCTATTTGGACTTCTTATTTATCTTTAAAGAAAGCCCTTTCATACGCACCCAGAATGATGCTAACCAAATGATCTTTATAACTTTTAACCAATTATTTTGCATGAAAACCATCTTTTTGTCCATTCTAAGATTCTTCAAAATCAAAAGGATCTCTACCATGGAGCTTTTGCTTGCTACAGGATAGGGAGTCTTTTTCTTTAAGAGAGAGAAATTTAGCCATTTCTTTTATTTTCTTGTATTTAAATGAAAGGATAGTTAAAATATAACTTTGTCAAATGAAAAATCATTGTGACTATCATACAACATGATTGTGAATGGTCACATAAACATAAATTATAATGCTATGATTGTTATTGTTAGCTAGGGATAATTATCTCAATTTTTAAAGTTATTAAAACTTGCTATGATTAAATGATAAGTTTATCATTGACATAATATAATGATTGCAATCGTTAAATGATCACATTGCACATTATTATTTGAACCCAAAATCACATCAACGTAGTGGAAAATAAATATACGAAAATGTGTTTATGATAACTCTCTAATTATTAAATTTAAGTTTTATGTATTTTATTTGAATATATTTTAAGTTTTGTGTACTTATTTGAATGTTAGATGGCCTTAGTCACCATGGTCATTTAAATTTTTGGTTTAAATATAATTTTGATTTTGAATATTTCAATGATTATATTTAATCTTTTCTAAATAAAATATTTTATTTTAATTTTCTTAATATGCAAATTGAAGAAAATTAACTTCAAATCAATGTTTTTAAACTTGGACAAGACTAGCCGGTTCAATCGGACCTTAGTCCAGTTCAAGTTATGCCATAAACCTAGATAAGCAGTTAGATCGTTTTGAACCAGTCTGACCTGGTTCGAGTGGGTTAAGCTAAAGCAGCAACCTTAATAATAAAAAAGATGGTGCAATGCAGGAGATTTGAACACAAGACACATCCCCCGAACCCATGCTGTCGTATCGCTAGGATTGATGCTTGTTTTAGTATATCAACGACACACATTATATATAATGCATATAATTTTTCTATTTTCCATATTTTCCTTCATCCAACTTTTTTATAAATAATACATATTATATATTATATATTTATATTATATGTTATATATAGTTAAACTATTCTTATTTGTATTATATGTTATATATAATCAAACTATTCTTATTTAGCTATTTAGCTTGTTTAATTTAAAGTTTCAATTATATTGAAATGAAATATAATTTTAATATTATAAAATGATATTAAAATTAGGGTAGATATTTGTAATCAGAGTAAAATTAATATTTATTATTTTATGTTTTATAAATATACTTGTACAACTTAAATTAATTTTTTTTATGTTTATATATGATATTATAATTTATATATATAACATATATTAACTGGTTCATCCACTTGGTTCCATCGGTTGAACCAATCCAACCTTAACCTGCTCAATGTAACTCCCTTACTTAGTAATACCTTAATCCCTTATTAAATAGGTAATTACTATATAATTAGACCTTATAGAGCCTAATTAAGATTCTAAGGAAATAAAATATTACAAATTCTGAGTTTCTAAAATTTTCTGCACATTTCTAGAATTGCTAGTCCAACTTCAAAAATGTGAAAAACTACTTTCCAGAACTTAAAAAAAAAATCATGAAATTTGTTCCCATGAACCCTTTACTCATTGACTTCATCCTGTAAAAATTTGATATCATTTGGACATCATTTGATCTCTTAAAATTTACAGTAAAGTAAACTCGTTATAGTTCTGTCTAGAATTTGCAGCACTGAAAGTAGGCCCTTAGTTTGAGAGGTAAATCATCTCCAATTAAGCTCAAATTTGGTATGGAACTTTATAAATATGTTAAATGCTTGCCATAAAATTTTCAGACAAAAAATCATCTATTTACTCCCTAAAAATGCCAAGATACAATCAGTACTCAGCAATGTGATGGGAATAGGACAGTCCAAAACGTGTTACAATTTCCCATAACAAATGAGCTCATTTTGGGCTGAATTTTGGCACAAAGTACATTGAGAATGTAAGGTTCATCCTTGAATTTTTTCATGATTTTTAGAGCACCATAACTTAGTAAAAAATCCATGTAAATAGACCCAACTCACTACCCTACGAGACTATGGTTCATTTGGTCAGTGACTATTCATTTGGTCATTTCCAACTTCACACATATTGCATACTAAATGCCTTCTACTCCAAACTAGCTCACAATACATCAAATTCTTATATCTTTTACAACATAGGAAAAGTTTACATGATTATACAATAATTCAAGTTTATAAAACACACATAATATATATCTTCAATACATAAACAAACTTATCCATATTCAATCCTTGCTAGGAGGGCTTTTAGAAGTATCACTTGAAATAGTTAGTAAATAATATAAAAGTATAAGAAACAAAGTTTCCCAATAGCTAGCTAGTGCAAGAAAAACACATTAAGCCATTCCAGATCCTTAAGCCAATAAAACATACATTTCAAAATCAACTAATCAATCATTTAATACATTATTTCATACCATTGTCATCTAATATCATTGTAGGAAACATGCACCACACACAACAATCATCAAGCCCATTCAAGGACTCATATAAATATTTAGATGACCACCACAGATAATCATACCTAGGCTTCATACACACCAATTTTACTGTCTTCCTGGGGTACTTGGGCCATAGGCCTCACATACACATTTCATTATCTTCCCAGGGTACTCGGGCCATAGGTACTACACACAGCAATTTTATACACATTTCATACAATGACATAAGATATAGAAAAGCATGTAAATAGGAAATGGAACTTAAGAATAAAACTAGCTACCTTTTAAAAGCTTCCAATGATGATGATTCCTTTGTCCTCATTTGATAATTCCTCTACAAATTCCTTGCCTTTCCAACTTGTAGTTTTTTTTTTGTTCTACACATAAATACACATTATAGCAACCATTAGAACACCATCATTCTTTCTCACCATTCCAAACCTTCCAAAACACAATTAAATAGCTAAAACTCCTTTCCTCCTTATTTTTCCCTTCTCACGGTTTTAAGACTTCAAAGTGAGGTTTCCACACAAGCTTCCAAAAATTTCACCTTCCATAGGTTCTATAATTCACAAGAATCATTCTAATTTCATTAATTTAGCCAAATTCCAAGCAAAACATGACATACACATACATACACCATTAGGCCTTTAAAACCCTAATTCGTACATCATGATTTCTTGTTGTTTTTAAACGAAAGCCATACATCAACATAACAATATCCAAAACATCATTAGACATACTTAAATCATCCAAGCCCCATGGTCAACCTTCCTTTGACCACACAAACATCATGATTTCAAGAAATTAAAAAGAGCACCTTAAAGAGCTTTGAAAGGAGAACAAATTTACCTCTTGGTGTAACTTAAAATTTCCAACTTGAAGTTCACTAAACTTGATCAAACTTGAGATTTCTTCAATCTAAACACACCATATGATAGAACTCAATGAGAGGAACAATTTTGTCTTCTACACTAAGTCCTAATTCTCAAGATTTCTAGGTGAAAAAGGCCAATAAAATTTCTCTCTCTTCTTTCTCTCTCTCACATATTTAAGCTTGCTCTCATGGAGTCATCTACGGTTTTGAAGAAAAATGGAGAAGAAGGAAGAACTTTTATGACAATTCAAGAGTATTTTGATCATTTCTTGAATTATCAAGGGCATTTTGGTCCTTTCTTACTAATTAGTAAGGCTATTTTTAAAATTTTTTTATAAAAATGACACTTGTTAAGTGTCTATTGGTCACACTTTATGGAATTACATACTAGACCCTAAATTCTTGATTATTTACACTTTAACCCATACTTCGTTTTGTACTTTGCAATATAGTCTATAGGGTTACTTGACTGTCTGAAAATTCGTAGACTGTTAGACTTAAACAAGTCCCATTTTTAGGATTTTCTAACCTCCTCTAATCGTCTATAGTATTTAGAAAAATTAATTCTTTTCCTATTGCTCCCTTTCCTTCAAAATTTCGATTACACTTACACTTAACACCTTTCAACTTGAAATTCACATACCAAGCAAATTTAAACGTACCTTTCATTTCTACAGTCTCAAAATTTAGAAATTCAAATAATAGGACTTAAAATTTAGGACACTACACTCAGCCTATTGGGTTAATGACCGATTTGGGTCTGAAGACATTGCTTCAAATTGTTAACTTTTATCAAATTTAAAATAATAATTAAATTAATAACAAAATCTTCAATAAAATTTTAATGTTATCTTTATTATGATGAAATGAAATAGAATATAATGGAATAGAAAGAAAATGAATAAAATAGAATAGAATAATCATCCTATAATCATGTTTGATATGTTTAAGAATTGAAGGAGGATTTTATTTAATTATTATATTTGGTACAATAAATATTGTAGGAACGGAATTGAAATACAAAGTATTAATGATAATAATATATTTAAAAATAAAAAAGTACAAAAATGAAATCATATTGAGATGAGAAATGGTATTGTTATTTTGGTATTGTCATTTTTTATTTATTATACTTTTTTAATAATGGAACATAAGAAATTATGATTATCAATATCACAATTAACAAATAGTTTTTCATAGTAAAGGTATAAAAATTTAATTAACCAATTTTTAATATTAAAATTTTTTATTAAAAATATAAAAATATTTTATTTTAATCTTTGTTATTAAAAATATAATTAATAAATATTTTAAGATTATAATATAGAAAATTTGATGTTATTTTATTATTTATTAATTAAGAATAATGTCAAAATATATGAAAGATATATGGAATAAAAATATAAAATATTCATTTCATAAATGATGAAATGATCATTCTATCATTTTTACTATAAAATAAAAATTTTATCATTTGATGGAATGGTTATTGCCTAAGAACAAGGATATTCTCATTTTATAATACCTATTAAATATTTTATTTTATTTCATTGTACCAAATACTCTATAAGTTCATAACCCTTATTAGTAAAAATAAGCTTATTATACTAAAAAAATGTGAAATCACATAATTAATCTAATGTGTAAAAACACCTTCATTTAGTGATTAGCCTCATATAATTGAAAGTTTCTTTGCAATATTTTCAAATTTAGAGTTTTGTTGAAGTTTTGTGTACCAATTAAAATTGTCAATCTTTAATTTGATAAAAGTTGTTAATGAGAGCTAAATATCTTACAATTCACATATTAGAGAAATAAAAATAGAATATTAAATTTAGGAAGAATCAAAATTATAGTTATGTCTCCCTCTCTCTCCCTCTCTCTTTTTGTACAAATTCCTATGTCAACTTAGATTCAGAATATACGAAAAATGTCAATTTAAAGTATATTACTTAGATCACGTGTAACCTAAATGAATAAAGAAAATAATTTGAGCAATAGAATAAATCATAGGATTATAACCTTACACTAAAATTTTATTTTAATCTTTAAAGTATTTAGTTTATATTCAATTTTATTTTTAAATTTAAATTTAAAAATTTAAAAATTTAAAAAATTTAGTCCATGTCTTTAGTAATTAATATTTATTAAAAATATTAAAATTTTACTTGAATTTAAAATTTTAAAAATTAAATTATTATAAATTTTATTTTAAAAATAAAATTGACACAAATTAAATATTTTAAAAATTAAAATAAAATTTTATTTTACGATCTCTACAGAGCATTGAAAACCGTTTGGCAGATTTCAGGCGTCTCTGCACCGTCGAGTCATCTCCTTGTTTGCTGTGCCAGCTATGCTCTTTGTTCTGCACTCACTTTTGGTTCGCATTTCACAATCGAGGCAATTCTTATCCTCCATATCATTCTTAGCTGGTAACAGAATCAAAATGATAAAGAAATATACTAATTGTTGGTTCCTTAAAAGTTAAAACCACTATATTTAATGGACTCTTACGTTACTAGCTGGTTTATCTTGTAAATCTATCTAATCAGCACATTGTCCAGACTTTAGACAAAAAAATGCTTAATAGCGTCACGTAATTGGTTAACAAATATTTGTTAAAATTATATAATTCATAAATTTTATGCATAATTGATAATTCCTTTTCTTTTAGAAAGCACCCTAAATTCAAGTTCATTTGATTCCTAGTAGAGACAAATATAATTAAAAAAACGGAAAATGTTTTATCACTACTTTAGTTTACACAACCTTTTTGACAGATATTCCAAAAAACCGGAGATTCAGATCCATTAAATTCCTACGTGGGTTTATCCAATTGGCTGCATATACACCGGCCGCCTAATCCCAACCACCCCACCATCTCTCTACGTTACATATTATCGTCGAGGACATTCAACGTTGGTGACAACTCATTTTTCCGTTGACCTCATTTCATCATCCCACTGAACTCAGACAAGCCCTTCTCTTTTGCCTCTGTTCTTCCTTCATACCCATTTCTCTTTATGTCTGTATGTTCGTCCGTACATGTACAGTTCTGTGTGTATAGTTTGACATTAGTTACATACTGCCATACATACAAATTCGTATTTGGAGGAATTGAAGGTTTCAATTGTTGTTCCTTTGTTGTCATCAAATCCTAATTTCTGATTGGAGCTGTTCAGTGAAGGTGTAATCAATATGGGTAGGGGTCGGAACAGTGGCACTCAATGCGACAGCGTTTTTGGCTCTTCCTGTAGCAAGCCTGAGAAGCTCATCATCGACACTGACCCAGGAATCGGTGAGTTTCCCGGCTTAAATATTTTCCCCCTTTTTTTCTTTAAAAATTCATCTAAAATTTGAGAAAAAGTTGGGAACTTTGATGGTAATTCGCTAGAGTTTAACAGTATAAATCCTTTTCTATGAGTGAAATTATTTAAAAAAATTGATTTATAATTGATCCGTAGACGATAGCATGGCAATCATGATGGCATTTGAAAGTCCAGAGGTGGAGGTCGTGGGTTTGACAACCATTTTTGGTAATGTCGCTACAGATGATGCCACTCGCAATGCTTTGCTTCTGGTATGTGTGCTTATTTGCAACATTTTCCATTGCTTCTGTTATGTGCCCTTCATGTTTTCTGGAATTTGTTCATTGTCAATTTGTGCTTTTTAATAACCAAAAGCATAGTGTGAGATCGCAGGCCGTCAGAATGTTCCAGTTGCAGAGGGAAGTTCAGAGCCGTTGAAGGTAAATGTTATCTATGTACTAAGTTCTGTATTTCATTTGAATGCATGGCTTGCACTTTTTGCCCCATTTTATAGCATTATACTTCATCTTTTATGTCTTACTTATTCTGTGTTCTGGATAAGGGTGGAAGGCCACGTGTTGCCGACTTTGTCCATGGTTCTGATGGATTGGGAAATATTTTCCTAGATCCACCAAAAGCAAAGAAAAATGAAAAGAGCGCTTCAGAGTTTTTGGTGGAGAAGGTTTCTGAATGTCCTGGTGAAGTATCTGTATTGGCACTTGGGCCCCTAACGAACTTAGCTTTGGTAAGTTTGCACTATGCTTTCTTGTAATTTATTGTACTGAATTTGACCTTTGAAAATCTGTAGTGAATACTTGTAGTTTCTGATAGTGTAAGTTTTGTGATTAGGCAATCAAACAGGATTCCTCTTTTGCAAGCAAGGTAAAGAAAGTGGTGATACTTGGTGGTTCTTTCTTTGCCTTGGGGAATGTAAATCCTGCTGCTGAAGCTAATGTAAGTGACAGATTCCTTCGTTTCCAAAGTTTCCTTTACTTAAATTATCAGATTTCAGATGATTTTGATCTTAATAGCTCACTCTTTAACTCACAGATTTATGGAGATCCGGAAGCTGCAGATATAGTTTTCACATCTGGAGCAAACATTGTTGTCGTTGGAATAAACATTACAACTCAAGTCAAATTTACAGGTGGGGTTGTAATCTAGTTTTCTGCAATTTTTCGTGTTATTTTGTCCTGTCCAGAATGATTGTCAACCAGTACGAGAAAGTGACCAATGTCTCTTGGTTTCAGATGCTGATATCCTTGAATTGAAGGAATCCAAAGGAAAGCATGCTAAACTTCTAAGTGATATGTGCCAATTCTACAGGGATTGGCATGTCAAATCTGATAGCGTCTATGGTAAACTGCATGCTATTAATAGATGAATGCAGTCGTGCTGTTTAAAGTTCATATTTTTATTTGACTTACTAAGCTGCGGAGTCAATCTCACAATACACAATCCCTTTTATTTATTAATATGTGCATTTTCTATAATGGTGATAAAATGATTAAAAATAAAGTGTCTGCAAAATAGCACTCTTAATTTGTTTTTTGATTCCAGGAGTATTCCTTCATGACCCTGTGAGTTTTGTGGCGCTTGTGCGTCCAGATCTTTTCACATACAAGAATGGGGTTGTGAGGGTTGAGACACAAGGCATTTGTGTTGGGCATACACTCTTGGACCTAGGATTGAAACAGTATGTCTAAACTTCAAAGTGCTTATTCTCTTGACCCTATTTTTGGTAATAATAATCTCCATCTTATCTGAATTGAGTTCTTTCATTTGCTGCAGATGGAATACGAGCAATCCGTGGACGGGCTATTCACCAGTCTCAGTCGCTTGGACAGTAAACGTTGATGGAGTCCTTGATTATATTAGTGAGCTTTTGATGAAACCCTGATATGAATTTGTCAAGAACTTGAGGATATTATAGCTGGCTAACGTTTCCAGTTTCTATTGAAAATAATGAAAAATAAAATTATCCGTCAGAATTGATTTTTCCCCCCTAATCACTGAATGTCAGTATAAGGTTGTGATTGTTTTCATGCTCTGAGCTGATTGTCAAAGTTCATTCAACTAATGAAACTCACTTTCCGCTAATTGAGTTGTCTGGTTTTTATGTTTGATGATCGATACTTGAGAAAATGTTGGCTACCACTCCACGACTGCTAAATGGCTTCTCTTTTTATTTATTCATTTGCATACAACAGTTTCAGCTTTGATATCCAATAATTTAAAAATTACTGGAACTCTAAGGAGCAAAATTTGAATTACTCATTTTAATGTCGCTGAAATATGAATCATCCCTGAATCCAGTTAATTGGCAGATTTGCAGATGTAACGAGAAAAGAAAGATTTCAGCTGTGATAGTTATAACTCTTAAGCATATGGAATGGTCACCAGATCGAAGTTTCAACAAGTGAATTTTTTTATTAAAAAATTTAAATTTTATATAAAATAGATTTTTTTAATAATACTTTAAGGAATGAAATTGTACTTTTTATTTTTTAATTCTCACCCATAAAATCTGTATACAATCATAAATTGCATATTTTTATATTGAAATTACCACATTTATAAGTTACGACTTACAACTTTTATATTAAGTCTTAATAAAAACTCATATCAAATTTTGCCCCACATATAAATAGATGATTATAATACATCACCAATGTAATAATATATTAATATATTATTAAATTTAATTATTAATATGTTATTATATAATGTATTAGATTTAATTTTAAAAAAATAAGTTTAATGTGTGATTAAATCTGATTATTAGAAAAAAGGGATAAACTACTATACTATTACACGGTTACGAAACGCTCTGGGTCATTTTCAGTTGACTATGTGTTGCATGCTAATTTGGGGGATATTAAACCGGAAAGAGTATGATATACTTTTGTATTGGTAATGTATGGATGCACAACTAAATTTGATCATATTTTTCGTTTACATTTTTTTTAAGTCAAACCTGAGATATAATAAGATAATTTATTAACAATAAATCTAATAGTACCCCGGAAAGTTGACACTTGTCTAACACGACTGCAGAAGTCGTCTTGGCTTTAGACTTTCAGGTCCCTCTGTGCGTTAAAAGTTTGCTTTGGAATAATTGGAAGACTCTGCCGATCCCTCCCATTCCTCTCCCTCTCCCTCTCCCTATGGAGACTGTGTTGAGTGAAGCTGTTTTGGGGGGGGGGGGGGGGGAGAATGTGACGGCGTTCAGAAGCTTATTATTGATACCGATCCTGGGATCGGTCAGTTTTTCATGGCTTTCTGATTGGAAATTTTCTCTTCAAGTGTAAGATGTGATGAGTTTCTTTGTGAATCGGTTCATATAGATGACAGTCTTGCAATCTTTATGGCGTTTCGAACTCCACAAGTGGAGATTGTGGGCCTGACAAGTGACAACCATTTTTGGCAATCTCAAAGTAGAAGATGCTACTCGCAATGCCTTGCTTCTGGTATGCCTTTCTTCCCAAACTGCCATTTAATCCCAAATTTGTCATGGAATTGCGAATATATGCTCGTGGTCAATTTTTCCCTTCTAATATTCAAAACAACAGTGTGAGATTGCAGGGCATCCAAATGTTCCCGTGGCAGAGGGCAGCCCTGAGCCATTCAAGGTAGCTATTTCATATATGGATTTCTTTAAAAAAAATTTAAAAAATAGGAAAAATTGGTAATTTTTCAAATTTGGGGCTGAAGTTCCCTCAAAGCCTAAGGAAGTTTTGCTCTTGGGCCTGTGTGATCCCGACATCTCACGAGATAAGAAAAATAATGGAGTCATTTCTGGAGACACTCTCAATCTTTATAATTTTCAATATCTTAAAATTTGAAGTATTAGAATTTTAATATATACATATATATATGGATCCTATAAAATTAATAAATTAACAAATTAGTTGACAATTATTCTTTATTATTCATTGAATATGATTAAAATATGTAATATAGTTAAAACATACAAGAATTTTTAAGGAAGAGAAATGTCTCCAGCATCACTTCCATACTAATACAAAGGTTCATGGCAGTGGGGCTCACGTTGGTGCGTCCGGCGCGGCTCTTACGTCTATTTTGTATTTCTTTACATCAAATACTGATAACGACGGGGACATGAGAGTAAACATTTCAATTTCTGTCTTTGTTTTTATTACGCAAAGTTTGGATTGCAATATGTGTTTGATTCGTATTATGTCAAAGGGTGAAAGACCGTAAGTTCATGAGTCGATACATGGTTCTATGGAATGGGATGTTTATAATGTAATTTATACTGAAGCTAATCAAATATCCAAATGATCAAATGCATAAGATAAAATTGACCTCTAGCCATTGCCTTATTATGAACTTCGTGGAATTATATTTAATACTTTCTTATGTTCAAAGTTGCTTTCAAGCTCTCCTATTATTCTATAGGACAGTGTTCAGAGGTTTACACTGTGTTGTTGTTATAATGAGCTTGGAGAACCTTGAATTTATAAGCAAGGTTTCAATAGTATTTTCTCATAAAAAATGTGGCACAATTGAGCATGGTGAAGGGATGTTGGCAACCATAATCCCATGTAATTCGAATCATATTCTTGAACGTTGCCAATGTTTAACAAGAAGCAAAGCAACATTTTCCCACTTGGTTCAAAGGCCTAAATACAATATGGCTCCATGATGAATATTAATATTTCAAGAAGAGAAAACTAAATGCATGAATCATAGCAGTAGGTCCTTTGAAAGCAAGTATTACCTTCCATGTATTACAATACACTTTGTTTCCTTAACTCACCATAACTTAATGAATAAGCCATGTGCTTACTTGGGTTTCTCTTAATGTTGTTATTCTTAAAACATAATATATATACACAAAAATGAGAAAGAGCTTTATTACAATATTATATGTATATATATTCATAAAAAATTCAATACAGAACTTAGTGCTATTCTAGATAAATGATCCATAAACAATACTTGTGGCATGCTTTTTGTCGATGCCTTTTGTCAAAGGATAAACTCTCATTAACTCAGTGCCAATGTATTCAATGAAACTTTATTTTTCTTGACACATTCTTAAATGGCTAAGTATTTAATGTCGATATGCTTGCTTCAACTTCTAGTCTTATTGTTCTTAGCCAGAAAAATAGCAATTGAGTTGTCACAATATATCCTTAGCAGCTTAGTGATAGTGTCAACAATTCTAAGCCTAGATATAAAGCTCTTGAGCTAAACACCATGTGAAGTTACTTCAAAACAAGATACGAACTTAGCCTCTATGGTAGTAGTAGTAGTTAAGATTTGCTTGACACTTCTCCAAGATAAAGCTCTGCTGGTAAATATAAAAAATGTAACATAACATTGATTTTCATGAACCAATGCATCCAGCAAAATCCAAATTTGAGTAGCCAACTACCTTAAGGTTTTCAATCCATCTATACATCAGCATGTAATCTTTAATATCTTTAAGATATCTCATCACTTTCTTTACATCTTTCCAATGGCCTATCCCTAGATTACTCTGATATTTGCTTAATATTCCAATTGCAAATGCAATGTTAGGTTTTATACAAATATGAGCATACATAAGGCTTCCGATAGTAGAAGCATATGGAATATTACACATTGGTTCCCTTTTTAATTTGTTCGTTAGGTACTGATTTAAATTGAATTTGTCACCTTTCACTATAAGTGTCATACTTAGCGAACAATCTTTCATATAAAATCTCTCTAAGACCTTGTTGATATAAATGTCTTGCAACAGACCTAAAATACATTAATTTCCATCTCTATGGATCTTAATGCTAATGATATAAGATGACTTACTCATATTCTTCACATCAAAATTCTTATAGAGAAATTGTTT
Source organism: Sindora glabra (assembly GCA_020226215.1). Taxonomy (NCBI): domain Eukaryota; kingdom Viridiplantae; phylum Streptophyta; class Magnoliopsida; order Fabales; family Fabaceae; genus Sindora; species Sindora glabra. Next base: position 61,664,230 of record CM035233.1, read on the forward strand.
CACCTCATATAGCAATCCCTTATCAATGGTTACAAGTAATATAACATCCATATATAGCACAAGGAAATCGATTTTACTCCCACTAACCTTCTAGTATATACATTGATCCATGACATTTTTCATGAATCCAAATGAGAAGATTACATTATGAAACTTTAAGTGCCATTGAGGGGAGGCTTATTTTAATCCATGTATGGATTTTTTAAACTTGCACACTAAATGCCCACTGGCACTAGAGGAGAATCCTTTAGATTATTTCATATATACCTTTTCCTTTAGTTCTCCATTGAGGAATATCATCTTCATATCCATTTGATGCAATTTTAAATTAAAATAAGCAACTAATACTATGACCACATGAAGAGAATCTTTCTTAGATATAGGAAAGAAAGTCTCTATGTAATCAATTTCTTCTTTTTGAGTGAATTCCTTAGCTATGAGTCTTGCTTTATATCTCTTGATGTTACTTAATGAGTTTTTTTTAGTCTTATAGATCCATTTGCATCCAATAGCCCTAAAACCATTAGGCAATTGGATGAAATCCCAAACTTTGTTAAATGCTATGAAGTTTATCTTTTCCTTCATGGCATTATGCTATAATTTAGATTCTTTACAACTAATAGCTTGTGAAAATGTCTCTAGGTCATTTTTGGCTCTAATATTTTCATTAGATTCTTGTAAGCACATGGCATAGTCATTAGGAATTGCTAACCTTTTTATCTTTGTTGATCTTATTAATGTTGAGTCAACATTCTCTTAGGTAGCATGTTGCTCAATTAGTTTCTTAATAGTTTCTGGAAGCTACTCATTAATTGGATTAACTTGGTCACAGTCAATAGTTTGTAAATCTTGAATGATTGGTTGTTGAACGCTTATCTGAACTTGAAGGGCATGAATTATAACCAATCTATGACTTGATGTGGGAGCTTAAGATCCAAATTGATCATTTTGAGTCTAGGTTTTGAGTTTGATCACTCGTACTAATCAAGTCATTTTAAAAAAACTTTGCATTTCTTGATTCCACAATCTTAGTGCTATAAGATGGATAATAAAATATATATTTTTTAGACTTTTTAGCATACACAATGAAGTACCCACTAATAGTCCTTGAATCAAGCTTTTTTTCTTATGGATTGTAAGCCTAACTTCAAACGGACACCCCGAAACATGCATATGCCTTAAACTCAATTTCTAACCTTTAAATAATTCAGATGACATCTTTTCAATAGCTTTGGTTGGAACCTAATTAAGAATATGAGCAGCCATCTTAAGACCTTCAGTTTACAAAGACTTAGGAAGTTTAAAGCTGGCTAACATGCTCTTCACCACGTCTAACAATCTTTGGTTCCTTTTTTCAATTACACTATTTTATTCTGAAGACCCAAGCATGGTGTATTGGATAACAATTCCATGCTTTTGAAGAAATTGAGCAAATTAACTTGCTACTTGTCCATTTTTAGTGTATTTTTCATAATACTTAACACTTCTATCTAATCTTACTATCTTAATTTGCTTACCACATTATTTTTCTACATTTTCTTTAAATATCTTAAAATCATCCGGTGCTTCATTCTTATTGTCAAGTAAATAGAGATACATATATCGTGAATGATCATTAATAAAGGTGATGAAGTATTTCTAACTATTAAAGTCTAAATCTGAACTACAAATCTCTATATGTATTATTTCTAATATGGTAAAGCTCCTCTTAGCGCCTTTCTTAATCTTATTAATTTGCTTTCCCTTAATGCAATCTATAAAAGTGTTAAAGTCAGTAAAATCGAGAGTATTAAGCACTCTATCCTTTACCAATCTAGACTTTCTTTCTATTAAGATATGACTAAGTCTACGATGCCATAACATAAAGGAATCCTTATTAGCAATACTTCTTTTAATATCTATGCTACTAGAAACATGCATTAAGTCATAAGAGGTACTGTCTTGTAATTAAATTCAGAATAAATTATCACAAATTGTACCATTTCCCACAATATCGGATTTATAAAATAACTTGAAAATATTATTTAAAAATTCAAAAGAATATACTAACAGTACAAGTTTGGAAATAGAAATCAAGTTCTTAAAGAAACTTAATACATAAAAGGTCTTTTCCAAATTCAAAATAAAATCAGAATCAAGAACTAATTTGCAAGTTCCTATAACTTCCAAAGCCAAGCCCATCTTATTTCCTGAGTAGATATATTGTTCATTGCCCATTAGCTTCCTTTAATTTAGAAAGCCCTGCTAGGTATTAGAAATATGAATTGTTGAACCAAAATTAGTCCACCATGCGTTACTACTAGAATTTACCATATTAGATTCATTAAAAAAAATAAAAGGATAAGTCACATTTCTTTTCAAGCCAAGCCTTGAATTTGATGCAGTCTTTTTTTATATGTCCCTTCCTCTTGCAAAAGAAACACTTGGACTCCTTTTTAATGTCCTTTTGGATGGGTGCCTTACCTATCTCTTTTATCCTAGCTTTTGTTTTCATCTCTCCTTGTGATACTATATGTGCACTTTCTCCTATTTTTGCTAAAAGCCTTCCTTCTTCTTGAACACACATGGTCAATAGTTAATTTATAGACCATTTCTCCTTTCATTGAAAGGCCCATATTAAGGCGGTAGAGAAGCCAAAATGAAGTGAACTAGGAAAGATTCGAACATTTCAACCTTAAGTGGTTTTAGCTTAATAGCTAATTCCTTTATCTATATGATGTGTTCTCACACACCTTTTATGCCAGTGAGTTTCATGGATGATAATTTTGTCATCAGGGTGCTTGCCAAAGCCTTATCCAAGCATTCAAATTATTTATTAATAGCCTTAAGCAAGCTTTGAATGTTTTGATGTTCTCTAATGGACCCATGAACACTAGTTGATATTTTAGTCTTAATATACATTATACTGAGGTGATTTGATCATTCCTAACATTTATAAAGGTTTATAGCTGATGAATTGTAGGTGTTTGTGGGTTTAGAAGGTTCATCCTTTCTTATTGCATCATCAATGTCCATTCACTCTAATTAGAGAAGTATTTTCTCTTTCCATACTTTATAGTTATCTCTAATTAATTCAAAAACTTGAAAATCAAATATGTTCAAAGGTTGAAAAGCTACACAAGGTACATATTATGTTTAAAAATTTTGAGGTAATCAATTATCTCATATGACTTATTTTACCAATTCAAAACATGTCTTACAAGCTATGAGCCTAGTAACAAATAAGCTACTTATGCGTTAAGTATTATTTAATTAGATTCATGTTCAATATGACGAAACTAGCAAATTATATTCCTAATCTCAATTCTTGTGGCAAATTAAGAAAAGGAAAAATTTGCTATTCCACCCTAATTAATCATACAAAATATGATAATATTCTTGTGGGATAATAATTATCATATTAAATATATTAATCACAATTGATGTCATTTTTTCTTTATGTGATCCTAAATTTAATTCTAATGTATAATTTTAGAATAATTTAAACTAAAATTATACAAATCATTCAACATTTAGATACAAAATATGCTTGAATATGTCTAGACAAAATGCATAAACAAGCATTTCATTATGAGAATTCAAATATTTAATTAATCATTCAAACAAAATGTGACTAATTAAATTATACTCCTTTAAATTTCACTCTAAATGAGTCATAAATACCCTCCCTCCGGTTAATATTTAATTATTGGCAAAGAAATCATATAATATTGTCAAAATTAATTTAAAATGCTCAGAATCATCTTACAGAAAATTTAAACAAGTCAAATAACTTAAAATAATTTTGGATGAACCATACCCAACAATTATGGATAATAACCTTATGCAAAAATTTATTTATATATAAACATGTTTCAAACCAAAACAAAGAAGAGCCCAGAACTTAAATGGCCAATACGACATTCAAAAGCCAAAATTCATTTCGAAAATAGCAAGACAAGGGCCATTAAAATGCTTTGATACCAAATGTTATTAATATGATTTATACTAAAGCTAATGGGATATTCAAATGATCAAATGCATAAGATGAAACTAACCTCCAGCCATTGTCGTATTATGAACTTCGTACAATTACATTCAATACTTTTTTATATTTAAAGTTGCTTCCAAACTCTTCTATTACTTTGTATGATGGTGTTTAAGGTTTACACTATGTTGTTGTTGTAGTGAGCATTGGGAACCCTGAATTTATAGGCAAGGTTTCAACAATATTTTCCCATAGAAAATGCCGCACAGCTGAGCATGGTAGAGAGACGTTGGCAGCCATAATCCCATGTAATTCGGACCATATTCTTGAACGTTGCCAACGTTCAACGAGAAGCAACACAACATGGGAAACATATTCCTACCTTCGCCGAAAGGCCAGAAAATTGGAAACAGTGCTTCGGACTTCTCAGTGGAGAAGGTCTCCGAGTACCCTGGCCAAGTGTCTATACTAGCACTTGGACCTTTGACAAACATGGCCACAGTAAGTCCCACAGTTCTTTGTTGGAATTCAAGGTTCAGTGTCTGCATATTTCTGAATCGTCTAGGTTTTTTGTTTTTGGGTGCTTCTTCTGCCAGCAAAGTGAAGAGAATATTCATACTTGTAGAGATGCTAAAAATTTTGAAGGTGTATCTGTTACTCTTAACAATATAATTGTAAGGTACAAAACATCATATCAAATGAGATGTTCTACAATTTATTATTGTATAGGTTGTTTTTAGATACTATTGCTTCACTTTTAGTTTGATGGAAAATTTTTCAAATTTCACTTCAAATATTTTTATTTTTTATATTTCTCATTTATAAATAATGAAAAATTTTAATTGTTTGGATTGTAATTTATTTTGATATTTGATTTTTTTTTTGAGTTGATATTTTCACTGCTATTATTAGGGTTTAAGGTATCTTGCTTGAAATTCTATTTTTTTGAGTTAGTTTATTATACTATAAAGACTTAAAATCTAATTCACTTTAATCAAATACTTATTTTATTTTATAATGAGTTTATTCATTGTTTGGTCCATTAGTTAATTTTTTCAAGCAAATATTACTATTAAATATTTAAATTTTGATCTTTTTTTCTTAGAGTAAAATATAATATTCTCTTAAAAACTATTTTTTTAATTTAATTTAGTATTTTATATTTTTAATTGATCAATAATTAATTTTAATATATTTAACTGCAATTTAAATTTACTAATAAAAATACTAACGATTAGATTAAACTAATGCTAAAACAAAAATTAGAACTAATATGGTGTAAATATAACATTTCAATATTAATTTAATGTTAAATTAAATAAAATTGAATCAAATTAAAATTATAATAAAAGTTATAACTAATTTGATGTCAAGTCTATTATAACCAATTTACCCATTTACTCGAGAATTAATAATGAAGATGTCATGAGAAGAGAGAAAAGACAGAAAAGTAATTTACAAAAAATTACGCGAATCCATTATCACACAGTTTCGTGCAGAACAACTTGGTTAATAGTTTGGAGTTGGGTAAAATATCTCTCCATTTTATTTTGTCAAATTTAGACACATACTTAGCAATTCTGGTATTTTTCAAGTATTTTCTTTCTTCTCATTCTTTATAGGTCAACAAAGAACATGAATGATTATTTTTTAATTATGATTAAACGTAATGTTTTGGTTTTTTTTGTTTTATATTTTTTAGCAGGGCCATAATCTTGATTAAAATTTGGGTTGACTACAGACTGATCCTTCACAAATTTTCGGGTGCAAATTCTAAGTAAAAGTACCTAAGAATGGAAATTGAGAGGGGACGTATATACATACCTCAGCGCATAAAATGGTCTGAAAAAAAACCTTTAAAATGAAGCCTTACCATTGGCATCATTTTTGGCTTTTTGCCAACACTATTCTAAATCTTTCCCCTTGCTGGCTTATTTGCAAGAACTTGAGACTTGAATCTGCATTTTTCATACAATCTTTAATCACACGCACGCACATACACACATGAGATATACCAAATGAAAAAAACATTTTTATATGAAAAATAAGAGTAATAAATTATAACCATTAATTTATAATTAAAATTAAAATATAATTTAAGATCATGTAATCACTTAAAAAAATTATATGATTATTTAGAAAAAATCATAATTTTAAGTTTTACACAAAAAAAGAGAGGGGCAAGAGGGAAAGAGAGAGAATATCATGTTTGAGGAATGTTTTAATGTGAAAGTAAAAAAAGTGAATCATAATAATCAAAACTAACATTAAAAGATTAAGATTAAAATTTAAAGTTATGTGACTTTTTTTAAGTAATCAAATAATCTTAATTTATATTTTAATCCTAATTATCAATATAAAATCTAATAATCACAATTTACTCTTTTCATATTTCATATAAAAATACTTCTCTTATTTAATATATTCCCTATGTATACCCTGACACACACATACACACATGGGAGGAATGCTATCGTCAACATTCTTACGTGGAGGTTCCTAATTTTACACAAGAATAATTCTTATATTGCAAATCAATAATAATAAAAAAATATAGATATAATTGAATAGTAAAATTTCTCTCTTCTAAGGAGAAGACATGAGTTCAACTCTCGTCCCCTTTTGTTTTTTATTATTTTATATTTTATTTAATTTATTTTTTAATATAATTATTTAATTATTTTTAATTAATTAATTAATTTGTAATTTATTTTTATTTTTAATTGAAAACAAGATTAATAATAATATTATTTTTATATATTATATTTTGTATATTATTTATTTTAATATATATTATAATATTAATTTAATGAAAATAAAATAATAAAAATATTTAAATAATTTTAATAAAAAATTAATTTAAAATATTTAAACTAACTCTACTTATTCTCTTCAATCTCTACTACAAACTCATTAAATTATGAAATTATCTATGATGGAAAATTAATTATAATATTTTTATTATTTTATTAATTTTAAATTAGTAATATAATTCCTTTTATGCAAATAAAAGAGCAGAGATCGTTAATCTTTTTAGGAGGATGTGGAGATTGTAACTTTTAAATTTTCAATTGGATAAAAAATTATAATATTAATTTAATGATAATAATATAATAAAAAATATTTAAGTAATTTTAATCAAGAAATATAATTTTAATATATTTAAATTAAGTCTACTCATTCTTATCATCTTTATAATATATGTACTTATTAATTAAAATAGTTGGTGGTCTAGCAAATTAATTAATAATATTACTAATTAATAATAATATTTTTATATACTATCTAATTTAACATATATTATAAATAATGAAATAATAAAAAACATTTAAATAATTTTAAAAAATAATTTAAAATATTTAAGTTAGCTTATTCTCTTTCATCTCTATTTTAAATGTACTTATTAAATTAAGAAATTATTGATGGTGACAAATTATAGTATCTTTAAATTAGTAGTATATTTTTTTATTCAAATGAAAAATGGAGCTTTTTAACATTTACAAAGGATATGAAGGTTAATACCATTTAATTTTTCAATTAAATGAAAAAAAATTATAATACTAATTTAGTAATAAAAAATATTTAAATAATTTTAATTGAGACATATATATTTAAAATATTTAAATTAACTTCACTTATTTTCTCTCATCTATATAATAAATATACTTATTAACTGAAGTAATTGACAGTAATGATAAATTAATTTTAATATTATTTATTATTTTATTATTGATAAATTAATAATAATTTTTTTTTATCTAATTGAAAGAGTTCCCCCCCACACAAAAGCAATGCTTAATGAATATTTTTTTGATAAAAGGCAAGTGATGTTAAACTCTTCTAAGATTTTGTCCAATTACACTTAATACTTCTATTTTTTAAAATTATACCCTTCTATCATTGCAAAATGTATCAGTGCTAGCTTTTTCACTTGCAACTTCTTCTCTAATATTATTTCCTATGATTAGAAGATAATTTTTTATAATTTTATTTATGAATATTACAATATAATTATACATAAAATAGAGAAAGCATCTTTTTTTTTCAAGGAAATATTGTAAGGAAATAATTTTTAAATCACAAAGGAGTACATTAAAGAAAGGAATGCAATTTAAAAGTTTAGTGTCATTGCATTTCCTAATGTTAGAAATGCTTCAAGGGTGTGTATATATTTATAAAAAATGTCAGGTATCAAGTGTAATTAATCCAAATTTCAAGAATAATTAATGTAAATTTTGTTATAATTTATTAAAACTTCGATGAAAATAATATAACTTTTGAAGCTATATCTCAATTTTATTAAGAAATTAAAAAAAATGTTTTTTTATATTTTTCCAATTTTGGCTTCTAATGTAATAATATATGTCAGAGTCGTTTGTATGTTGAGAGCTTAAACTTATACCTATTAATAATTATGCATCCGATTTGAGTTAATATATTTTTTAATGAATATACTTATGATTTACGAAGGAAAAAAAAATTTCCTGAGAGTAAGGACTCCGCCCTCTTTTTTTCAGCTTATGAATGCATGAAACCAAGCATCCATCAACTTAATAGTAGATGGCAACGACAGTAAAATGCAAAGGTAACAGAAATTAAGGATTAATCATCAAATGGAGATTGAGGCAATTAATTAATCAGCATTGGATTATTATTTTTTTTAAAAAAAGGGCTTGGCTCTAACATCAATTCACGGTTTACGTAATTTTCTTCTAACAATAGCGATTATTTATCTAAAATGTTGAGAATTATATAATTTATATAAATTTTTTTACATAATTATATGATGTTAATATATAATTTTAAAATTTTCAGAAAGCTAGGCCCAATCGGGTAGCGTTCTAGGTTCCACCAGTCTAGCTCTTTAATACTGCATGAAAATTGATTATTGAGGTCAAACAGTTTTTGAAGTAGGTGTATGTTGGCACCCTAATTAGCATGAAATTGTGTTCGTAGAAAAATGTTGTGGCGGATGTTTTTACCTTTTTTCCTTTTTTTTTTGTCAACTAAGAAGGCAAGTGGATGAATGTAATAAGTGCTGATCCGGACCCATGTCAACAATTTCGGTGGTCTCAACGTACTATTAATTATACTTTCCCTCAAACATTTTGAGTCATTTAATTTATATAAGAAAAAGTACCGGAGGTTTAATGAAATTACACGGCCATCCTTTGTAATTTCAAAATATACTTAAATCTTCTTTAAAATATAAAATAATACTATATTCAAATTTAAATTTAAATTTAAATTTTTTAATAAAATGATGAGAAAAATGATTATAAATTTAATTTTTTATCAAAGAAATGCTTTAATTAAATTGAAATGGCCAAAAAATTATGACTTAATTAACATTTAACTTTCTCATTAATTATATTATAGATATTTGAAGTTGGTTAAAGCATATTTTTTATTAGAAAATACTTAAAATATTTCGTATTAATAAATTTGAACATATCATTTTATATTTCAAGAAATATTTAAGTATGTTTCAAAACTACAGGAGAAGACCATGTAATTTTATTAAAATTCAGAGGAAATTAATGTAATTTTTCTTTACTATCATTTTATACTTTTTTGTAAAATTTCTTATCTTTTTATCATTTATTTTTATCATATTATAATAATATTATTTGATAATATAAATAAAATTAATATTTAACTTTTCAAAAGTTCAATTTTGATTTCTAATCAAACATTATAATATAAAACATAGGAGTAATTAACATTTGTTATAATTATAATAATATATTTATTATTTTTAAATCTTTATTTGCTACACAAAAGAATAATTTTAAATTTTGAAAATAAGAAACTTGTCAACTATTAGATATTAACATAAAGGCTAACACTTCAATACAAAGCTATTTTTTTTTAAATTCACACCGTAGATATTTAAATAAAAATATAACATTAGATTAATCATTTATTAAATGAATGGTTTGATTTAACTTATTGATAACTTAATATATAGATTTTAATTTCTTAAGGAGTTAATATTAAATTTTTCACAAATTTTATTTGTATTCAAAAGAAGTCACACTCATGTTCGTTATTAAAATCATGTCACATTATAATTATCATACACCATTTTTAATCTAACTAATTAATTTTGTACAAAACTAATCAATCTTCTTTAATTGTTTTCATTAAATACTGGGTTGTTATAAAATTATTATATTTCATTTTTTAATCTAACTATTTAATATCATACTAAATTTATTAATCTTTTTTGGTTATTTAGAACGAATGTTGATAATAATTTATTATTTATGTAATTAAAAATCAATTTAATTAACTCATTTTAAAAAATGAAGACCACATGCAAAAATAATTAATTAATTGCCTTTTTTGCTAAATATTTAATAGTATCTTTAATTGACCCTTTTTTATAACCTATAATAATATACTCAAGAAAATAAATAAGTTTAATTAACTTGTTACCCAGGAAAAGAGTAGAGATCATGTTGAATAAATGAAGTAGTTTAATATTATTTTTTGCAACAGCACAACAAAACATTTTAAAAAAAAGTATCGTAAATAAAATACAACAAGAGCTTTTAATGGAAATTCAAAGAAAATTTCTTATTTATTGACTAGGATTTCATTAAAAAAGTAAGAAAATCAACTTTATCAGTTAATGGTAATGGTAATGTTTATCTTTGAGGTAAATGAATTTTTTTGATCGAATCAATTAAGTTGAATTTGCCAATTAAACTAAAAATAATTAAATAAGTAAGCAAATAAATTTAAGATGATTGAGTGGTCAAAATATAATCAAATTGATTTGGGTAACGAACCTAAAATGAATAAAATATTAGAAGATTGTTAAAATAATTAATTTCAATGAAACAAAATTATGAACAAGTAGATAAATTTTGGCAATATGTGAAATCAACTTTTTGTGACATATGGCATAATTTAATATAATTTAATTAAAATATTAAGCAAAATATCCATGCCCAACATAAATCCTGTTAAAGATGGAAAATAAAATCAGCAGCACGGTCTTGATGTTAAGAGCAACACTTTTACACCCCAGAAAAGTTTTGGAAGCGCGGACACTCTACTTAATATTTATATTAGAGTATACCATTTGTCACAAAAAAGTGACTCCACAACAGCTGGACTTTTTTTACCTACTCATAATTTCATCCCATTAAAATTAATTATTTTAATAATTTTTAATATCTTATTTATTTTAATTTTATTATCCAAATTTATTTAATTATATTTTGACTTTTCATTCATATTAAATTTATTTCTTTACTTATTCAATTAATTTTAATTTTATTAGCAAAATCAATTTAATTGATTCTAAAAAGAAATCTATTTACGTGCAAGATGAAGTATAACTATCACAACTTCTGTCACTACAGCGGAGTGTATATCAAAAGTTTGGTCAAGAAGCATGTAATTATATTATAATGTTATAATTTTTCCTATTGATTTTCAATCAATAATAATAAGAATTTATCTAAAAATCAAGTGAAATATATATTTATCTATAATAAGTTGTCAAAATCTATGTTACAAGGTATTATATCATATTATATCATGTTGTATTATGTATATTATGGCCACAAAAAGATTGTATTTCATCCGAATCATTATCTCAATATTTTCAAAATTTTTGCTTGTCTAATTTAAAAAATTGGCCAGCTAGAATGAAAATTCCTCTATGATTTCTATTAAAAACTCTTATTATGCTTTGCTTACAATACTTTATATTTTCTTTTGAAATATTTTATTATGTTGTTTCCAAAAATGATATTAGACTACTTCATTTTTTGTGCCTGATCTACACTTTATTTTTTTGGTAATAAGTTGATAAAACCTATTAACTTCCTTGAGTGTTTTGTCATAAGTTACCAAAAAAAAAGGGTAAAAATTAAAATTTATATTCAATATTTAGCAAGAAAAGTAACTTAATTATTGTAGCCTAAGGTCTTCACATTATTTTGGGGAAATGAATTAATTAAGGTAATTTTTAATTTTATAAATTAGAAATTATTATCAACATTTAATCAAAATAATTAAAGAGGATTGATAAATTTAGTATGATATTAAATAGTTAGATTAGAAATCAAAGATAATGATTTTCATAACTCAATATTTAAAACAATTAAGGATGATTGATTAATTTAGCACGGAATTAAATAATTAGATTAAAATTGGTATATAATAATTAATTAATTAATTTGACATAATTTTAATAACTCATATGTGTAGGGTTTCTTTTGAATTTAAATAAAATTTGTGACAGATTTAATATTAACTCCTTAAAATAATGAAACCTATTTATTAAGTCATCAATAAGTTGAATTAAATCATTTATTTAATACATAATTAATCTAATAACCTACTTTTATTTAAATATAGGGTGTGAATATTAAAAAAATTAGCTTTGTATTAACCATTGTTAAATATTAATGATGCAAAATGTTAAAAATATTATGAAAAAATTACTCTGACCTCCCCTCTAATTTTAAAACTTACACAAATATCCTCTCTATTTTTAAAATTTACGTAAACTTCTCATCTATTTTTAAAATAAATAAATAAAAATACACAGACTTCCCTCGAAGTTTTGAAAACTTATACAAACCTCCCCCCTATTTTCAAAACTGGAGGAGAGGTTTTTGTAAATTTTTAAAAGTTCGAGGGAAGTATGTATATTTTTATTTATTTTGAAAACAAATAGGAGATTTACGTAGGTTTTGAAAATAGAGAGAAAATTTGTATAAATTTTAAAAATTAGAGAGGAAATCAGAGTAATTTTCTCTATTATTCCATATGCCGTTCCGTGAGGCCGTGCTGTTGCCCTCGCAAGTGGCAGCAGCCAAATTCCATTCATATATCTCATCGTTTCGGTTTCTCCCTGAGTAGTATGTGACATGAACACTCTTGAGTGGGGAAGGCAACAGTGCACATCGAAGAAAATTATACTTTGTATACTTATCTGGTGACATCTATTTTTACTCTAAAACAATTAAAAAAAGTTTATATGATTATAATTTTCAATATTTTAAAAATTAAAAGTTATAATGTAAGTTTTATAAAATTGACATACTGACAACAAAATTATCCATGAAATATTTCTTATTTCAGAATACCAGGAGTATCCAAAGTATTTCTCCACGTTTCACGAAAAAGAAGCCAATCATAGAAGACTTAGTCAAATATAGACTACGTACTACCATTTAATAGAAGCAGTTAAACCAACTCTCCATCTCCCCCATTTTTAATTCACAGGTCATCTTGCTCTACTTCACCGATGCAACCATTTCAACAACCAGCGACGGCAACCTCATATCTTCTCCCATTATACAAATCGTCAAATCGACGCCAAACAGAAAAATGCCACTATCAGCGTTGGCAAGAGGCATCTTTTCGAACACGCCCTTAAGCAAAACCTCCAAGAAGCTCCAACAACATTGGACATATAAATTGCTCCAAAGGTTGTCAGCTATGGCGTCTTGTGGGTGGTGTTGTTCAGCCTCCTCAAAAACAATGGCAGAGAGGATTTCTTGGTATTGTGCTTTGCTTCTGGCAATAATGCTGGTTCTGAGCTGCTGTAAGTCGAGCAAGAGTGAGCTCACTGTGGATCAGATGCTGCGTGAGAATGTTATGAAGAAGGCGTGTGATGAGATATATGTGGTTCGTGAAGGAGAGACTTTGCAGACAATAAGTGAAAAATGTGGGGATCCTTATATTGTTGAAGAGAATCCTCATATCCACGACCCTGATGATGTTTTTCCTGGCCTTGTTATTAAAATTACTCCTTTTCCTCAAAGATAGAAAGTTCAATTAGTCATTTTAGAGGGATTATTTACAATTTGAGAAGTTAATGTGTTCCAATTATAATATTTGTCCTTAGTCTTACCTGTTAATCAAAAGTTGGGTGCAAGTTTTTACCATTTTTAATATTAGAAATTGAAAATTCAAATTCTTAAGGCATGCAAATATATAAAAAAATGTAAAACTGATTATTTTCCTTCAATTATTAATTAAAACCAAGGAAACATGTTAAAATTTGGGTATTTAGGAATTCTCTTAATACCCCTTGTTTGAAATATATATATATAAAATAGGATTCAAATTCATTTAAAATTGGATTCATGAATAATTTTACACATGAATCTAATTTCAAATAATTTGAATTCTCATTTTATAATTATTCTAGACGATAAGTTAATTTTAATAAGAGGCAGGGGAAAATATATTCTTATCATAATATGTTTCTTTACTCTCTCACTTAATAAGAGGAAGTCAGTTATCAATTTTATTATTCTCACCGATCAAAAGTGATAATTTACAAAATTCAAGACTCTGAAAATTATAATTAAACTTTCTTTTTCGAGTGAGAACATATATTAAAATTGAAATATACAATAATTTCTTCTGCGGTAAGAGAATAATAGGTGAACCCGTTTCAATGTAATTGTGGATTTTTATTCAGTCTCTTGGTTGGTTACTTTCTTGAGTAGTTGTAGAATAAATGTTATCCTTTAACCATCAATTTACACTCATGGGTGTATGTAATTGTTCACATGCTGTGCATGAATGCGTATATAGATTTATCTATAATAATAATAATAATAATTATTATTGTTACGAGAAAGATAGAACTTCGTGTAATATTAGTGGTGTAAATTTGATGCAGTCCTAATTAATTTCAAGTAAACTTAGTTTACCCCCAAAATTCGTCAGTTTTCTGTAGGTATAGTTTAATTTAAATAGGTTTGCAATTTTTTTTGTTATCTAGGGTGTAAATGTTTTCACGTGTACTTTGAGTCACAATATATGTCCATGATGTAAAAGTCACCCACTCAGATATTTGATTTATACGAAAAAATAAATAATAATAATAATAATAAGTTTATGTAGGAAATTAAATTTCTAAAAAGTAAAATTTTTTTATCAAATTTTCACAAAATGGTCTAATTTGTTTGATTGATAATAATAAATTAATTTTTTCAAGAATTAATTTTATATTGTATCTTATTTAATTCAATTTCAAATTTTTTATGAAGCATCATTTATAAAATGATTACTGCAACCTTTAGAACTGTAATAAAAAAGTAAAAATATTAATAAATTTTAAGTCTCTCTGGTTCTCTTTCTTTAAAGTCATTTCTCTAATCTATTTATTATCGTAATTTTTCTGAATTTATAATTTATAATTTTTATTAAGAAGTCCAAATGAACCTAATGAATTATATATAAAAAAAATTAAAATGATTTATATATTTTATATTTTTTTCCTCAAAAAAGGCATCACGATTACATAAAACATGTACAATTATAAAACTATCATGTAAAATATCTCATACATCATAAATTACTAAACGTCGTGGGACATTTCTAAATGCTACGATTTGAAGATGCAAACATAGAAACTATTTACCCGATATTATTTCACAGTTTATAATTGATTGCTGCAACAGTGGGAAGCCAGATTATATGAATTGTTCAGCCGGAAAAATCATGAATCAGCGGTGAGATGAGTTAAGTTAAAAACTGATTTCCCAAAAATCAATGAATTTGTGATAAATCGAACAATATGTGTGAACCAATCATAGATTACCCAATTGAATCGATTTTTTTTTTAATTTTCTTTCATTCTAAAAAATGTTATTATTTTATTTAATATTAAATATATATTAAAAGTTTAATGTACCAAATAATTAAACATAACATCATTTTTTATGGGCAAAAGTCATGGAACTAAACAAATCTTTGGTTGTTTTATATTTATATGCCCAAATTTAATTTTATGGGATAATTTAATTTTTTTTATTATATTATATTTTTAATATATATATTAAAGTTTTAATTTAAACCCAATTTAATTTCTATTATACAATTAAACTTTGAACCGTTTGTTGTACTCGCTTAATATTTAGTTTGAAATTTAAAATATGGGTTTGGTATATAGGGGAAACGGCTTCTATAATTCATAAAAAAATTTGGTTGGCATATGAAGTTTGGAACGAAAGGTGCCTTTCCTTTACTGCAAATAATTATGTAAGTATTTGATTTATGAAATCTTATATTTTTCTGAAAAGTATACATTTCTAGAAATATAATCGTTAGGTATGTAATTTTTTAAAATGTAATATTCCTATATTTAATTCAAAAGATATATTTCTAAGAATATTTTTTCAAATTCTCAGATATATTATATTCTTATATTTGGTTTACATTTTATATTCCTAGGAATCTTATTATTATTTTTAAAATATCCTTATTAATTTTTTATTATGAATTGCAGCAAATTATAGATTTAATTAAAAATATGTAAATAAATATTTTTGAAGACTTAATAAATTAATAATTTTAATTCTATTTAATTAAAATATAATAAATAATTTAATATATAAAATATTAAAATTTTTAAGAATTTAAATTTGAATTTTTCATATAATTAATTATATAAGTGAATTAAAGGTAAGCCATCTAGCTTTGCATAACTCACATATTTAAATTTTTATATTTTTCAACTTTGTAAAGTATTAAAAATTATAAATTGTAATTGTAATTTTTATGTAAATTAGATAATTTAAAAAAAAATATGTTACATGTGAACATACAATATTAATCAATATAATCATACAAATTAAAATTTAATATGTTAAAGTTATTTTACGAATCCTTTTTTTAATATGTTATGAGATTGTATATAAATTAATAAGATCAAAATTTAAAAATTACTTATTTATTATAATCATCCTTGTTATCATGAAAAAAAAATTAAAAATTAAAAGTAAAACGGAATGTTATATTCTTAGAAATGTCAAAAATATTTCGTAAACTAAACACACCTTATAAGCAATTATCATCTGCAATACACTTTTAGGAAATGGATAGTTCAATCTTACTAAATTAATTTAATAGATAAAAATTATATGTTAGATGGATTTTAATTCGGATTACTTTTTCACTAAATCAATAAGTTGTTCGAATTGTAATAATAGTATGGAAAGTTCTATTTTTAAAAAAATTTGAAAAGAGATGAGTTGTTGATTTGTTATCATCCAAAAAAATTATAAAAAAATAAAATTTTTTAGAAAATTCTATATCGCATAGAACATGAGGAGTTATTTATTAACTTTCTTTTAGATAGGTTCTATTTCGTATATTATTTATAGATATGAAAATAAATTTATTCTTATAAAATTTAATTAATGACTACTAAAATTTATTAATTCATATTATAATAATATTAAAAATATAATAATTATTTTATTAATACTTCCTAAAAATTTTCAAGTTGAACTAAATAAAATATAAAAATTATTTGTTAAGAAATGTTATTTTCTTAATATTAACTAAATAACTTTAGACATTTTTTGCAAAGTTCATGCAAAAAATTATTTTTTAGAAAGCTTAATTTTTCATAAGAAATTATTTTCTATGCAAACCAAACAACTCTTAAGTTATTATAATACCAAGCTAGTCCTAACATTAGATTAACTTTTACTAGGTAAATTTTATTTACTATTTAATTTACATGATTAGTTAATTAAAATTAAATATTATTATGCATATAATTATATTTTATAATTATTATCATTTAAAAATTTATATTATCATTTATTATTGAATATAACTAAAATAGTTAAAAAAATCAATATATAACAAATTTTAATATGAAAAATCTCCAATTAGAGGAATAAAAATTATGGAATTTAGTGCAAATTTTTTTACTATTAATTAAAATGAATATAATTTTTTTTAATTTTAATGCAATTATTTATTTTAGTAACTTTATATAATATATATTAATAATATTAATTATATAAACTCATTAATTTTAATATTAAAAATTATTTAACATTTCTCACATAGATATAATTTAAATTTTATATATATTTAGTTATAATTTTAGTAACATATGAAAGTATAATTTTATAATATATACACATCCATCCACTCATATGCACATATTAATAAATTAATTATTTACTATTTATTAATATTACCAATTAACAGATTATTAGCCCAACAAAACCATGTTAATAGATTGAATCCATAATTTTACGTGTTAATATTTATTAATTTTAATTTTTTATTAAGTCGTACCAATCAATCTCAGTTACTTATCGAGTAATAGATTTAATCAATAATTTGATATGTTAATATTTATTAATTTTAATTTTTTATCAAGTCATACTAATCAATCTCAATTACCTATTAAATCAAGTTATTATTATCATTTTTTATAATAGTCCCAATTTCAAATCAAATAAAATATTAATAGTATTGGATCATTATTTCATTCTAAAGATTATAAATTTAATGTAAAATAACATTTAACATTAATTTGTAACTAATAAATAAGTTGCAGACTCCTAAAATTGCTAGCATTATAGTAACGCAAATAGCCCCTATTCTATCTCTTAGATTGTAAGGGGAAAAAATGACAATTATAAGCAATTACATGATCTGTGATATAGTTGAGCTCATATCCATGCAAAACTAAATTTAATAAGGGAAATTTTATATTTTTATGTTATTGAAGATATATATATATATATATATATATATATATATGAAGTTAGAAGCTTAATTTATTAAGGATAAATAAGTGTGTGATATTTCGTGTTTTCGTGAAATCTTATTTCAATTATTTTGCTAATAAATAACAACTGAATAACTCATTTATTCCTTCCTTTTTAATAAATTATTTTTTTAATAAAATTTTTTATCAATCAAATAACTTCTTAATAGTCTTTTTTCCCCTCTTATTATAATTATTCGTCTGCCTTCACCTGCCATTGCAACACTTAAATCAATGAAAACTATTAAAATGAATTATTAAACTAAATAATGCGAAATACATGCCTGTTTTTAGTCTATATTTTGCTTCATCACCGTCCATTTTAATGATAAATAGAAAATAATTATAATAAAGATAAAAATAAAAATTAATAGCACTAATTATAAAATTTGAAGGATGTAATAAAATAATCAATATTTTTATAAATCAAGGATTAATTATTGTATTTATTTATTATATTTTTTGAGATTTGAGAACAGTTCAAATTGGAGTCAAGCACAAGTGAACTCCATACCTAATACAAAATGAAAAAACAACTGGGCTGGATCGTAGTCAATCGCGAGAGTACCCAAGGGCCTGGATGGACCGGGCCTTATTGAAAATTGTTACCAAAATGTAAACAGATACTAGTCTATAAGCTCTTTGCGCACAAGAACATGCCATTTAAGATCAGGACGGAGTTTAAGATGCGAAACAAACAGTTAATTTGAATGTTTTTCTATTTTTAAAAAATTATTGTCAAAATTTGTTTTTAAAATTTATTTTTTAATTATCTTTAAATTTAAGAAAAATAAATAATAGATTTGAAGTAAATAAAAATGTTCTATTTAATTATCAAATAAACTAAGAAAATATCTAAAAGTTATTTTTATTTTTTACTTTAAATTACACATTTAAAATTATATTTTTTTAAAATTAGAATGAAAAACAGTGATTAAATATATTTTTTATTTTAAAAATATAAAAAAAACAGTAAATAGATCCAAAATCTCCCTGGCGGTGCAGTTCTGTTTTTTGCTTCTGGTTGGGTTATCTTTCGGCGGGCTTGGGCCCGCGTTGTGTTTGTATTGACAAATCAAAAAGATTACCAAAATGACTGCAAGTTTGTCTGCATTTCTGCATTTTTTAAAAATTGTTTTGAAATTTTATTTTTAATTAAATAAAAATAAAAAATATAGGATGGTTGATATTGTAAATAAAATATATTTTATTCAATTACAAAACTGACATCAAGAATAAGTGAATAATTTTAAAAATAACAAAAAAATATTTTGATTTTTTATTTTTAAGTTTTGAATTTGAAAATAAAATTTTAAAAATATATTTTCAAACACTTTTATTTATTTTTAAAAATAAAAAATAAAATTTACTTTTAAATATAGAAAACAAATTGACTCTAAAATGTTCAGGGTTCTGGAGAGTTCTTTTGCGAGACAAGAACTATGACCTATCTGGAACACTGCCGATCCTTCATTTTATTTCATTAAAATTAAAAGGATTAAATTAATTATTTAATAAATAAAAATTGATATGTATCAATTCTATTTTTAAACATTTCTCTCAATTAAGATTTACTATGACGATGGAATTTCATGCATAGTATTTTTATGTGCTTATTTGTATTGTATATTAAATTTGTTTAGAGTACTTTGTTGGTCCTTCACTTTTGTTTTAGCAACCTTTGTGTTAACTTGCTGTTGGTTTTGTCATAAAATATTTTTTATAAAGAGATATATATTATTTATATAAATAAATCATATGTTACTTGTGTTCATGGTTAAAAAATAATATTAATAGTCATTATAATGAAAGAAAATAAATTTTTTAAAATAAATAAAATTATTTTTTAAAATTTATAATATTAAATATTAAATAAATAAAATATTTTTTAATTTTAATAATTTTTATTAAATTAGACGGAGGATAAATCCTTTTTTTTCTTTCTTTTGTTATTAGTTCAAATGCTTTGTAAAGGATTGCTTAAAGTATGAATTAATTAACTTGCAAAATAAGAAGGTGAACGGAGCGGAGCTCCTAATAAATTCCGATAATCAAGTGAATATATATATATCGGAGAGAATAATGTCTTTCGAGACTAAATGGCTGTAAGTAGTTAGCAAAGTAGTTATCGTTATATTAGTGTTTATGAGGGACGGTGACTGTATTCATACTTAATGGAAAACTAACACTTCATTTTAGTTTGTCGTTAATTTTACTTATAATAATTTCATCTTTTATAAATATCTTATATCAATTTCATCCTTTAAATATAATAAATGGAGTGCTTTATCAATATTTCCGTAATGAGTTAAGACAGAAAAACTAAAATAATAAAAAAATAATATGTAAAGAATGAAATTAATATTATAAATTTGTAAAAGATCAAATTGATATAATTTGTATTTGTGAGGGACCTAAATTAAAAGTAAAATAATAGATAAAATTTTTGAATTTATAATTAATTATTAAAAATGCATAAATAATATATATGTGTATATGTGTGTCAAATTTGCAAATCACATTTCTATGTGAATTTTTTTAAAATGTGTATAATAAAAATACCCTTAATTAAATCGTTAAAAGACATATTCAATTTGATAGAACTAAATTTTTAATTAAATATTATTATTATCAATTAAGTTGTTATAAGATAAAAGTGGAAATGTTATACGCTTGCAGCAATTTTTTATTTTATAAAAACTTTTTAAATAAAAGTTGAATTATTTAAAATAAATATTCATGTAAATCATATTTTTAAACTATTATGCATGTTATGTTTTATATAATAAAAAAAATCACACGAAAATAGATCAACTCTTAAAAAAAAGGATGACAGTTAAAATTATATATATATATATATAATTTTATAAGCATGTATAGAATTTTTTTAATAACCAAGTGTAAAGTCAAAAAATTTATTTGTGGGCAATAGATACATAAAAGTGCATGTTTAAATTATTATAAATTAATTTATTTTTTATTTATAATATATATTTTAATCTCTCATAAATACCAATTATATCATTTAATCGTCCATAATTTTACATTATCAATTACATCCTTCACATAACAATTATCTCCTATCTTAGTGATTATATCCATCAAACCATTAGCTCATTAATAGAATTACTATATCGATCAAAATAATCAATTTATTATTTATGAGAAATGAAATTGAAATAAAATATTTGTAAGGAATGAAATCAATATAAGTAAGATATCCCCACTTTTTACTCATTTGCATAGACATACAAAAGTCGAAAAACATACATGAATATATGTAAGAGAATATTTGTGAAATTTTATTGAATACATGTATGGGCAAGGGAATTATATATACTATCTGATTCTTCGCATACACAAATTATATAATACAAAAAATGTATATTTATGCATATAAATTTAATTATATATAATAATATGAAAAATTAAAACTTCACTTGCAATCATTCGGTGTAAATATAAAAAGTTTTTTATGATATACTTCAACAAAAAATTTATGTTTTCATTTATTTTGATAGTATTATTAGTTTTTTAAATAATTATCGATTTATTGTTATATCTAAATTGTAATTTTCATTAAAATTATAATAAAATATAAATAACTATATATTATTTAAATAAAATAAAAAATAAGGATAGATATAGGTATTTGAGAATTTGATGGGATAGAAATTGATATTGAAAAGTCTATTTATACAAATATGAGATAAGAAAGAATAAATTATTTTGAAATAAAAATAAATATAAGAATAATTTTAATTTTGTATTCATGTATTCTTCATTGTTATTTCTAATTAAAAAAAATTGAAGTTGAACTTTCCATTGTAAACTTTTTTACATGACATCGATCTTATTGAATCATATAATAGTAAAATTATTAAATTAACACACAAAACTTGATGTTATAATGTTAAAATATCTGTGGACATAGTTTTTTTTATTGACTACTTAGAAGTGGAATATTAACATACCGCCAATTTCTTTAAGAATCGATAAGTGTTTACAATTATCCAATCCCTTCGTGATAGTAGAATATGTAAAAATCATTTTAAGTTATTTTAAAATCATCTGAATTAAATGAATAATAAAAATAAATTAAGACCCTGATGTAGTAAATTATTAATTTACTTTGTTGGGCAGAAGAAGTCTCTAAGGTTTTTATTTTTTTTGGCCATCTTAGGTTTTTATTTAATTCAACTAAAAAATTAGCTGACTTTGTTGGACTTTTGGAAGTCTAAAATCTTTATGGCAAGATATATTCTTCGTTCTACCAACAGAGTGTACGAATTCGTTTTGTACGAGGCGGAAGCAGGATAAAGTTGACCCTCTCAATTTAGTATTTATACGATAGACCTATATATTAGCATGCCTTTATAATATACATTATCCAAAGTTAATTTGACCTTTTTCTTTAACCAAGATATCTTACTTGTTTGATAAAAGACAAATCGTTTGAGCTATAAGCTCCATTTCTCACAATTGATAAGTTAATTAATAAATGATAATTAATAAATTAATTAATAATTAATAATTTATAATTGATAACTGATAAATTAATTAAAGTATTTTATAAAATTAATTATTAAATTAGGTAAAATTATAAAATAACATAAAAAATATATTAATAAAAGTAGATATATAATTAAAATAATTTATATTTATTTAAAAATTAAATTATATTGATGTAATTAAAAATTTTAAAATAAAAATATAATATTTAATATTTAATTAATTATATTTTACAAACATATATACATTTATTTACTTATATAATTTTTATTTTATTATTTATTATAAAATTATAATTACTTAAAATATAATTAAGTATATTTTATGATATTATTTATTTACATATATATATATATTTATATATTTATAATTTAAAATTAGGATGTAATTACTTTAAAATTAAGTTAATTATATTTATAAAAAAAATTAGATTTATATTTTAAAGGGTATGAGTTGTAAATTAATAAAAAGAATAAGGATAAATTTAAAAATAATTTAAAGAAATAGTAGCTTATAAGTTATAAATTATTCTAGGTAACTTATTTAATTAGAGTTTATAAGTTACTTTAAATAACTTATAAGTTAATGCAAGAAATATCTCTACATATTAGTTTATAATTTATTGATTAGATTAATAAGGTATAAACTAATTTATTTGCTGCGTGAAACAGAACCATAGTCAAATGTTGATTTCTTCCAAATTTTTGTTCCATACATAAATTTTGAATGGAACTCATACTCAATTTTTTCTATTGAAACTAATTGGTAATTTGACTTTAAATTTTGGTTTATTATTAGCATAATTTTTTATATTATTAATAAATAAAAATATGTAATTAAAAAATAATAAAAATTAATAATATCTTATTAATAATAAAAAATTTAATAGTTTTTATCATTGGATTGTTGGCTGCCAATTTAACTCCAACTGATAATTTCAGTAAACGTTAGATTTTTAGGCTGCTCTTCAGAGATCGGTGCCCATATTTTGGCTTCCAGTATACGTTTCAATTTTTTAAGTAGGTCATTATAATTTAATATTGTCAATGTCTTTGAGGACCATTTGGGAACAATCAATCCCAAGCCACCATATGCACCTTAAGAATTATAAAATTAATTTATTTTAAATACACTGCTAGCAGAAATGTACCTGAAAAATGGTCATTCCTACTTTAAAATTGGTGTATTTTTAATTCACGCTGCTCCGCTGCCAACCCATCATTGGCCTCCCAGTAAATGATTAATGCAACTTATATTCCTTAAGGGTCAAAAAGTAAAAGTCGTCGAATTAGAGAGGGAAAACGATGAAAGATTTCAGAATGTAGAATTGGGACGATGACGCAATGACTTAAATCATTTTTTATTTTTAAATTTTATAATTTACATTTATTTAAATAATTTATTTTGGATTTTATTCTAGATAAAATATTTAGTTATTTTTTAGTGTATAAATTAAATGAGTTGTCGTAATGTAAATACCCGATAGTGTTAGACTTTTATAGGTGAATCAAATTTGTTTTCTTGACTTTAACCAAATGTTCACGTGCTATATATAACGGGAAAAACAATTAAATTCAGGATGTAGGCATTAAGGCAATGGTTATTTTTTGAAGGATTATTTTTGTAAAAAAACTTATTTTCTTGTATATAAATACAAGAGTACCATGTATTTTTATATTTTATAATTAAAAAATTATTCTTGTAGTAATGGGAAAAATAATTTTTATTTAAATAAAGAAAGTTATCTGTCTTGTTTGGACAGAAAATATAAATAATTATAAAAATACTAAAATGAAAAAACTTTTATTTATTTAAATTAAATGTAAAGTGAATGATAAAAAAATATTACCTTCTAAGAAGTTATTTTTCTTATTATTATGATACTATATATCATAATTTTTTAACTGAAATATATAAATAAAATATCACTCATTTATTTTATAAAATAAATAATTTTTTAACAAAAATTAGCTTTCAACAAAATAAATGGACCTGGGGTTTGCAACATTATGAATATTCCATTCATATCCGTTAGTTTTTTATTATAGTTATGTTTAGGGTAAAATTTAAATAAAATTTCTTATATGTTTATTGTAAAGTTCTCTCTTCAATTAAGACATGTATATTAATTATTTTATTAATTATTAATAATTTTAAAATAATAATTATAAGATTACTATTGAAATTATAATAAAGTAATTAATATAAATCATAATTTCAATAAAGAACCTTGCCATAAATGTTTAAGAAACTTTAATTTTTGTCCTTATGTCCATAATTTAACATAACAATCGACCAATTTTAACGGAAATCAACGGATTTTATTTTGTATGTAAGTCTAATTACATATATATTTTATGTTCGATTGAATCAATTTATATATTTAATAAAATTAATTTCACTTATTATTTAATGAGATTCGACTATGTGTTTGTTGGTTAGTCTCCAAAGCAATTGCGTTTGTTAATTATATGTTTCTGAATCAGAGATATATATAGATTTAGTGACATACCATTGCAATAGAACTAGTGAGCTTTTCTATCAATATATATAATAAACAAATATAGAGAGAAGCCATAATAATATAATTAAATTGAGGTTGTGGTTGTGGGTTGGAGTTACAATTTGTATTCATATATTAAGTTGGTATCATATCAATTCAATTCAAAATCCAATTCAAATAATAATAATAGTGTTGTGTTGGGTCCATTTCTTTATTAAAAGTGTTAATCCTTTTAACTTATTTGAAAATTTTAATTAATATAATTTATACTATATATTTATTTATTAATTTTAATTACTTATTATTTATAATTAAAAACATTTTGATGATAAATTAAATACATTATTGATTTCTTATTATCATTTTTTATTATAAGATAAAGTTTATCTTTTCATTATGTATAATTATTTATAAAATCATTATTAATTATTTCTCAAATATTATAAATTTTCAAATAAATTAGTATGTTAATTTATTTATTATTCATATTATACAAATTGACCTATAATTATAGTTTATGAAAATGTGTGTTCTTCCATACCGAAAATTAAAACTCTAGTGGGTATCATGATTAACAGACGGTTAAAAACTTGACATGTGACCTTTATTTATTATATCAATTCTATCATGCATTAAATAAACTTATGTCAATTCTATAATATGTTGAATAAAATTTAATATATATATATAAATTAATTTTATTAATAAATTATAAATGATTAAATTAAATATTTTTATTAAAAAAAAACTCTGAATCATTCAAAATTTAATAATCGGATGAATTTACCGTTTCTTTAACCTCCTCAGTAGGTTTACTTTTTTCTGCTTTCATTGGGCAAATGTTTGTAGAAGTTTGAATTACAAATTTTTGTCCCAGTTGACATGGGCCTAGGTAGTTCACAGATTAGGTAATATATATACGTGCTTAATATGTGTATAATAAAAATACCCTTAATTCAATTGTTAAAACACGTATTCAATTTGATAGAATTAAATTTTTTTAATTAAATATTATCATTGTTAATTAAATTGTTATAAGATAAAGATGAAAATATTATATGTTTTGGGTAATTTTTTCTAAAAATTCTTTAAATAAAAGTTGAATTATTTAAGACAAATGTTCATGTAAATCATTCTTTTAAATTATCATGTACACTACAATAATTTGGGGATATATAGAAGACACCTATATAGATGATAAAGTCTCACTCCTTTGTATAAACTTCTGAAAATTTGATTTTTTTAAAAAAATTAAAAACCTATACAGACGATATTTACTATTTGTATAGATATATTGTCTATATAGACAGGATCTACTAAAATGGAAACTTGAGAGGGTTAAAATGACCTGATCCTTGTACAAGAAAAGATCCAATCCTAAAAAAAAGAAGGTTGATAGTTAAAATGATATATATATATATGTGTGTGTGTGTGTGTGTGTGTGTGTTTGTGAATTTATAAGCATATATACAAGTTTTTTTAATAGCCAAAATGTAAAATCAAAAAATTTATTTGTGAGCAATAGATACATAAAAATATATTTAAATTATTATAAATTAGTTTAATTTTATTATTTATTTTTATTTATAATATTTATATTAATTCCTTACATATGTAAGTTATATCATTTGACCTTTCATAAATTTTCATTATGGATTGCATCCTTCACATAACAATTATCTCTTATTCATTATATCTATCAAACTATGCATTACCTCATTAATAGAATTACTAATAGATGGGTCAAAGTAGTCAATTTATTATCTATGAGGAATAAAATTAATATAAAATATTTATAAAGAAAGAAATTAATATAACTGAAATTAATAATAAATCAAAATAGAATTTTAGTCCTTATTTCGCACTTTTTTGCATGCGGAACTTGAAAAACATACATGAATAAAAGAATTTTTTGTGAGATAAATTGGATACATGTATGGGTAAGTGGATTATATACACTTCCTAGTTCTCCTCATATACAAATTTTATAATACATAAAAACATATATTTATACATATAAATTTAATTATATAATAATATGAAAAATTAAAACTTTTTATGTAATCATTCCGTGTATATATAAAAGGTTTTTTTATGATAAACTTCAACAAAAAAATTTATGTTTTCATTTATTGTGATAGTATTATCATTTTTTAAATAATTATTATTTTATTATTATATATAAATTTTAATTTTTATTAAAACTATAATAAAATATAAATAAATATATATTATTTAAATAAAATAAAAAAGGAGAATAGATACAGGTATTTGAGAAGTTGATGAAAATGAAAATCCATATTAAAAATTCTACCCATACAAATATTAGAGAACAAAGAATACAGATATAAGAATAATTTTGGTCTCATATCCATATATTCTTCATTGTCATTTCTAATCAAGAAAAGAAAATAAACTTTAAAGTTGAACTTTCCGATATAAAGTTTTTTATGGTATCGATGATATTGAATGCTATAATAGTAAAATTATTAAATTAAGGCATAAAATTTATGTTGTAATGTTAAAATATCTCTAGACATATTTTTTTTAATGCATGTTTAGAAGTAAAATATGTTGTTTCATTGTAAGGTTAAAACTTAACATCAACTTCTTTAAAAAATTATATTAGTATTTACAATTATCCAATCCCTTCGTGATAGAAGAAGATGTAAAAATCATTTTAAATTATTTTAAAAAATCTAATAAAAATAAATTATTTAAAGTTTTTATTTAATTTAACTAAGAAATTAGCTGACTTTGTTGGACTTTTGGAAGTCTATATCTTCATGGCGAGACGTATTCTTCGTTCAGCCAAACAGGAATGAATTCTTTTGGTACGAAGCCCAAGCGGGATAACGTTGACCCTTCAATTTAGACTTCGATTGGATGAGGGAAAAAAATGGAGAAGGAAAAAAAAATTTTAGTTTTTTTTTTAATTTGAAAATTCTCTATTCTTCTCTTCCTTATTTTTTTTTTCCTACTCAAACAAAGGGTTAGTGTTTATACGATAGACCTATAGTATACATAGCATGACTTTATATTATACATTAGGCAAAGATAATTTGACTTTTTTCCTTTTTTATTAAGATAGCTCACTCAATTAGTATGAGACTAATCTTTTGAGATATAGTCAGTTGTTAAAAGTGGGAATTTCTCTAAAATAAAATTACTCCACATACAAAACCTGAATCGAATCTAAAGTATCTTATTTAAAGTGCTCAAATCTTTTTCTACTCCAATTAATTAGTAATTTGACTTTAAATTTTTTTTATTATTAGCATAATTTTTTATAATATAAATAAATAAAAATGATATATAATTAAAAAGTAATAAATAATAATTTATTATTAATGACAAAAAATCTAATAACTTATCATTAGATTGTTGGCTCCCAATTTAAATCCAGTCGATGATTTCAGTACACATTATATTCCTAGGGTACTCTTCAGAGATCGGTGCTAATATTTTGGCTTCCGGTATACGTTTTAATTTTTTAAGGAAGTCATAATAATTTAATATTGTCAATGTCTTTGAGGACCATTTAAGAACGATTAATCCCAAGCCACCATATGCGCTTTAAAAATTATAAAATTAATTTATTTTAAATACGTTAGCAGAATTGTACTTAAAAAATGGTCAATCCTACTATAAAATTAGTATTTTTTTGGTTCACGCTGTCCGGCTGCTATCCCATCATGGGCCTTCTAGTAAATGATCAATGCAACTTATAATCCTGAGGGGCAAAAAGTCGAAATTGTCGAAGTAGATAGAGGCAAAACGAAGAAAGATTGCAGAATGTAGAATTAGGATGATGACGTGATGATCTAAATCATTTTTATTTTTAATTTTTTATCATTTATATTTACTCAAATAATTTAATTTGAATTTTAATCTAAATAGAATATTCAATTATACTTTTTAAGTGAACAAATTAAATGATTTGTCATAGTGTAAGTAGCCAACAGTATTAATTTTTCAGGCACTATTGGTAAATTAAATATATTCTTTGGACTTTAACTAAATAATCACGTGCCTATATATAACGGAAAAAACAATTAAATTCAGGATATACGCGTTGAGATAATGCTTACTTTTTGAAAGATAATTTTCGTAAAAAAATTATTTTTTATATAAATATAAGAGTATCATGTATTTTCATATTTTGTGACAAAAATAATTTCTGTAATAATAAAAAATAATTTTTATTTAAAAATAAGAAGTTATCTTTCATGTTTAGATGAAAAATATAAATAATTATAAAATGTTAATATAATAAAAATATTTTATTTATTTAAATTAAATGTAAAGTGAATGATAAAATATAATACCTTCAATTTTGAAGAAATTAATTTTCTCATTATTATGACACTATATATATATATATATATATATATATATATATATATATATATATATATATATATATATATATGTATATATATCATACTTTTTTAATTAAATGTATAAATAATATATCACTCATTTATTTTATACAAGTAAATAATTTTTTTTAAGAAAAAATAGCTTTCAACAAGATAAATGGTGCTAGGGTTTGAAACGTCATGAATATTTCATTTATATTCATTATTTTTTATTATAGTAATATCAAAATAAAATTTGGTTAAAATTTTTTATGTATTTACTATAAATTTCTCTATTCAATTAAAATATGTATATTAATTACTCTATTAATTATTAATAACTTTAATTTGATAATCATAATGTTAATATTATAATTATAATGAAATAATTAATATACATATCATAATTTTAATAGAGAACCTTATGATAAATAATTAAATAGCTTTAGTTTTTGCCTTAACGGAAATCAACGGATTTAATTTTGTATGTAAGTCTGATTACATATATATTTTATGTTCGATTGGATCAATTTATATATTTAATAAAATTAATTTTACTTATTATTTTATGAGATTCGACTATGTGTTAATTGGTTAGTCTCCAAAGTAATTGCGTAAATGCGTTTGTTAATTATATGTTTCTGAATAGAGACGCAGGTTTAGTGAGAGAGATACCATTGCTGTAGAACTGGTGAGCTTTTCTATTATCGATACATATAATAAACAAATATAAATAGAAGCCATAATAATATAATTAAATTGACGTTGTGATTGTGGGTAGGAGTGACTCACACGTTCGTATCGTATCAAATGATAATAGTAATTTAAATAAGTTTAATCTGAAATCTAATTCAAATAATAATTATATTATGTTGGATCTACTTGTTTATTAAATATATCAACTCATTTAAATTATTTAAAAAATTTAATTGACAAAACTTATATTATAAATTTATTTATCAAATTTAATTATTTATTTTTTATCATTAAAAATATTTTAATCATTAATCAAATACTTTATTAATATTTTATTATCATTTTTATTGTAAGATAAAGTTTATCTTTTCATTTTGCATAATTATTTATAAAATAATTATTAATTATTTTTTAAATAATATTTTAAGACAAATTTTTAAATGAATTAATATGTCAATCAATTTATTATTTATATTATATGAGTTCACCTATAATTATATTTTACGAAGGGACGAGTTCTTCTATAGCAAGCATGGAAATTTTAAGTATGGACACCAAGATTGAAACACAATTAAAAACATGACAGGTGGCCTTTCTTTATATCAATTTTATCATGTATGGGATAAGTTTATGTCAATTATATATATATATATATATATTACCTAGGCCCATGATACATAGGACAAAATTTGTAATTCAAACTTTTACAAACATTTGCCCCAAGAATGCAGAACAAAGTAACCCCATTGAGGAGGAGGTTAAAGTAACGATGAGTTTTTCTACGAATTAAATATTTAATAATTTATATTAAATTTTATATTTTTAAATAAAAATATTGAATTTAATAATTCACAATTCATAAATAAAATTAATTCATATATATATATATATATATATATATATATATATATGCGCTTAGAAACTGATTTTGTCCATGTTCAATCAAAGTTTATCTGTCTAAAATTTTTGATAAATTGGAAACCTAACTTAATGTCTCTCAAAAACCTTTTTTTTTAGACGCGCTTCAACTTGTTCTTCCTCCAATTAAGAATTGTGAAGAAATTGACCTTCTTTCTGTTGCGAGTTGCAAAGAAGTTAGAAAACAATCTCCCATCCATACTTCTGACATTTTATTTTCGTAGATTTAATTAATGATAAGTAAGACTTCTTCATTATTGTTTATTTACGATCCAATATTGCTTTTGTAAAACCCCTTTTTGTTATAAGTGATATGCCTCTTATAATTTGTTTGCCATTTCATTTGTGATTGATTGTAATTGTCATCTCATTTTCACTTCATGTCATTTTGATTTGCAACAATATAGTATTTTTATTCGTCGCTGCAGTGTAGATTAAAATCTAAGTTGCAAAAATTTAGGATAATCAAAGAAAAAATCACCTTTTTTTTACTTAAAGAAAGAAAATTAATATAATATTAAAGATGTTATATCTTTATAAAATGATTTAGCTTTTGTTTTTCTTAGTTATTATTTTTTTATGTTAGTAGCGAAGTACAGATTTTGCGTAATAAATGAAATAAGTGGTTTTATGTATAAAGAAAAAGAAAACTAATGTAATATTAAATTTTTATTTATTTGGATATAGTGATTTTACTTTTATTTTTTTCTTATGAATTTTTTTTTGCCAGTAGCTGATAAGTTGTTGGCTTGCAATGTTACCTTGATTCCATTGGTTGTTGTTGTGACACTTGTTGTCTGTAGCGTAGATTAGAAT
This sequence comes from Sindora glabra, assembly GCA_020226215.1. NCBI lineage: Eukaryota > Viridiplantae > Streptophyta > Magnoliopsida > Fabales > Fabaceae > Sindora > Sindora glabra. Next base: position 61,696,566 of record CM035233.1, read on the forward strand.
ATGAGAAACTAGTATTAATTACATTAAAAGGAAAATGGAAACTCAAGATCACTTACTTTGGCATTGTAGAATGATAAAACCCATCTGGCAGAAATTAAACTTTCCTTGGGAGGCGCATGTTTTCTTTTCTGTCAAATTTGAGTTCTGGTTGAAGATGAATTCTAAATGCATTAGTCAAAAACATGGCACCATTCCTTCGAATTTGATATTCTGCACAGCTATTTGGTGCATTTGGTTAGAAAGAAACAATGTGCTTTTTAGGCACGTTGATATTGTTTCAGCCATCACAAATCTTCCTCAAAAAATTTTGGGAAGAGCTGTTGAAATTTTTGCTGCTTTAGGAAACTTACCTTTTGCTAATATTAAAAGAGTTGATATGTTATTAATCAAGTGGAAACCTCCTTAAAAAGGATGGTATATTTTAAATGTTGATGGCTCCATGAGTAATAAAACTTAGCTAGCAGGAGCTGGAGGGTTGATTAGAGACTGTAATGGTCACTGGATTGCTAGGTTTTGTAAAGGATGGGGATATGCTTCAAGTATGATGGCTGAAATTTGGGCCTTATTAGAAGGTCTTATATTGCTTTAAGTCTGAATATCTCCCTTTTATATGTCTAAATGGATGCTAAAATTATAGTTCAATTCCTAAAGGGAGAAGTAAAGGAAAATTTGATTATTACTGACTTAATTATTGAATGCAGGAGGCTAATGAAAATGTTTTCCCATAATAGCATAAATTTTATATTAAGGGAGGTCACTCAATGTGCTGATTGGTTAGTAAGGAAAGCTCAAGACAATCAACCTCCCTTTTCCTTATTTTGTAGTCCCTTAGGGGATGTCTTATGTGAACTTAAGTAGGATGTTTCTCTTATGTTATTTCCTAGATTTTGTATTTGTAATATAAGTACTGTTTAAGTGTTGTTCTTCTTAAAAAAATTAAAAAGAAAATGTAATGTAATAATAAAGTTTTTTGTATATGTAGTGATTGTTATTTTAATCTTTTTTATTGACAGTTGATGTGTTGTTACCTTATATCGATAATTTTAATATGACACGATATGATAATTAAATATGAATATGATACGTTTATATATATTTAGATTGATAGGTTAATTTATTTAAAAATTTATATCAATTTTTTATAAATATTATTTAAAAATAATTAGTAATTAAATTATAAATAGATATATATAATAAAAATATAAAATTTTTATTTTAATAAAAGAAGCGAGTTATGTCTGAGTGAAATTTAGATATTGAAGTCTTCTTTCGTTTCCTGACGGTGAAGTAAGACTAAGCTAAGCTCATGAGCTCATTATCCTAAGTCGGAACAAGTCGATAGGATCCCCCTTTTTTTGCCCCCCATGTTACAATTTTTATTGCCTAATAATCAATTTGATCCCAGAGTAAGGAATAGCCAGTTACACTAAAAGATGCAGTCAATATAACCAAAACTACACTTGTAATTCAGGTCAATTCACAAGATTTTTTAAAGCCACTAGTGAGATAACACACGAAATACGTGCGGGATTATCATTAGGAATTATAAATAGGTATATATAATAAAATTATAAAATTTTTATTTTTATAAAATGATAATAAAAATTTAAAATAATATTTTATTAATAAATAAATATTTTTTATGAAAAATAATGAATAATTAAATTTAATAAATAATTTTATAATATAAATTTTATTCATTAAAATTATTAAATAAATTAACCTATTTGAAATGTTTAACAAATAAGTTAACTTGAATAATATAAATTGTCATTTCTAATTTTTATCTTGATTTTTGTATTATGTAGTGTAAATTAAAATATATGAAACTAGCATATTTTACATTAAAAAAGTTAATATAATATTAAAAAGTTATATATATATATAATGAGTTTGTCTTTATTATTATTATTATTTTGTGTTGGTAGGCGATGTGCTTAGAGTTTAAGGTTTAAGGTTTTTCTGGCTTGCATTGTGTGCGGTATCTTTGTAATTGTAATGTAATTATTTCTATGATAATCTTTCAATGCATATATAAGGTTTTCAATTAAATTGTGTCATTTAATGCTAAAAATTGAAATTTGAGTGCACATTTTATTTTGGATAACTATACAGTATCCTCCTGCACATCTTTTTAAATTGAATGATGTATATACTGGTATGTTTCTCCTATTATTAAATTGTGATAAAAAACAATTAAATTAAATTTATATATGTACAATTTTAGTAAAAAAAAACTTCATTTTTTAATGACATTTTCATTAAAAATTGAACTTGCATTAAAAAGTAAAATCTTTCAAAAAGATTCATATGATACAACTTTCATGAATATGGTTATAATTTCTTTGACAATTTATTACATTCAAAACTCATATAAAAATGGAATTTTCTTTAAAAAATTGTAATATTTTAGATAAATATACATTTGTGTGCTTAAGTTAAAAAAAACTTATAACATATTAACAAAACATTATCTTATGATATATATATATATATATATATATTATTGACATAATATAGAATTTAATAAGGAATGACCAAACAAAAACCATGTTATACTCCTAAATTATAAATGCAAATATAAATATACGTTCACTACCAATCACAACAACATACCAGATCGTATCATTACAAGTTATACATTTGGATATAATGGTCTTCCTCTAATAGCAAAGCTAATTAATTATAGTTAATTCTATAAAATGAAATTTTAGTATAGTTAAAATAATAGCAAAGTAACGACCTTTCACTAATTATCAATGCTAAACATTTTATCCCTTCAAAATACAATATACGTTTCAGATTATAATTATACATTAATATAATAATATTTTTTAAAAATTTAATATAATAATATATTGCAATTGTTTTGATAATATAAATAACATAACCACATATAATTAAACTAAATAATACGTATTACCATTATGCATCGTAATATTAATACAGAGTTTCTTGGACTGATTGAATTTTTTTTTTTTTTTTGCTTTGCTACGTGTCAGCTAATGGGAAATAATTTTCCCACCAATTGCTGCCTTTTTTACTTCCATTTTTAGCCCTCCCTCTTGCACTCCAATTTATATGTTTAGTAGGCTGTTTGGAAAGTTTACGAAATTACTTAAAGTATTTGCGTAAGCCCGCTAACGTTCTCATTATAGACTATTTTTTTATTATATAAATAATTGGTAGCACATGTATTACGTTTGTAATTTATTATATTTATTTATTATATAGTCTTATGTTTATACTAGCATTTAAGATCTGTGCATTTACACATTTGTTTATTATTTATTTTTTCTGGTATTTATTAATATAGAAATAATACATATGTAACATAAATATTATAAAAATGTTAAAATTTAATTTATTATGTTTATTTTACAATAATACATTCAAATTAATAAATAACAAATTTTCAATATCCCACATATTCAGCACGAGTTGTAAAGCTTTGAGAAAATATAAATCGATGTATATCTAATTTAAAATCTAACATTTGAAAATTGATTTCAAAAAAGCATTAAAAATTTATATAAATAAACATGATTTTAATTTCTAATTTTTAAAAAAATATTATATACAACTGATTGATTAAATTAACATTTTCTATATCAAAATTTTAATTTATTTAAAATATTCTTGTAACAAAAAAATTCATGTTATCCCTTTATTATTTGGTGATATTAGAATTGATTGATGAATTATAAAGTAATAAGATTTAAAAATAAATGTATAGTTAAATTAAATTATTAACTTTTTAAAAATATTTTATAATAAAAATATTATATTATATTCATATTACTAATAATATTAATGTTTGAACAACAAATAACAATTAGACATTATTAATTTTTGAACGATAAATAAGAGAAATGATATAACATAATAAATTAGACATTATTAACATTTGAAACTACAAGAAAATTGTTATTTTCCGACATTTGAATGCTCTAACGTCCACCAAAACATCAGTATTTGACTTATTGAAAATTTTTTTTATGTTAATAGCTGTAAAAAAATTTCAATGTCATTTTTGACATCCATGTATGTTGTAAATTCCAATGCTCAAGTATGTCGAAAATTTTTTACGTCATTTTTAACGACTTAAAATGTTAAAAATATATTAATATATTTATGACTTGGTAGTGCCACATAATTTTTTTCTAACGGTTGTATAGATCAAAAATATTGACATGGCACTAGTGTTGATATAATAATGACATGTCAATTTTTTCCGACGACCATGTATGTTAAAAAAGATGACATGGCAATGACATCATTGAGACATGTCATTTAAGATATTTATTTTCGATGCTTTGCAACATTGAAAAATTACAACTAGGATATGCCACATCACACTTTTGCGTCCTTATTCAACAGAAAGATATTAGAAAGAATTATATGACAAAAAAGTTTTTTGAAAGAATTTTATTTTTTCAAAAAAACTTCTGCCACCTAATTAAATAACTTAGCATCAATTTTTGAATATATATATCGTACTTTAAGTCCAATCTAAAATATGCAAATACAAATTGAAATATATTAGAAATCAAGATCAAAATGAGATAGCTATTGTCCATATAATTTAACCAAACACCATAAATAAAGGTATCAAACATTTGAACAATTTAAATTAAAAATTGTTTCATAATGCAATCTCATAATCTTCTTTACCATCTACTCTTGCATTTTGGTTTGAAGGATTTTATTGTGAAACTTGTGATGATCCACTAAAATGTTGTTATGGCCATGTTGCTAAATATGTTGGATATGTCCAATATGGTTGGACCAGTTATTGTCCAGAAAGAGGCTACATAAAAGTGTAATGAAAAGCTATATGTGAAAAAAAGGCATCTAGATAGGCATCTGAGTGTGCATATAAAGGGCAAGCATTTAAGTAGGTGGTCCACAAGGCATAGAAGATATCTAAGTATATGATCCACAAGGCATAAAAGGCTATTGGACAGTTGGAGGTTGCATTCTCAATTGATGTATCATGAATTAAACTGATTGTAATAAGGTCATCATAATTATATCCACCTTTTATTTCCACTATGCATCCATTTATGAAGAATAAGTAGAAGGCCTTCTAAAATATTATAACTCAGACTACATTGTGTGTGCCTGTGATCCTATCCCATATATTCGATCTCATTTTTCTCCCACAACTTGTTTCCATATTGGGTATCAGATGGCACATATGAATTATTACTCCTTTCTGATGTTGATTAAGAAGCCGTTAATCTCTCTTTTTTTATTAAAATTCTCCGGTAAAGGGAAGCAAAGCATGAATAGAAAATTGTTAAACTTACATAAACTAATCTAAAATAACCATAATTCATACTTAATTAAACTAATAACTTACAAATGTTTGAATAATATAAGGATCCACCTACTACCTTACATAATCCTTTTTCTTCTTGAATTTATGTAAGTTAACAAACACTTCATGAAATTTAGCTTTCTTGCCAGTTTGTTTCTCCTATTTTAAATGATTTAAAATTTATAGATGACACATTGGTAATTGGTTATACATATATAATATATATAAATAAGATTTTACTTACTTTTTTAAGGACATGTTTCATCATAGATATGGAACCCCCACTATGAGGGGATACACTTGATTTTGTAGTTTGATTCATTTTATTTTACTCTTGCAATTGTTTAAATTTTGGATCTTTCCATTGCGTAGAAAATCTTGCCAAATCTAGTCAATAATCCAAATGGGCTTTCTGCCGATTGCTATGGCCTTGCTGAATGCATTACTCAATATTCTAGATCCTTAATAATTAAAAGTTTGCCATAATTTATCATAATTGATAGGATTCCATTGATAAAATTTCTACAAATGACACATTGACAAAAAACACATCAAATGACATGGCCTCAATGATAGATAAAAATAATTAAATATATAAAAATTATAAATTAGTCTAAAATACCCTAAATTCTCTATCAAACTATATCAATAGAGATTATTTTAGAATGTTTGTCCATTTTGCTCATGGTTTAGTAAAAAATCTCTGCACAATATCCTTAATATAATGCACAAGTCCTTTTGTGGGAAAAAACTTATTTCAATATTTAAAAACATCATAATCTATTATATAATTTTAAATTACTCATAAGTATAGATAATGAAATAAACAAATATGATAACTTATGTTCGCCTAGGCATTGGAAGTATATTTTCACCAAATGCAAAATGAAATCAATCATGACTTAAGAGTTACTAATGTCTGAGTAGAAGATAAATTATCAATAAATATGGTAGGTGCCTCATGAGAAGATTGGGTGAAAGGCGTGCTAGGAAAATGGGACTGAATAAGAGATATCATATAAGAAAGTGAATATATAGGAGCTAGTATACTAGTAACTTAGGTGAGAGGACACATCCTTGAATGAGTTTGTGTGGGAGAGACCTTGCTGGAAGTCAACTATGATGAGATTTGATTAAAGTTTAGTTATTGATTAGGATTAGGAGTAGGAATAAATATATATCCTGATGAATGTTAGCCATCAAAAGATGTCGTAGTCAGGGGTGACTGAAATAAGGTAGGAGTATATTGATTCTTTTTTTATTTTGCCTTGCCCTTTTCTTTAACCTTTTTTAATGACACTTGCATTGAGAAAACATACCAAATAAACAAGCATTGAAAAAGTCTAGCATTTAGAGCATGTATATCAAATAAAATAGACATACATATAGTATGCAAAAAATAATAATAATAAATGCAATAGAGGTGTAATAGGCAATGTGATTTAAGATGTACAATTAATTGCATTCAATTGATTATCCGACTTGAGTGTCCATAAATTTTGATATACAAGGTATGCCTTATATATTAGGGAATGGATTTAAAACACCTTCAACTCTTGGCCCTCATCACACAACTTCATACTGAAACTGAAACTGATAAAGCAGCTCAAAATAAAGAAACTATGAAGCTGCCCATAACTTATTAGACTTCACCTAAAATTTCAAAATGTGGATTTACAACTCTATATTATCATAACATACATACTCCCAAAAAAGAAATAGAAAATTAAAATGAAAATCTTCAAATTTTTATTCTGTTCTAATTTACCCCGTGGTTGGTTCATCTTGGAAACAAAATACTCTCTCCTTACCCAATTCAAGTGTTTTATCAACCATACCCACCTATAAAATTACATTGTGTGAAATAATTCATTGAAAACATAATTGATAAAATCTTTAAGGGAGACTCTGCTTAAGGGGAAATTCAACAGTCATATCAATATAAAACTAAAACCTTGTGATTTTCGAGATGAACATTGTCATAATAGGCTTCAATTTAACTAAGATAAAGAAACCATTTGGAGAAACCATACTTACCTTTGTTCTTGATTTCATTGTAGTCTTGTGCAATGTGTTCATATGTGGCGAGGTTATGAAGTCTTGGCACTTGATTGCTCCTTTGATGCCAAAATCCAATTAGTTTGATTTCATTCCATTTCTAAGCCTTCATCTATGCTATAGTTCCATTAAATAAAAAGGACACATTCGTGAGCCTCTTTTATTGCTTGAAAGAGTATCAAAGAAGAAAACAAAACCTTATCGATAGTGCAAATCCTAATTTATTGTAACTAAAAAATTGTAATGGAAGAATGCTAAGCGAGATACAAAATAGATGGTAGCGACGATAAGGAGTGGTGGTGGCTTTTGATGAAGAGTGGTGGGTTTGGGCAATAAAACACTAATTGAAACCAAAATGAAGAGGGACGGGGCTTCTTGATTTTGGAAAATGATTCCAAATTTTCCAATGGTCTTTTGATGTCTAAGAATGTTACAAATATGTTTAGCACATAGCATTATGATGCTTGTAAACGTCAAAAATACCACATTAACAACTAATGAAAGATTTCGTATATTATGCAATATCAATAACTGATGATATGGCTTTTTTAATTTCATAAAATTATTTATTACTTTTTTTTACGTCTAAGTGGGAATTTTCGATGGACATAAACATAAAAAAAATAACATATAAATTTTTTGATTTGCAATCAACATTTTAATGAATTTTCAATGAATTTTTGACATTCAAAACTAATCATTAGAGACTCATTGAAAAATGATGTCGAAAATTTACTGATTTTTTGTAGTTAACTACAAACAATAGAAATGATAAAACATAATAAATTATAAGTTAATACCATAAAATAATATAAATAATTTATGATAAATTTAATATATTAATTATAAAATTATTTTAAATAATTTAAAATTTCATGTAAAAATAATTAATATCATTGATGTATATCAACAATCAAAAGTAATGTTACTTGAACACCTCAATACTTATTCTCTTTTTTCTATCAGAAAAAAATGGTTGATTCATTTCATTCTCCCAAATTGATAATTATTTTTTATTGATAAATGTTATAATTATTTGTTAATATTAATAAAAATTAATTTAAATTTAAATTTTATTTGAATAAATAAAAAAAATCAATCCCAACCTTATTTTAATCAATGAATATAAAATAAAATAATATATTTAATTTGATATGATTTATGCATAATATTTTTCAATGAAAGAACTATATTTGACAATTGTTGCTTTCATATGAAATTTTTTTATTAAAATATATAATGTAAATATTAATAAATATAGTTAAAAATATATTAATTAATAAAAATATTAGTTTATATTTGATCAATTATGTTTGTTATTTTTACAACATTTTAAGCTGTCAATGAATAAGAAGATAACATATTATTAAAAAATCAAGAGTAATGAAAACTTATTACCAATAGTTAGAGGGTTTTATTAGTTTTTAAATAATATGGTAATATATAAATGAACAAAATTGTAAAACTAATTTGCACAAATGGTAAATTAAATTTAAATCTTTGAATTATCAATAAATATGTTAAAATTTGAATTTGTTACAACTAGAAATAAAAATGAAATTTACATATTTATAATAATTGATAATGTGTAATAAGAGATTAACAATATCAAATTCTTTTTAGTCACCGTGTGACAAATTAATTAAATAAGAAATATAACTAATGACGTTGGATTCAACTACAATAAATAATATAATTATAAATAAACAAAAATACTAAGAAGAAATTAAGAATTCGTTTATAATAGTATATGCAATCCAAAAATAAGTTTTTACAAATGAATTAGTACATAAAAATTATTTAGTGGTATCTTTTTTCCTTAAATTTATACCAACACATGTACCTTATTATCAAGCATTAAAGAAAAGATGTGAATTTAAATAATTGTTGGATTACAAAGTTAATTTATCTTATTTTGTATCAATAGAAAATTCAAAGTGAGAATTAATGGATCATTAGATTTAACCCATAAAATAATTAAAAAAATTAAAAACGGGTGAGGTGCGATGCATACAATAAAAAAACTCGGCTAATAGTGTATTTTTTTAATAAAAAATTATGTTTGAACATGATTATCGTTGATGCTAATTAAAGTTTATCATTTATAAATTTTGAAAATGTTGAACGGAAGTAATGACATTAAACTTGATTGGAATTGGATTAAAATTTAATCCTATTTCATGTTTAATTAGTTTAACGTTTCTAAATATATGCGATTTTCATTGAAAAAAAGTTACTTACAATAAAATATTTTTATTGTCCAAATCCTATTAGTATGCCTACATAAAAAAATAAGAAAAGTTATATTCTCTAAGGTTTTAACTTTTTTATTTTATTCTTGCTTTTACTTTTTCTTTTAAAAGATTTGAAATGACTTTTAGCTTTTTTATGTTTATATTTATGTGAAATATATAATGAGTTAAATTTTTTATAATATCTGTAAATGGGTCAAATTAATAAAGAAATGTCAAACAAAAGGAATGACTATTAATTTAAATTTCAAAAGAGTCTAAATTATATTTTAAAATGAAAACTTACATACAAAAATACTAATAATAATTATATTAAGGAGGGGTGAAAGCTCTTTTCTTTCTATCATTATTTTTAATTATTATGATAACATTAATTATAAAAAGTTTAGAATAAAAATATATAAATTATGATATTTTAAAATTTAATTCTTGTATAAAATAAAATTACACATTTTAAATTAATATATATTTTATCTAATTTCATTTTTACAATAAATTAAATATAATTCTTATAAGCCTGTGCTTTAAAACTAATTCTTATAAATAGAAATGTTTGTACGATATAATAACATTTCAATATAATATCCTATTGCTGTTGCCTAAATAATATAGTAAATTCTATTATCTTTCAGTATTTCAAAATTGTTAAGTTGAAATAGTTTAATCAAATCTATTAAAAATAAATAATTATAATTAAATATATTAGTTTGAGAATTCATTTTAAATTTTAGAAGCCTTAGTACATCATAGCAAGCAGCAAATAATATATGAATGAGAAATAATAGTTGAGGTTGCAACTTTTGTCATATATATATATATATATATATATATATATATCTTTTTGATATCATCACTGAATTTATAAGAAATGAACTCATTTAAATGCATGAGAAATAATAGTTGGGGCTGTTGCTATCATTTGAAAGGGAATTTTTTTTATGTATATTTCATGTACTGTATTAAGCCATTAGTTTTTTAATACATATATTAACAAATTAAATGATTTTTAGAAAATTATCTACCAATAATATAAAATTCGTTGGCTTGTTATTTAAAAATTGATTTTAAATAATTAATACACTATGCATAAGAATTTTTACGCATGAACTGCTACTATTATTTACGAAGAAATCTCTTGTGATTTTGGCTTCCATTAATGTATTAAATAATTATGTAATATATGTATTTAGTGACTTGACCATCCCTATTATTATTAAAAAAAATAATAATAACAACAATGTAATATGGTGCTTTTTGAAGCCTCTCCATTTCGATACTCATCCTGCCTTAACGTAGGTGACAAATTATATCATTTCAACCTTAAAGTTCAAGATAAGTCAATCCAATGATTTTTTTTACCTTCAATTGGTAGTTTTACTCCTGATGTCATAGTCTTGGCCTTATAAAAAAAAAATTATTATCAAAACGAACAGAGTCTTCGTTTTTATTAATTCAAATGCTCTGAGAAGGATTGCTAAGAATATAGATTAATTAACTCGCAAAATCAGAAGAAGGTGAGCAGAGCAGAGCTTTAGAGAAAACTTAGATATTCAAGTTAATATATGTAATACAGAGAATAATTCATTTAGAAAGTATAAATACTTTATATAGGAATTCCTCCTTAATAGAATGGCTGTAAGTAGTTAGTGGAGAAATTATTGTTAATTTGTTATAGCCTGAAAATATGAAATATTATTGTTTATGAGAGATAGTAATTTTATTCACCGATGACTAAAACTTTATTTAGATCTCTCGATAATTTCACTTGTATTAATTCCATCTCTTATAGATGTTTTATATCAATTTCATCTCTTATAAATAATAAATTGATTAATTTGTAGGTTAAGATGAAAACATTAAAATAATAGATAAATAATATATGAAAAATAAAATCAATATTATAAAATTGTGAAGGATTAAAATAATACAACTTACATGAGGGGTCTAAAATAAAATGAATAATTAAAAGCAAAATAATAGATAAAAATTTTGAGTTCATAATTGGTTATTAAAAAATGCATATATATAAATATAATTTGCAGGTCACATTTCTATGTATTTTTTAAAATATGTATGACAAAGATACTCATAATTAAATTATTGTTTGAAAGAAATATTCAATTTGAAAGAATTAAATTTTCTTATTAATTATTGTTGTTAGTTAAATTATTATGAGACAAGAGTAAAAATATTGTATCCTTTAAGCAATTTTTTTATTTTCTAAAAATTATTTAAGTAAAATTTGAATTATTTAAAACAAATATTTATCTAAATTATGTTTTTAGAATATCATGCATGATGTGTTTTACATTAAAAAAATATTACATGAAAAAAGACCCAATTATCAAAAAAAAAAAAAGATGACAATCTAAAATGATTTTTATATATTTACAATTGAGAAATATGTATATTTTCCTCAATAACTATATAGCAGTTAGATTTTACGCCACCAACTATAAAAATAAGTAAATTAACTCTTGAAATTACACAAAAATTAGATTTTACCTTATTGCTATTAAATTAACAAAAAATATTAAAAAATTATAAATTACTCCTACCAACTATAATATGATTGTATTTTACCCCCACTAACTTTAAAAACTTATAAATTAAACTCTTAATAATATAAAACTTATAATTAATACCCATTATCTATTTAAGTAATTCTTTTATTAAATTATATGATTTTTAAAAAAAAATTTAAACATGAATAATGATATTATTATATATTAGATTGTCACATCCTTTTTTGTATATAATTTTTATGTTATATAATTAATAAAAATTAAATTAAATTTATAAAATTTTAATTATACATCCAAAAATGAGTTGTGAAATTATGTGCAAAAAATGATATAATTAATTAATACACAATAATATTATAATTCATATTTACTAGTACTATTCAATAATGACCATCACTATTCATTTTTTTTCTTTGAATTAGTTACCCTTTCCAGGAAATATGAGTAAAAAAAATAAAGTAAAAAAAGTAAAGTAAACAAAAATGTTATACTACATAAAAAAATAAAAAACTTATTACTTTTATTTCATATGGTTATATTTAATTTAATTTTAACACCATAATGATCATAGTAGTAATAAATAATAATTTCTATTTTCCTTCTTGAGATTTTTTAACAATTTATTTTATTTAAAGTTTAATAATTTTATAGTTTATGAATTATCTTTATTTTATTCCTTTCAAATTTATAATTCATTATAATACTTATATTTAGATTAATATATCTATTTTTGGAAAGAGATTATATTAGTTAATAAGTTTATTTTATTTGCTAAACACATTTTTTTTATAAATTTGCTACAATTTTTAAGTTTTCATTTATAATCTTCTATCCCAATAAAAATTTTAATGATAAAAGTAAATTAATATTTTTTCTCTTATATAATTAAAAATTATATTTTTAACTCTTATATTATTTTATAAGTTATATACTATTCTTTTTCCTTCTCATACTCATTTTGATTATTATTTAATAAAATAATAATAATTATTTGCTGATATATTTATGCTAATAATTAAATAAATTATTCATTTAATTTGAAAGGATTATTTAACTATATATTACATTTTTAAATTTTATATTATTTTATAAGTTACATACTACTCTTTTTTCTTTTCCATTCTCATTCTTACTATTTAATAAAATAATAGTTATTATTTGTTGCTATATTTATGTTAATAATTATATATTTTATTTTATTATAGAATATTATTAATAAGTTATTGACTTAATTTAATTAAATATTTTTTAATTTTTATATTATTTTATAAGTCACATACTATTCATCTTTTTTCCAATACTCATTTATGTTATTATTTAACAAGATAATAATAATTATTTTAACAATAGAAGTAAACTAAATTTTTTTGAGATAAAAAGATTATAATTAAGAGTTTGATTTGTAAGCTTTTAAAGTTAGTAGAAGTAAAATCCAATCACTCCGTAAATGATGAGGGTATTTGATAATTTTTACTAATATTTTTTGTTAATTTAAAAGTTTTGTACAATAATTAAATTACTAGATTCCATAATTTATGTGAGTAAAATCCAATCACCACATAATTAATAAGAATAACTTTTATTTTTCTCTTTACTATTTTATATGTATATATACATTTTTCTAATAACCAATTGTAAAGTTAAAAAATTTATTCATGGGCAATAAATATATAAAAAGTATATTTAAATTATTATAAATTATTTTATTTTATTTTTATTTATAATATCTATTTTAATCCTTCTGAAAGCTACATTATTTCATTTCTCATAATTTTTTATTATCAATTTTGTCTTCACATAACAAGTATCTCTTATTTTAGTCCTTATATCCATCAAATCATTAACCTATTAACATAATTACTAGCAGAGGTACTAAAATAACCAATTTATTATATATAAGGGGATGAAATTGATATAAAATATATGTGAAAGATAAAATTAATATAAGTAAAATTAATAAAAAAATTAAAATAGAATTTTAGTCCTCAATTGATACTTGCACCTTTTACACGAATATGGAGCTTGGAAAACATGTGCAGGTACATGTAAAAGAATTTTTGTGAGATTTTATCAAATATATAGGTACGGATAAAAAAATTATACTATCAAATCCTCTTTGTACACATATTATATAATATATAATATTATATATATATATATATATATATATATATAAATGTAATTATACAATAATATGAAAATCTAAAACTATGTATGTAGTCATTTGATTTAAATATAAAAAGGTTTTTTACTATAAACATCAACAAAAAAAATTATTTTTTCATTTATTGCTATGGTATGATTCATTTTTTTAGATAATTATTATTTTATTATTATATAAAAATTTTAATTTTTACTAAAATTCCCAAAAAATATAGATAAATATTCATTATTTGAATAAAATGAAAACATAAAGATGGATATAATTATTTGAGAAATCGATAGGAACAGAATTCGATATTGAAAAATCTATATATACAAATATGAAAATAAGAAAGTTTAGATTATTTTTAAATAAAAAAAAATGTAATATTAATTTTAGTTTTGCATTCTTACCTTCTCATTATCACTCTTAATCGATAAAAGAAAAAACTTGAAGCTGAACTTTACGATCTAGACTTGTTTCATGGCTTCGGTAATATTGAATCATATAATATTAAAATTATTAAATTAATGCATAAAACTTTATGTTGCAATGTTAAAATATCTGCCAACATATATAAAAAAAATAGCAAAAATTTAATGATAGAATATATTATTTCATTTTAAGGTTAAGATACTTTACCGACTCCATTAAGAACTTATTTTGGTATTTATAGTTATCTAACCCCGTGATATCATTGCAATATAGACTACGTAAAAATCATCTTAAGTTACTTTTAAAACATTTGAACCAAAAGAATAATAAAAAAAAATAAAGATCTCTACTTTGTTGAACAGAAAAATCTTTAAGGTTTTTATTTAATTTAATAAAATATTGGCTGACTTCATTGGACTTTTGAAAGCCTAAAATCTTTGTGGCGACGCGTGGAACACATTCTGGGTTCCGCCAACAGGAATGGATTCGTTCTGTACGAAGCAGAAGCAGGATAACGTTGACCCTCTGAATTTAGTGTTTATTCGATGAACCCATGACTTTATATTATATATCATCTGAGGATTAATACATAAAAAATGTTATATATATATTTATAAAAGATAATATATTATTTATGTCTATAATTAAAAATATTTTTAAATTATAATATTTTTAAAATTTTTATATTTAATATTTAATAAATAAATATTTTTTATTTTAATATTTATAATTATATTTTATAAAAAATATTTTTATAAAAATAAATGAATTTTAAATTTTGGTTTATTATCAACATAATTTTTTTTATATCATCAATAAGTTAAAAATTAAATATAATTAAAATAATAATAATTAATAATTTCTTATTAATAATAATAATATTTATCCTTTGGTCGGTCGAGAGAAACAAGAAGAAATGATAGAAAATTCTGAAAATTAGTTAAAAGAGGAAATAAAAAAATTTTAAAATTTTGATATGTAAAACTAATAATGATTATATTATCTTCCTTATTTCCTCAAACCAAGCTAAGAAAAAAATTTTAAATTTCAATTTTTTGTCTTTTTTTTTCCTTTTGGTTCCAGGGTTAATAATTTTTATGATTGGATTTTTGGCTCCCAATTTAAATCCAATTGATAATTTCAGTAAATGTTGGATTTTTATCATTTGTGGAGCTGAACTCTTCACTCTTCAGAGATCAGTGCTAATGTTTTGGCTTCCAATAAACATTTCAATTTTCTGAGTATGTCATAATAATTTAGTGTTGTCAATGTATTCGAGGACCATTTAAGAACAATCAATCCCAAGCCACCTTAAAAATTATAAAATTTATTTATTTTAAATACGCTGATAGCGGAATTGTTTTTGCAAAATGGTCATTCCTTCTTTAAAATTATTTTTTAGTTCACGCTGCTAACCCATCACCCGCTTTCTAGTAAATGATAGACGCAAGTAATGTTATCTCTTTTATATTGGTAAATTAACTAATAATTGATAAGTTAATTAATTATTTAAGAAGTATTTTATAAAAAAATTATTAAATCAATTGAAATTATAAAATAATATAAAAATATATTAATAAAAATATATATATAATTAAAATAATTCATATTCATCTAAAAATTAAATTATATTAATATAATTAAGAAATTTATAATAAAAATATAATATTTAATATTTAATTAATTATATTTTATAAACTTATATATTTGTTTACTTACATAAGTTTTATTTTATTATTATTTGTAATAAACTTATAATTACTTAAAATATAATTAATTAATTATATTTTATGATATTCTTTATTTATTTACATATATATATTTTGTTATATTTATAATTTAAAATTAAGATATAATTATATTATAATTATGTTAATATACTTTATGAAAGAAATTAGATTTAAGTTAAAAAGAACATGAGTTGTAAATTAAATTTGAAAAGAATTTGAAGAAATAGTAACTTATAAATTATAAACTACTTCAAGTAATTTATTAAATTAGTACTTATTTTTTTGAATAAGTTAATATAAGAAATACTTTCAAAAGTTAATTTATAACTTATTAATTAAATTAATAAATTATAAATTTATTTATTTATTGCGCGAAACAAAACTTTTAATCAAATTACTACGTGCGTATATCAACTTTAACAAGGCATTAAGGCTCTTTTTTTTAATCAATTTTTAAGAAAATTTCAATTTCTTCTATATAAATGTAAGAGTACCATGTAACTCTATAAGTTATAATTAAAAAAATAATTTCTAAAATTACGGTAACAAAAAAAATAATTTTTATCAAAGAAAGTTATCTTTTTTATTTTAATAAAAATATAAATAATTACAAAATATTAAAATAATAAAAAATATTTTATTTATTCAATATAAAATATAAGATAATTGTAATAAAAAATAATATCTTCTATTTTAAAGAAGTTATTTTTTATTATTATAGTACTAGATATCATAATTTTTAATTACAGTATATAAATAATATATCATTCATTTACTCTCTACAAATAAATAAATTTTTAAGGAAAATTATCTTTCAACAAAATAAATGGAGGGTTTGCAACTTTATGAACATTCCATTTATATCCATCATTTTTTTATTATAGTTATATCTATTATTTAACATAACAATCGAACAATTTTAACGGAAATCAATGGGTCTTATTATATATATTATTTTTTATTGAAATTTATTAATTTATTTTAATTTTTTATTTATTTTAATATAAAAATAAAAAATATATAAATAATTATAATAAATAAAATATAAAAAATTAATAATATTAATTATAGAATTTGAAAGATATAATAATGAATTTAAATATTGTATTTATTTTATATTTAATATTCGATTGAATCAATTTATACATTTAATAAGATTAATTTCACTTATTATTTTATGAGATTCGACCATGTGTTAGTTAGTCTCCAAAGCTATTGTGTTTGTTAATTATATATTTCTGAATCAGAGATGCAGATTCAGTGAGACATAACATACCATTGCCGCAGAACTAGTGAGCTTTTCCATTAACAATATATATAGTAAACAAATATAGAGAGAAGCCATGATAATATAATTAAATTGGGATTGTGGTTGTAGGTTTGAGATAATAATGTAATATGTATCAAAAAATGATATTCGAATTTGGATTTCAAATATAGAATCAAAATCAAAATCAAAGGATGATATTAACTATAGAATGATAGAATAAATTTATAAAATTTAATTTAATAAAAATAAAAAAATTTAAATTTAATTTTAAATCTTATTTTTTTATATTTATAATATTTACCTATCTGTGATAAGTGAAGCTCTTGTGGTCAGTCAAGAAAGACGGTTACGACTCCTTTAAAATATAATATATATTTAAAAAATAAAATATTACAAATTTTAATAAAAAACTAAAAATTAAAAATTAAACATATAATAATTAATTAAAAAATAAATTTTAAAATAATAAATATTTATTCTCTTATTTTTATAAAAAATTATGATATTTCATTTTATCCTCTAAATGCATTTTGTACTTAAAAAAAATAAAGAGATACAAGTAGAGTTCATCCCAAAAAAATCATTTATTTTTCATATATAAATAAATAATTTTTATGAATATATATCATATAGAAATTAACAAGTTAATCAATAATATTATAACATGAAATATTAGACCTTCCGTTTTAAAATAATGGATCGTATTTTCTACCACACAACCCCATACAAAATTAAAGAAGAAAATAAGTAGAATTTTTTTTTTTGTAACTTTAAATAAAATACAAGTGAATAACAAATTTTTCTTAAGAAAAATGTTTTCATAAGATCACACCTTTAATTAACCTCTGAGTTCTGAAATGCAGAATCTAAAATTGGGTTTGTCTCCAATAGCATCTGAGTGCTATATCCCAAATCCTAATCCAAACGGTGAGAACGAAGAAATAAAATGGACAATGAAAGAAGAATATGACAACTATTTTTATTTAATTTAATCTTAATTAATTCTTTATGCCAAAACGTGTGCCTTTTCCACCTGCTCTCCGTGATTTTATACCGCGAAACAAAGAACAGATCAAATCAAAAGACGCCGGCACCTTTAGGCCCTGTTTTGGACAGAGTCACAGAAAAATAGAAAACATTGAAAAAAAAATCATTTCAAAATGATAAGTGAAATTAAGATAAATGTGTGAATATAATTTTTTAATCATCGTAAAATTATAAGTATTTTATTTTCCATTTATTCTATTATTCAAATTTCAACATTTTCTCAATTTTATTTCCAGCTAACGTGCAATGACATTTTATATTACTCTGAAATTTTTTTATTGTATTCAAAGTTCAAAATCAATACTTGAACTATATATTAATTGATTTGCTCTCTAATCATGAAATGAAATCAAGTTAAAAGCTTTTTTGGTAAAAGAACCTTGGAAAAAATTTGTGATTATAGATTTTTAATCATTTCAAAATTAAAAACTTCCCTGTTCCATCAGTTCTACCCTCCAAAATTGAATTTATTTTTTTATATTTCTCTTCGTCATCTAACGGTGCAGCCACATTTTATATTGTCTTGATATTTTTTCTTCTGCAATATTTAAAGTATTCAGACTTGGCACCTTGAAAGTAGCAAGTGGCTTACAGTTTTAATCCTAAACGAAAATCAAATCAAAAAACAAACCATCCGAGAAAGAGGTCCAAAGGATGCCGCGTCCATAGACAAGTAATGTCCTTTTCCTTAAGTTAGAGCTTTCACTTTCTTCCTTTTTTGATAAAAAATGACTTGCTCTTCTATTATAAAAAAAAATTATAATATATTATTAATTAATAATATATTAATATATTATCAAATTTAATTATTAATTTATTATATAATACATAAAATTTTTAAAAAATAAATTTAATATGTAATAGAATTTAATAATATATCAATTCACTCCTGTATAACTATTATAGCGTAATCTCCCATCATTATATAAAGCCTTCCCGTCTTCAGTTTCCCTCGCCTCATTCTAAGCTTCCAATTTTTAACCATCTCTTTCATTTCCTTTTTGTTTGAAATCCTCTCTCTACCCTCAAAACTTCAACATTTTCGTTCCTCGATTGAAACTCAACAGCCACCATAGCCACTCAGATCATGGATTCACACAAGCACTTGGCTTCACTGCTTCCTCTCTTCATGTTTCTACTTGTCTCAGGTACTATTAATTATTACTGTATATGCTGCTTAATGCATCAACCAAGCCATTTCAGAGTTCAAACTCTAGCCAGTAGGATCTTTATTATTGATTTCGTTTCCTGCTTGAACTTTCTTGACTAAAGTTTAACACTTTAACTCATGGATGTAAGTTGTAATCAATTTTATATATCTCAGGACAAAAGGGTTTGCAGCAAGCCGAAGCTCATCGTAGTTATCGCCTCACAAAACTTTTCGTTTTTGGGGACTCTTACGCTGATACCGGCAACACCGAAAAGGGTCATGCCAGTTCATGGACAGTTCCATACGGTATAACTTTTCCCGGCAAACCCGCCGGTAGATTTTCCGATGGCCGTGTCTTCACCGACTTTGTGGGTATGCCCTTCTCTCTCTCTATTCTCCATGTACACGTAAAAATTTTAGTATGTCTCAATAATTATATTACTTATCCTTAATTATAACTAATAAATAAAGAAGAGATTTCAATTGTCTATCATTTTTAACATTTTGAAAATTAAAAAAATTATATTTCTAATGGGTATAGGCACACAAAATTAACGACGCCTCTTCATTTATTAACTATAATTAAATCGACGAGAGATGCCCAAAGCATATAAAAACTTCTCCTTACAATGGGCATGCTTTTCAGGTTTTTCTTTAATCTTTACACTCTAGTTGTCTTTTTTCCAAAAAAAAAGGGTTGAAGTGTTTGGTTTGCTTTCTTTAAATTAGTGATACACGAAATATTGCTATAAAAGATAGACATAGTAATAGCTTGTGACACATGCCACTTTCCTTAATTTGGGTTCTTTGGGAGCTCAGTATCTTCCGACGCCGTGTGTGGTTGGTTCTCTCTTTTGCCCGTAAAAGTTGATAACGCGCTATTCTCGTTCTTGTACTTATATCCCTGCAATGTCGAGAGGAAGCACTTCATCAGAATATAAAAATCATTTATTATGCTGCGTCTTATGTTGTTTCTTTTCTTTTACGGTAGTGTATAGCAGGCCTTGTTTGTTGCTTTCTAACATAATTGGCTTAATTAAAATTGTAATTGTGATCACCTTATAATTAATAAAATTATATAACATAAGATTATATATAATTATAAAATGTGATTCATAATTTAAAATCATGCTCTTAATCATAAGCATCATCTACTTTGTCACTTATTTGTACTGCTTGTTCATCACCGCATGTTCTTTTATTCATATCATCTTGAAAAATATTATTTGTATTGTCTTTTTAAAAGCTAAATATTCGATTTTTCCTAATACGCAATTAGATGCACAGAATTGTTATAAAAACTGTAAATAAGAAATAAATATTAAAAAGTAAGAATAATATTTCTCTATTATTATGATTCAATCAGAAAAAATTGTAGGTAGGGCTGTTTGAACTCTCTCACACCTATTTTTCTACTCATTTTTTTATATAAAGAAAAATAGATTACCTTAATTTATTCTCTTATAAACTTAAATTGTTTAATATAAAAGAGTGACGGAGGAATGGGTGTAAAAAAGTGCAACTAGTTTTATTCCTTTAACTGTAATTCCAGGAAATTAAGAATATTTAGCTGTTGACACTAATTTATTAGCACATAACAAATCATTTGTAAAGTAGCTAGCTTTTTTTTCTTTCCTTGACCTTGGTATTTCCGATCAACTTCTACCATCGCTGATTCTCAAACTTTGCAGATCTGTCTGAAAAGGTATCGTCGTCCTTTACAACCACGATGAAAAAAGAGAAAAAAAAAAAACAATAGAGCATTTTCATTGAATGGATATGACTTTCTTACAATTAAATTATTCCTTTAATTTGAGTACTTTGTTAATGAATCCTATTCCATTGAACCACATGTATATATTAAAGTAAAGAACCATCACTTGATTGCCGGGCAAAAAAAGTCATTCATATATATTATTGTTACTAATTAATGGGAGTATGAACACATGCAGCTAAGTATCTGGGACTGAAGTCGCCGTTGCCATACAGATTGAGGGAAGAGATGCCACAGCTTTTGAAATACGGCGTCAACTTTGCTTTCGGCGGCACAGGAGTTTTCAATACCTCCGCCGCCGGTCCAAACATGACAACACAGATCGATATGTTTGAGCAGCTCATCAAAGACGGAGTGTACACTTCCGCCAACCTTAGCTCCTCAGTGGCTCTCGTCTCCGTCTCCGGAAATGACTACAGTTATTACTTGGCAACAAATGGCACACTTGAGGTAAATATCCCTATATATTTTTTTGTTTTTGACGAAAAAGTTCTTAATTGTCACAAATATTCAGCATTTCTTTGCGTCGCAATAAATTGAATGTTGTTGTCTATATGCCTTTATCAATTAATTTGCCATTTGGTTGTAATTTAAGAATGTGAATTGAAAAGAAACTCAATATATTAAAGACAACAATTGCGTTTGAATCAAGTTCGACCAAATGCCAATGGCAGGTGTATTTGGAATATTTAGTTTTCACTAAAAAAACATTTAGTAGAGATACCTGCTTTAATATTTTGCCCATAATTGGTTTCTCGCAGCTACGTACCCTGTATTTTTCTGCTGCAAATCAAGTTACCTAACATTGTCAGCTGCTCGTGCATTTTTTGTATCCTCCACGTTTTGTAAACTTTTTATTCAATTATTTTTATTAATAAACATACATCTTACTTCAGAAAAGAGAGAAAGAAAATAGAGTGACTCATAATAAGATAAGTCTTACTTTGAGACTCTCCCAATTGAAATGCTTTCCTTTTCTAAAGAGAAGGGTAACGTAAATTTTGGTAAGAGAGAATTTTTTTATTTAAAATTGTGAATTTTAATTAAAAAAGCAGTGAAATTTAAAGCAAAAATGATCTTTATCAATTCAAAAATAAGAAGAGAATTCAGATCGGAGACCCACCCTCTCATTTCTTTCTTTCTTCTTTGAAAACTAAGGATTTCTCCATTTTCTACTCCGGTGTGTAGTAGGATTTTTCACACTTATTTACTAAATATTTGATCCATTTGCCTCGTAATCTTGCTTTGCTCTTCCTAAAGTTTCACTTTTCAATGAATGAAATATAGGGTCTCCCAGCCTTTATTACATCAGTGGTTAATCAGCTTACCATCGATCTCAAGCGCCTGCAACGCTTAGGATTAAAGAAAATTGCAGTTGACGGCTTACAGCCCCTCGGCTGCCTTCCTCAGACCACATTCGTATCCTCATTCCAAGAGTGCAACACTACCTACAACGCTCTCGTAGTTTTCCACAACAATCTCTTAAACCAATCAGTGACCAAACTGAACCAGGACACCAACTACAATTCCAGCATCGTCATCCTCGACCTATTCGACAGCTTCTTGTCCGTACTAAATCATTCCTCGACTTATAACATTAAGAGCGGGTTGAAGCCATGCTGTGTGGGGATAAGCAGCGAGTATTCGTGCGGGAGCGTTGATGAGAACAATGTGAAGAAATATAGTCTTTGTGATGATCGAAAAACGGCATTCTTCTGGGATTTATATCACCCAACGCAGGCTGGATGGCATGCTGTCTACAATAAGTTGAGAACCACTAGTGCTTTTCAGCAGATTCTGTACTAGTTAGCTAATTGTGTATGTTTGTTGTTATCTTGGTTTATTTGCTGCTCAATAATTTGTCATTTTCATGTTTAATTGTTCATTGAGCTGTATTTTATTTGTCTGCGATTATTTTGGATCGCCGGTTTCGGTTAATGGGTGTAATGTGCAAATTTGCAAATCAAATGTTCATTTTTATGATGAAGTGTGTACTTTGTTTCAGCGGAGATTTTCTATAAAAATATGTTATTTATACCATTAAATTTAACCTTTGAATTTTATTAATTCTGTGCAATATTGTATAAATGAATGAAATATAATAATTAAATCTATCGGTACATCGAAATCATTGCTATAAATAAAAAATTTTAATTTTATACATATTATAATCAAATATTGTATGACATCATTCTAGGTATTGGGGAAATTCTGCTTAATTTAAATTAGTGGATATTATTTTTTTAGACTTCTTATATATATAATATTGAATAAATATTACTTTTTGGTTATTTTGATATTTTATAATTATAAATGTAAGTAAATAAAATTATTCTTGCAAAAAATCATCTCTATTGAGATAAATGCAACCTAAGCATACAAGGATATGCTTGGCTCTGTACTTAAAAATGTAATGAATTGTTATGAAAATTTAACATAAAAATTACAAAACTAAATTTTTTTATATAACACATTGCAACTTCTCCATAAAAGAGTTAATGTATATTCGAATTTTACATGTAAAAACTGCCCAAAAAATTTCAACTTCATCCCTTCAAGTTACATAGAAATTCTTTAACCGTGTATTTGGATAAAGACATTCAAGGTGGGAATTTATTTTTTGAGGTCATTCTAAATTGTAATTTTAAATTATGAATTCCTATCTCGAAAAAATATTAGTAGATTTTAGGAATATCGTAGGATTCTTGACCTGATTCCTAAGCTTCACAAACATAGCCGGAATTTTTGAAAATTTTTTGCTTTTCCCTCCATTTGGACCAGTGGCGACCTTCTATAAATTTTATAAATTTTAAAAACAACAACAAATACAAGGAGAACAATGAACATTTGACCAATTTTAGACATAAAATATAACAAAGTAAAATAAATTTATATTAATAATAAATTGAATAAATTATTCTGCTGCATTTAAATATTTTCATTTAATTTTTTAATTAGGTCCTCATAAATTAAAAAAATTTAAATTAGATGCATATAATTATTTTTTTATTGCATACATCTTCTCATTTTCTTATTATGTTTTGTAACAACTAGCACACGTGAGGACAGGGCGGATTTATAATATGTCCTTGGGACGTTTTTCTACTATAGTAGCAGTATAGGACGTATATTTTGTCCCATTGAGATTCAGAATTTGCCCCCAAAATAGTTTTTTTTTTTTCAAAAGATCTTGTTTTGGTGATAAATAAAAGTTATCTAAAGTAAGAAAAATAATACACGTTTTTCTTAATTTCATTTAAAATTTATATATGGTTATTTGTTATATATTTAGTAACATTTGATTGAGATTGTTCTATTTTCTTAATTTATTTTCAATGATTTATATTCTTTAGATATAAAAAATAAGTATATATATATATATCATTTATACATATGTAACATATCAAGCAAAAATTTATTAGCTCAAAGAACACTCTATTAAGTTTTGTCATTTTTATTTCCACAAAAATAATTTAGTGGCTAGGGGCTGGCCTCACTCATCCCCTTAACGACTATACATTTAGCCTTTAAATGTAGTCAACGTTTGTAGCCTAATCTGTTCAATAAGGATTTTGCCTAAATAATGGCCGTCAGGGTAAATATAAGCTAAAAGTCCTCTATCGTGTCTAAATATCAAATCTGAAAAAGATGATTTTAGATCTGTCAAATTTCCAGCATGCTCATAATTGCTGAGAATCTTAAAAAAAGGCCCCAGGTATACTTTCATAAGACTAAGACAACTCCATTTATACTGCTTGCCTATTTTCTTACTAATTTAAGTATTAGAGTGTCCAGTAAATTTTCTTCTACTGCATACACATGACCCTTTTCTCATGGTAGAGGTAAGTAGAGATAGATCAATCATCCTTCGATTGATCAACCAAATTTGAAATTGTCACTGTCAATCTTTATTTTCTGTCCGAGAGAATGAACAGTTCTATATAGATTTAGATATACAAAATAGAACTTTCAAATAAACTATATAATTTGTCATTTTCAAATATTATATAAATCATAATTGTATAATTTATCATAGACAAATTCTGTATAGTAAGCCAACGGGGTTTAATGTCATGTTTGTATGCACACAATTTAATTTGTGACTTGCTTTGGGAGACAGATCCTCAATTGATTATCCCACGAAATGAAATGTTGGAAATTGCTTTTTGCAATTATTAGATTTTATAACTTTTAATATCTTAAAATTTTTAGAAAATAAAAATTTTAATCTTTTAGATCCAATAAATAAGGGAAATTAACAATTATTTTTTATTCATTAAGTGGAATTAAAAATAAGGGCTGTAGTTTGAGCATTTAAAAATTTGTCCAGATAAAAAGAATGGTGAAAAAAATTAGTCAATTTTAATCCCATTTGTAACTAGAACATGATTAATAAAGTAGAGTTTCTAGATGAATAAAATGTATGATTAGATTAATTGATCAATTTAATTTTTATCAATTATGTATATTAATTAGTGAGTCAAATTAGTCAATGTGTTATATTTATAATTGTGTTATTATAATTATTTAATTATAACTGATAAAAAAATTATATCTTTAATGTATATTTTGTCATAAATAAGACTTTACGTCAAATCTACAATTATTGTAATAATGCGTAATGTTGAAGTAGAAGTTTTCCAGCATACTTTGCCTTTCCGCAGATTTAGAATGGAGATTTATGATGAGGTTTAATACGTAAATTTTCATTTTTTAATAAGCAAAAGTGAAGATTTCGCATTTAATACTAAATATATTTTAATCAATGCAATGATTTAATAACCTTCATCTGATGGTTGATAAATTGTCAATTCACTTCGGTTTCCAAAAAGCCCAAGTTACCGTACATAGCGCCTTCTTTTTTAGATTAGTATATCAATAGCAATAAATAATCCTTTTTCGTAAAACATGTAACATTGTCTAATACATTTTTATTAATAAATATTTTTTGTGACTTAAATAAAAATATAAAAAATAAGTTAATTTTTTATATAAAGTTCCAATTATTATAAAAATATTTAAATAGATTTATAATCTATACTAATATCTGAAGAATATGGATCTAGAATATTCCCCTCGAAAAACATATAAACTCACAGTTGCTATTCTCTAATTTCCTATTCCTATTTTCACCCTGCTTCAACACTAATGATAACCGGCGCACTAATGGCGGTAGTCTCTCTCTTTCTCTCAAATTTGTAAATCTCTTTATTTGCATTCGGTTATTCCTATTTTTTTTTCTGTGGTTTCTTATTTGCTTTGCTATGTTTTTTTATTTGTTTCTCTCACTTTGCATTAGTATCTTTTTGTTTGCTTCTATGCTGTTTTCTCAAAAAGAAATTATTTATCCCTCGTATTTTCTTTAGTTTTTCCACTTTAGTATTGAGAATGAGGTATAGTCTATTTATGTGAGTTATTTTATTTTTAATACAAATAATTATAAATATTTTTCTAAATACTTATTTTGCATAAAAATTTAATTAATTGTATAATATGTACTCATGTGATTATAATATGGATTCATAGAAGGTATAAATATAAGTTATTTATAATTAATAAAATAATTATTCATAGTTTATTAATAAAGTTAGGCGCTCTTTTAATATTATTGTAAATTTTGAAATATATGACTTATTTTATTCATATAAAATTTATAGACGTATTTGGTATATCAAATAGGATTAAAAATAAAATTTGTATGACTATTGTTAAAATAAATAGAATTTCACAAGCATTAATTCACTATACCCTAAATCTTGATTATATATAATTATATTCTTATAAATATAATTATATTTGAATTGCAAATAAGTAAGACTCAATTATATCTTAATATACTTTACAATTTGATGTTGATATATTTATTAGGAATATAACCATGATAACATAATATAGAATTTAGTGATATAATAGTCTTAGTAGAATTCAATACTTAATCTTAAATCTTAAGCTTAAGTACGTTAATTGTAATTAAATTAGAAGAAAGCTGATCAATAATTATTAGAAAAATCACTTGATGATAAGACAACTTAAATTGATTTTATTAATTTAATTAAATGTTATGTAAAGAGATATAAGTAAAGAATTAATGTGATATAAGAATATAATTTAAGAAAATTGTCTGATTATTTAAATTTTTATCTGAATAAATGCATGTATAATTGGAGTACAATTTTAATTTCATAGTAGAAAGATCATTAAACTTAAATAATTTAAGTATTTAATGATTTGAAAGACAATTATATATATACCCATAACATCTCCAAACTAATATAAAGCCTTGTACATAATGGATTAGGTTAATTGAGAAAAAATTATTAAATTGATATATTAATATATACATTATTATAGTTCATTATTAATTTATTATATAATGCATAAAAATTGATTTTAAAAAATAAATTTAATACATAATAAAATTTAATAATATATCAAGGCGATACTATATAAATATTATACCGTAGTCTCCCATCATTATATAAAGCCTTGCCCGTCTTCAGTTTCCCTCGCCTCATTCTAAGCTTCCAATTTTTAACCATCTCTTTCATTTCCTTTTTGTTTGAAATCCTCTCTCTACCCTCAAAACTTCAACATTTTCGTTCCTCGATTGAAACTCAACAGCCACCATAGCCACTCAGATCATGGATTCACACAAGCACTTGGCTTCACTGCTTCCTCTCTTCATGTTTCTACTTGTCTCAGGTACTAATAATTATTACTGTATATGCTGCTTAATGCATCAACCAAGCCATTTCAGAGTTCAAACTCTAGCCAGTAGGATCTTTATTATTGATTTCGTTTCCTGCTTGAACTTTCTTGACTAAAGTTTAACACTTTAACTCATGGATGTAAGTTGTAATCAATTTTATATATCTCAGTACAAAAGGGTTTGCAGCAAGCCGAAGCTCATCGTAGTTATCGCCTCACAAAACTTTTCGTTTTTGGGGACTCTTACGCTGATACCGGCAACATCGAAAAGGGTCATGCCAGTTCATGGACAGTCCCATATGGTATAACTTTTCCCGGCAATCCTGCCAGTAGATTTTCCGATGGCCGTGTCTTCACCGACTTTGTGGGTATGCCCTTCTCTCTCTCTATTCTCCACGTACACGTAAAAATTTTAGTATGTCTCAATAATTATATTACTTATCCTTAATTATAACTAATAAATAAAGAAGAGATTTCAACTGTTAATCATTTTTAACATTTTGAAAAGTAAAAAAGTTATATTTCTCATGGGTATAGGCACACAAAATTAACGACGCCTCTTCATTTATTAACTATAATTAAATCGATGTGAGATGCCCAAAGCATATAAAATCTTCTCCTTACAATGGACATGCTTTTCAGGTTTTTCTTTAATTTTTACACTCTAGTTGTCTTTTTTTCAAAAAAAAAAAGGGCTGAAGTGTTTGGTTTGCTTTCATTAAATTAATGATACACGAAATATTGCTCTAATAGTAATACTGGTGGGGGGTCACTTTCCTGAATTTGGGTTCTTTGTGAGCACAGTATCTTCGGACGCTGTGTGTGGTTGGTTCTCTCTTTTGCCCGTAAAAGTTGATAACGCGCTATTCTCGTTCTTGTACTTATATCCCTGCAATGTCGAGAGGAAGCACTTCATCAGAATATAAAAATTATTTCTTATGTTGTTTCTTTTCTTTTACGGCAGTGTATAGCAGCCCTTGTTTGTTGCTTTCTAACGTGATTGGCTCGATTAAAATTGTATCTGTGATCACATTATAATTAATACAATTATATAAAATTAGATTATATATCATTATAAAATATGATTCATAATTTAAAATCATTCTCTCAATTGTAAGCTTCATTTACTTTGTCACTTGTTTATATTGCTTGTTTATCTGATCACATATTCTTTTATTCATATTATCTTAAAAAATATTATTTCTATTCTCTTTTTAAGAATTAAGTATTCATTTTTTTTTTCTAATACACAATGAGATGTACAGAATTGTGAACTCCGCAACCTATAAAAAGTGCAAATAAGAAATAAATACGAAAAAGTAAGAATGATATTTCTCTATTGTTATGATTCAATCAAAAAGAAATTGTAGGTAGGGTTGTTTGAACTCTCTTACACCTATTTTTCTACTCATTTTTTTATATGAAGAAAAATAGATTAATTTAATTTATTTTTTCTTAAATTTAAATTGTTTAATATAAGAGTGACGGAGGAATGATTGTAAAAAAGTGCAACAAGTTTTATTCCTTTAATTGCAATTCCACGAAATTAAGAATATTTAGCTGTTGACACTAATTAATTAATTAGCACATAACAAATCATTTGTAAAGTAGCTAGCTTTTTCTTCTTTCCTTGACCTTGGTTTTTCCGATCAACTTTTATCATCGCTGATTCTCAAACTTTACAGATCTGTCGGAAAAAGTATTGTCGTCCTTTACAACCGCACTGAAAAAGGAAAAAAAAAATACAAGAGAGCATTTGCAATGAACGGATATGACTTTCTTACAATTAAATTATTCCTTTAATTTGAGTACTTTGTTAATAATTCCTATTCCATTGGACCACGTGTATATATTAAAAATGTAAAGAACCGTCGCTTAGATTGCCTGGCAAAAAAAGTCATTCATATATATTATCGTTACTAATTAATGGTAGCATGAACATATGCAGCTATGTACTTGGGACTGAAGTCGCCGTTGCCATACAGACTGAGGGAAGAGATGCCACAGCTTTTGAAATACGGCGTCAACTTTGCTTTCGGCGGCACCGGCGTTTTCGATACCTTCGCCGCCGGTCCAAACATGACAATACAGATCGATATGTTTGAGCAGCTCATCAAAGACGGAGTGTACACTTCCGCCAATCTCAGCTCCTCAGTAACCCTCGTCTCCGTCGCCGGAAATGACTACAGTTATTACTTGGTAACAAATGGCACACCTGAGGTAAATATCCGTATGTATTTGATTGTTTTTGACGAAAAAGTTCTTAATTGTCACAAATATTTAACATTTCTTTGCGTCGCAGTAAATTGAATGTTGTTGTCTAGATGCCTTTATCAATTAATTTGCCATTTGGTTGTAATTTAAGAATGTGAATCGAAAAGAAACTCAATATATTAAAGACAACAATTGCGTTTGAATCAAGTTCGACCAAATGCCAATGGCAGGTGTATTTGGAATATTTAGTTTTCACTAAAAAACATTAAGTAGAGATACCCGATTTAATATTTTGCCCATACATGGTTTCTTGCAGCTACGCACCCTGTATTTTTCTCCTGCTAATCAAGTTACCTAACACTGTCAGCTGCTCGAGCATTTTTCGTATTCTCCACGTTTTGTAAACTTTTTATTCAATTATTTCTATTAATAAACATACATCTTACTTCAGAAAAGAGAGAAAGAAAGTAGTGTGACTCATAATAAGATATGTTTTATTTGAAATTTTGAATTTTAATAAAAAAAAAGCAGTGAATTTTAAAGTAAAGGTGATCTTTATCAATTCAAAAATAAAAAGAAAAATGACAAAAAAAAGAAGAGAACTCAGATGGAGACCCACCCTCTCATTTCTTTCTTTCTTCTTTTAAAGCTAAGAATTTCTCCATTTTTTTACTCCGGTGTGAAGTAGGATTTTTCACACTTATTTAGAATCTACTAAATATTTGACCCGGTTGCCTCGTAATCTTGCTTTGCTCTTACTAAAGTTTCACTTTTCAATGAATAAAGTATAGGGTTTCCCAGCCTTTATTGCATCAGTGGTTAATCAGCTTACCATCGACCTCAAGCGCCTGCAACGCTTAGGATTAAAGAAAATTGCAGTTGACGGCTTACAGCCCCTCGGCTGCCTTCCTCTGATCACATTCACATCCTCATTCCAACAGTGCAACACGA
Source organism: Sindora glabra (assembly GCA_020226215.1). Lineage (NCBI taxonomy): Eukaryota > Viridiplantae > Streptophyta > Magnoliopsida > Fabales > Fabaceae > Sindora > Sindora glabra. Next base: position 61,728,146 of record CM035233.1, read on the forward strand.
CCTACAACGCCCTCGTAGTTTTCCACAACAGTCTCTTAAACCAATCAGTGACCAAACTGAACCAGGACACCAACTACAATTCCAGCATCGTCATCCTCGACCTATTCGACAGCTTCCTGTCCGTACTAAATCATCCCTCGACTTATAACATTAAGAACGGGTTGAAGCCATGCTGTGTGGGGATAAGCAGCGAGTATTCGTGCGGGAGCGTTGATGAGAACAATGTGAAGAAATATAGTCTTTGTGATGATCGAAAAACGGCATTCTTCTGGGATTTAGTGCACCCAACGCAGGCTGGTTGGCATGCTGTCTATAATAAGTTGAGAACCACAAGTGCCTTTCAGCAGCTTCTGTATTAGGTAGTTAATTGTGTATGTTTGTTGTTATCTCGATTTATTTGCTGCTCAATAATTTGTCATTTTCATGTGTTAACTGTTCTTTGCGTTGTATTTTATTTGTTTGTGATTATTTTGGATCGCCGGTTTCGGTTAATGGGTGTAATGTGCAAATTTGGAAATCAGATGTTCCTTTTTAGGTGCTTGCTACGGTACCCTGAGGGGTTTGGTGCCCGGGGTGGTGTGGCAAAATACAAGCCACTGGATGAGATTACAAAAGTCTTAGCATTGACTTAGTAATCTCATCCAGTGGCTTGTATTTTGCCACACCACCCCGGACACCAAATCCCTCAGGGTACCGTAGAATTCACCTCCTTTTTATGATGGAGTGTGTACTTTGTTTCAGCGAATATTTTCTATAAAAATATGTTAGAAAACATTTTATTTATACTGTTAAATTTAACCTTTTATTCATTCTGAGCAATACTGTATAGATGACATCATTCTAGGCATTGGAAAAGTTCTGCTTAATTTAAATTAGTGGATATTATTTTTTTATACTTCTTATATATATATAATATTGAATAAATATTACTTTTTGGTTATTTTGATATTTTATAATTATAAATGTAAGTAAATAAAATTATTCTTGCAAAAAATCATCTCTATTGAGATAAATGGAACCGAAGCATACAAGGATATGCTTGGCTATGTACTTAAAAATGTAATGAATTGTTATGAAATTTTAACATAAAAATCACAAAACTAAAATTTTTTATATAGAACTTTGCAACTTCTTCATAAAAAAGTTAAAGTATAGTCGAATTTTACATGTAAAAACAGCGGAAAAAATTTCAACTTCATCCTTTCATGTTACATGGAAATTCTTCAACCTTCCAAGTTACATAGAAATTCTTTAACAGCGTATTTGGATAAAACATTCAAGGTGGGAATTTATTTTTTGAGGTCATTCTAAATTGTAATTTTAAATTATGAATTCCTATTTGGCAAAAAAAATTTGTAGATTTTAGGGCAATTGAAGGATTCTTGACCGGATTTCTAAGCTTCAAAAACATAGCCGGAATTTTGAACAAATTTTTGCTTTTCCCTCTATTTGGACCAGTGGTGACCTTCTATAGATTTTAAAAACAACAACAAATACAAGGAGAACAATGAACATTTGACCAATTTTAGATATAAAATATAACAAAGTAAAATAAATTTATATTAATAATAAATTGAATAAATTATTCTGCTGCACTTAAAACTTTTCATTTAATTTTCAATTAGGTCCTTATAAATTAAAAAACTTAAATTAGATGCATATAATTATTTTTTTAATTGCATACATCTTTTCATTTTCTTATTAAGTTTTGTAATTAACCAGCACGTGTGGAGACAGGGCGGATTTATAATATATCCTTGGGACGTTTTTCTACTACAGTAGCAGTGTAGGACGTATATTTTGCCCCATTGAGATTCAGAATTTGCCCACAAAACAGTTTTTTTTTTTTGCATAAAAGATTTATTTTGTTGATAAAATAAAAGTTATCTAAAGTAAGAAAAATAACACACATTTTTCTCAATTTCATTTAAAATTTATATATGGTTATTTATTATATATTCAGTAACATTTCATTGAGATTGTTCTATTTTCTTAATTTATTTTCAATGATTTATATTCTTTTAGATATAAAAAATAAGTATATTTATATATAAATATACGCCATTTATGCATATATAATTTATCAAGCAAAAATTTATTAGGTCAAAGAACACTATATTAAGTTTTGTCATTTTTATTTCAACAAAAATAATTTAGAGGCCAGTCCGCACGGTGCTGGCTTATCTTATCCGTTTAATAGTTGTACATTTAGCCTTTATATATAGTCAATGTTCATAACCTAATCTATTCAGTAAGGATTTTACCAAAATAATGGCCATGAGGGCAAATATAAATTAAAGGCCCTCTATCATATCTAAATATCAAATCTAACAAAGATGATTCTAAATCTGTTGAATTTTCAATAAACATAAATGCTTAAAATTTTATAAAAAGACCCCAGGTATGGTTTTACAAAGTTAAGACACAACTTTATACATACTAACTTAAGTATTGAAGTGTGCTCAATAAATTTTCTTCCACCGTATACACATGACTTTTTATTCCTTGTGGAGGTAAGCACGAATTGATCAATCATCCTCAGATTGATCAATCAAATTTGGAGTTGTCATTGTCACTATCAATCCTTATTTTCTCTCCTAAAAAATGAATAATCTTATACCAATTTAGACATATAAAATAGGACTTTCAAATAATTATGTAATTTGTCATTTTCAAATGTTATATAAATCATAATTGTATAATTTATTATATACTATAAAATCCTACATAGTATGCCAACCGGGCTTAATGTGAGGTTTGTATGCAAGCAATTTAATTTGTGGCTTCTTTTGGGAGACAGATCCTCGATTGATTATCCCACGATTCCATGAAATGTTGGAAATGCTTTTGCAATTATTAGATTTTATAATTTTTAATATCTTAAAAATTTTACAAAATAAAAATTTTAATACTTTTAGATCCAATAAATCGGAGAAATTAACAATTATTTTTTATTTATTAAATGGAATGAAAAATAAGGGTTGTAGTTTGAACATTTAAAAATTTGTCCAAATAAAAAGAATGGTGAAAAATTAGTCAATTTTAATCCCATTTGTAACTGGAACATGATTAATAAAGTAGAGTTTCTAGATAAATAAAATGTATGATTTAATTTGTATGACTATATTAATTGATCAATTTTATTTTTATCAATTATGTATATTAATTAATAAGTCAAATTAATCAATGTGATATATTTATAATTGTGTTATTATAATTATTTAATTATAACTAACAAAAAATTATTTCTGTAATGTATATTTTGTCATAAATAAGACTTCACGTCAAATCTACAATTATTGTAATAATGTGTAATGTTGAGGTAGAAATTTTCCAGCTCACTTTGCCTTTCCTCGGATTTCGAATGGAGATTTATGATGAGGTTTAACACGTAAATTTTCATTTTTAATGAGCAAAAGTGAAGATTTTCCATTTAATACTAAATTTATTTTAATCAATGTAATGATTTAATAACCTTCATCTGATGGTTGATAAAACTGTCAATTCACTTCCGTTTCAAAAAACCCCCCATGTCACCGTACATAGCGCCTTCGTTTTAGATTAATATATCAATGGCAATAAATAATCCTTTTTCGTAAAAACATGTAACATTGTGTAATGCATTTTTATTAATAAAGATTTTTTGTGATCTAAATAAAAATATGAAAAAAAATAAGAGTTATATAAATTTCCAATTACTGTCTATGCTGCTTAATGCATCAACCAAGCCATTTCAGAGTTCAAACTCTAGCCAGTAGGATCTTTATTATTGATTTCGTTTCCTGCTTGAACTTTCTTGACTAAAGTTTAACACTTTAACTCATGGATGTAAGTTGTAATCAATTTTATATATCTCAGGACAAAAGGGTTTGCAGCAAGCCGAAGCTCATCCCAGTTATCGACCCACAAAACTTTTCGTTTTTGGAGACTCTTACGCTGATACCGGCAACATCAAAAAGGGTCATGCCAGTTCATGGAAAGTCCCATACGGTATAACTTTTCCCGGCAAACCCGCCGGTAGATTTTCCGATGGCCGTGTCTTCACCGACTTTGTGGGTATGCCCTTCTCTCTCTATTCTCCATGTACACGTGAAAATTTTAGTATGTCTCAATAATTATATTACTTATCCTTAATTATAACTAATAAATAAAGAAGAGATTTCAACTGTTTATCATTTTTAACATTTTCAAAATTAAAAAATTTATGAATGTATTTGCTTGTGTTTTCTGTTTTTTGTTTTTAAAACAGTTTTATAAAATATGTTTTAAAAACAACTTTCAAAAATAACCAAAGAAAAGAATATATTTGGTAAGTTATTTTAAAAACAACCTTAAATTACAGAAATACCATTAATAAAATGTATTTTAGAAATAAAAAAATAAAAATAATTTAAAGTTTTTCTCGTTTTTTTATTTTTAAAACACATATTTTGAAAATAATTTTTAAAATTGAAGAGAAAAAACAATTAAACAAATATATTCTTTTATTTTTTATTTTTAAAAATACAAAACTGTTTTTAAAAATACCAAACCAACAGACTCTATATTTCTAATTGGTATAGACACCCAAAATTAATGACGCCTCTTCATTTATTAACTATAATTCAATCGACGTGAGATGCCCAAAGCATATAAAAACTTCTCCTTACAATGGGCATGCTTTTCAGGGTTTTCTTTAATCTTTACCCTTTAGTTGTCTTTTTTTCAAAAAAAAAGGCTGAAGTGTTTCGTTTGCTTTCATTAAATTAGTGATATAAGAAATATTTCTATTATAGATAGTCATAGGACTTGTTTGGTAATTAGTTGTAACTATAGAATTTAGTTAATTTAATTAGTTATTAATTAATAACTGATTATATTAATTAGCTAACCTGACTAACTGATTGTATTATCTATATGAATAAAAATATTTGATAAAATTAATTATTTATGATTAGTTATTTATATATAAAATAATAAATAAAAATATAAATATATTTTATATATTATTCAGTAGATTAAATTTTTTTATAAATAATATATCTTTATAAATTATTATATATTAAATATTTTTAAAATTAATTGAAGGTAATATAATTATTTTATGAAACAGTTATTTTAAAATGTTGCCCCTCCCAAAATTTTAAAACCAATTTATTTAAAGGTTATTATCTAATTAACTAGTTGTCAAACATTAAAAATAACTTATTGAAACAAATCAACCAATTTATTTAATCAAAAATTTTATTTACCAAAAGTGTGGGGTGTCACTTTCCTTAATTTGGGTTCTTCGTCAGCTCAGTATCTTCCGACGCTGTGTGTGGTTGGTTCTCTCTTTTGCCCGTAAAGGTTAATAACGCGCTATTCTCGTTCTTGTACTTATATCCCTGCAGTGTCGAGAGGAAGTACTTCATTAGAATATAAAAATTATTTCTTATGCTATGTCTTATGTTGTTTCTTTTCTTTTACTGTAGTGTATAGCAGCACTTGTTTGTTGCTTTCTAACAGGATTGGCTTAATTAAAATTGTAATTGTGATCACCTTATAATTAATAGAATTATATAAAATAAGAATATCTGTAATTACAAAACGTGATTCTTAATTTAAAATCATACTTTTAATCATAAGCTTTATCTACTTTGCCACTCGTTTGTACTGCTTATTCATCCGACCTATCTGTGTTCTCTTTTTAAGAACTAAGTATTCGTTTTTTTTTTTCCCTAATACACGATGAGATGCACAGAATTGTGAATTCCACAACCTATAAAAAGTGCAATGAGAAATAAATATAAAAAAAGTAAGAATAATATTTAGGGTTTAGGGTTTAAGATCTAGAATAATATTTTTCTATTGTTATGACTCAGTGAGAAAAAAATTGTAGGTAGGGCTGTTTGAACTCTCTCACATCTGTTTTTCTCCTCACGTTTTTATATGAAGAAAAATAGATTAATTTATTTTTCTTTATAAATTTAAATTGTTTAATATAAAAGAGTGGCGGAGGAATGAGTGTAAAAAAGTGCAACTAGTTTTATTCCTTTAATTGTAATTCCACGAAATTAAGAATATTTAGCTGTTAACACTAATTTATTAGCACATAACAAATCATTTGTAAAGTAGGTAGCTTTTTCTTCTTTCCTTGACCTTGGTATTTCCGATCAACTTTTATCATCGCTGATTTTCAAACTTTGCGGATCTATCTGAAAAAGTATTGTCATCCTGGCCAACCACGCTGAAAAGAAAAAAAGAAAAAAACAAGAGAGCATTTTCAATGAATGGATATGACTTTCTTCCAATTAAATTATTGCTTTAATTTGAGTATTTTGTCTATATTAAAAAAAAATGGTAAAGAACCGTCACTTGATTGCTTGGCAAAAAAGGTCATTCATATATATTATTGTTACTGATTAATGGGACTATGAACACATGCAGCTAAGTATTCGGGACTGAAGTCGCCGTTGCCATACAGATTGAGGAAAGAGATGCCACAGCTTTTGAAATACGGCGTCAACTTTGCTTTCGGCGGCACCGGCGTTTTCGATACCTCCACCGCCGGTCCAAACATGACAACACAGATCGATATGTTTGAGCAGCTCATCAAAGACGGGGTGTACACTTCAGCCAACCTTAGCTCCTCAGTTGCTCTCGTCTCCGTCGCCGGAAATGACTACAGTTATTACTTGGCAACAAATGGCACACTTGAGGTAAATATCCGTGTATATATATATATATATATATATATATATATATTGGTTTTTTGACGAAAAGTTCTTAATTGTCACAAATATTCAACATTTCTTTGAGTCGCAATAAATTGAATGTTGTTATCCATATGCCTTTATCAATTAATTTGCCATTTGGTTGTAATTTAAGAATGTGAATCGAAAAGAAACTCAATATATTAAAGACAACAATTGCGTTTGAATCAAGTTCGACCAAATGCCAATGGCAGGTGTATTTGGAATATTTAGTTTTCACTAAAAAAAACATTTAGTAGAGATAGCTGATTTAATATTTTGCCCATGCTTGGTTTCTTGGAGCTGCGTACCCTGTACTTTTCTCCTGCTAATCGAGTTACCTAACACTGTCAGCTGCTCGTGCATTTTTTGTATTCTCCACGTTTTGTAAACTTTTTATTCAATTATTTTTTATTAATAAACATACATCTTACTTCAGAAAAGAGAGAAAGAAAGTAGTGTGACTCATAATAAGATAAGTCTTGCTTTGAGACTCTCCCAACTGAAATGCTTTCGTTTTCTAAAGAAAAGGATAACGTAAATTTTGGTAAGAGAGAATTTTTTTAATTTAAACTTGTAAATTTTAATAAAAAAAACCAGTGAAATTTGAAGTAAAAATGATCTTTTCCAATTCAAAAATAATAAGAGAAATGAAAAAAAAAAAAAAAGAAGAGAATTCAGATCGGAGACCCACCCTCTCATTTCTTTCTTTCTTCTTTTAAAACTAAGGATTTCTCCATTTTTTACTCCCGGGTGAAGTAGGATTTTTCACACTTACTTAGAATCTACTAAATATTTGACCCGTTTGCCTTGTAATCTTTGCTCTTACTAAAGTTTCACTTTTCAATGAATGAGATATAGGGTTTCCCAGCCTTTATTACATCAGTGGTTAATCAGCTTACCATCGATCTCAAGCGCCTGCAACGCTTAGGATTAAAGAAAATTGCAGTTGACGGCTTACAGCCCCTCGGCTGCCTTCCTCTGATCACATTCACATCCTCATTCCAACAGTGCAACACTACCTACAACGCCCTCGTAGTTTTCCACAACAGTCTCTTAAACCAATCAGTGACCAAACTGAACCAGGACACCAACTACAATTCCAGTATCGTCATCCTCGACCTATTCGACAGCTTCTTGTCCGTACTAAATCATCCCTCGACTTATAACATTAAGAGCGGGTTGAAGCCATGCTGTGTTGGGGTAAGCAGCGAATATTCGTGCGGCAGCGTTGATGAGAACAATGTGAAGAAATATAGTCTTTGTGATGATCGAAAAACGGCATTCTTCTGGGATTTAGTGCACCCAACGCAGGCTGGATGGCATGCTGTCTATAATAAGTTGAGAACCACTAGTGCTTTTCAGCAGATTCTGTAGTAGGTAGTTAATTGTGTATGATTGTTGTTATCTTGATTTATTTTCTGCTCAATAATTTGTCATTTTCATGTGTTAATTGTTCTTTGCGTTGTATTTTATTTATTTGTGATCATTTTGGATCGCCGGTTTCGGTTAATGGGTGTAATGTGCAAATTTGCAAATCAAATGTTCTTTTTTATGATGGAGTGTGTACTTTGTTTCAGCGGAGATTTTCTATAAAAATATGTTGGAAAATATGTTATTTATATCGTTAAATTTGATTGTTAAATTTTTACTCATTTTGAGCAATACTGTGTAGATAAATGAAATACAATGATTATATCTACTAGTATATTGAAGTCATTGCCAAAAGTAAAATATTTTTTTTTTGATAAAGAAAGATTTTAATTTTATACATCTTATAATCAAATAATGTATGACATCATTCTAGGTATTTGGAAAATTCTGCTTAATTTAAATCAGTGGATGTTATTTTTTTTATACTTCTTATATATATATAATATTGAATAAATATTACTTTTTGGCTATTTTGATATTTTATAATTATAAATATAATTAAATAAAATTATTCTTGTAAAAAATCATCTCTATTGAAATAAATGTAACCTAAGCATACAACGATATGCTTGGATATCTAATTAGAAATGTAATGAATTTTTATGAAAATTTAACATAAAAATTACAAAACTAAAATTTTTATATAAAACTTTGCAACTTCCTCATAAAAAATTTAAGTATATTCCAATTCACATGTAAAAACTGCGCAAAAAATTTCAACTCCATCCTTTCAAGTTACATAGAAATTCTTTAACCCTGTATTTGACTGAAAACATTCAAGTTGGGAATTTATTTTTGGAGGTCATTCTAAATTGTAATTTTAAATTATGAATTCATATTTGTGAAAAATATTAGTAGATTTTAGAAATATTGAAGGATTCTTGACCAGATTTCTAAGCTTCACAAGCATAGCCAGAATTTTTGACAAATTTTTGCTTTTCCCTCTATTTGGACGAGTGGTGACCTTCTATAAGTTTTAAAAACAACAACAAATACAAGGAGAACAATGAACATTAGACCAATTTTAGATATAAAATATAAAAAGTAAAATAAATTCATATTAATAATAAATTGAATAAATTATCCTGCCGCACTTAAATTTTTTCATTTAATTTTTAACTAGGTCCTTGTAAAATAAAAATTTTAAATTAGATACATATAATTATTTTTTTAATTGCATACATCTTTTCACTTTCTTATTAAGTTTTGTAATCAACGAGCACACTGGGAGACGGGGCGGATTTATAATATATCCTTGGGACGTTTTTGTACTACAGTAGTAGTATAGGACGTATATTTTGCCCCATTTAGTTTCTGAATTTGCCCCCAAAATAGGTTTTTTTTTTTTTACAAAAGATTTTGTTTTTGTGATAAATAAAAGTTATCTAAAGTAAGAAAAGTAATACACATTTTTCTCAATTTCATTCAAAATTTATATATGGTTATTTATTATATATTTAGTAACATTTGATTGAGATTGTTCTATTTTCTTAATTTATTTTCAATGATTTATATTCTCTTAGATATAAAAAATAAGTATATATATGTATATATCATTTATGCATATATAATTTATCAAGCAAAAATTTATTAGCTCAAAGAACACCATATTAATTAAGTTTTGTCATTTTCATTTCAACAAAAATAATTTAGTGGCCAGCCCGCGCACAGGACTAGCCTGACTCGTCCACTTAATAGCTACACATTTGTCCTTTATATTTAGTCAACGTTTATAACCTACTCTTCTCAATAAGGATTTTACTCATAATAGTCATCAAGGCTAAAGTTAAAGGCCCTCTTTCATGTCTAAATATCAAATCTGATAAAAGATGATTCTAAATCCGCCAGATTTCCAGCACACTCACAAATGCTCAGAATCTTATAAAGAGATTTCAAGTATGCTTTCACAGATATTAATACACAACTTCATACATATTATTCACTCCATTATTTTTTATTTATCTTATTTATAAAAAAAATTATTTTTTTAACTATTATTTTAAAATTTTAATAAAATATTAAATATTTTTTTCAAAATTTATTCTTCTTTTTTATTAAGAAATATTTTATTATTCTATACTATTAATTAACTAATATTTATTTTTTTATATTTTTTATTTTTAATTATTTTAAATTTTATATATAAAAGATAATCTTATAAAATTTATTAAAAATAAATAAGTAAAATTAATTTCTTAATATGTGTAAAGTTAGTTAATAATGATAGATAAATAAAAATGAAAGAAGTATTTGCTTTTTTTTTTACTGATTTTAATATTAAAATGTATTCAATAAATTTTCCCCTACTATATATACGTGGCCCTTTAGCTCCCTGTGGAAGTAAGTACAAATTGACCACACATTCTCAGGTTGATCAACTAAATTAGGAGTTGTCATTATCATTCCTTATTTTCTCCCTTTGAGAATGAATAAGTCTATATGAATTTAGACATATAAAATAGAACTTTCAAATAGATTATATAATTCGTCGTTTTCAAATATTATATCAATCGTAATTTCACAATTTATCATATACCATTAAATTCGATATGGTATGCCAATGGGGCTTAATTTGATGTTTGTATGCGCACAATTTAATTTTTGGCTTGTTTTGGGAGACAGATCATCAATTGATTATCCCACGATTTCATGAAGTGTTGGCAATGCTTTTGCAATTATTAGATTTTTGTAATTTTTAATGTCTTAAAAATTTTAGAAAGTAAAAGTTTTGATACTTTTAGATCCAATATATCAGAGAAATTAACAGTTATTTTTTATTTATTAAGTGGAATTAAAAATAAGGGTTGTAGTTTGAGCATTTAAAAATTTGTCCAAATAAAAAGAATGGTGAAAAAATTAGTTAATTTTAATCCCACTTGCAACTGGAACATGATTAACAAAGTAGAGTTTCTAGATGAATAAAATGTATGATTAGATTAATTGATCAATTTTATTTTTATCAACCATGTATATTAATTAGTGAGTCAAATTAGTCAATGAGATATATTTAAAAAAATTTTATTATAATTATTTAATTATAACTAATAAAAAATTATTTCTGTAATGTATACTTTGCCATAAATAAGACTTTACGTCAAATCTACAATTATTGTAATAATGTGTAATGTTGAAGTCGAAATTTTCCAGCATACTTTGCCTTTCCGCGGATTTGGAATGGAGATTAATGATGAGGTTTAATACGTAAGTTTTCATTTTTAATAAGCAAAAGTGAAGATTTCCCATTTAATACTAAATTTATTTTAATTCACTTCGGTTTCAAAAAACCCCAAGTCACCGTACATAGCGCCTTCTTTTTCAGATCAGTATATCAATAGCAATAAATAATCCTTTTTCGTAAAAACATGTAACATTGTCTAATACATTTCTATTAATAAAGATTTCTTTTATTTAAATTAAAATATGAAAAAATAAGAGTTAATTTTTTTTATAAATTTCCAAAGTTTATAAAAATATTTAAATAAATCTCTTTATTATATATTAACCATAATATTTCTTACCTAATAAATATCATTCTTACAATTCACCATCTGTTAACTTATTATTTTTTAATTAAAATTTAATTTATCATTTCCTCTCTATCTGAAAAATAAATTATAAAAAATATTTTTTATATTTATTAGTCATCAATAATAAGCAATTAATATAAAATCATTAATTACTCCTTTCATTTATCCTTCCATTATTAAATTAATTTCTAATAAAAATTTAAATTTGAATCTCTATCTATCAGTATAATTCATAACTACCTATTTATTTTATTTTCATTAAAATCTTTTTAGATTACATTTATATTTTACTTTTTTTCTCTTTCTACCTTCGATCATTTCAAAGTTATCATTTCATCTTAGATGAGAGTTTTTATTTTTATCTTCAATATTTATATGTTTACAACTATTTAATTATTTTATTTTCATAAAAATTTCCTAAATTATATTTAAATTTTATTTCTTTTTACTTTTCACCTTCAACCACTTTAAAATTATTATCTTCTTTGAGATAAAAGTTTTCATCTTCATCTTCAATATTTATAAGTATTCTTTTTTATTATATATATATATATATATTATTAATTATGAAATTTATAATTTGCAATCGACAATAAATATGAATAGGTTATTTTTTATCACGTTAGATTTGTTTAAAAATATTAAGATTAATAAATGCATCATCTTCTATTTTGAAATTTAAAAATTATTTTATCTCTACTTTTATTTAATTTCATTTGAAATCTTTATCTTCATTTAATTTGATTTGAAAGTTTTTTATCATTACCTTCATCTCATTTTACATTCAATTTAAAAATTACAAAATTTCATCTATAATGTACTTTCTCTCTATTTCCATTTAATAAAATCACCTTCACTTCCATAAATAAATGAACAATTTAATTTGCAGCCATATGTTAAATGACATTTGGCACTAAATACCTCAATAATTTATCTTCAATTATTAGATTCTCATTATAGTAATTACAAATTAATTTTTTATTTCATAATTTAATTAATTATTTTTTATTATCTTTTTAAATAATTATATTATTTCTCTCAAATTTTTTCTCCTGTTATTATTAACATATTTTTCTTAAATTTTGATTATGGGATACATTAATTCTTTTTATAAAAATTGAATACCCACTACATATTTTTTATTTAGTTACTAATTTATATTTTTGATAATATTTTGAGAAAATAAATTTATTATAATACTCTTTTTAAAAGATACTAAATATGAATTGGTCATCTTCAGTGAAAAATTATTCCTTTTTTCCATGTGAATTCAAAAGGTATAAAATATTTAATATCATAACATTAATTTTTAGTCAACATGTATATCATAATTTTATGAATTTCAATGAGTTATTTATAATATAAGATTATTATTTTCAAAAGTTTATTTTATGTTGTAATATGATAAATAAAAAATATATTATATTGCCATTAAAAAATTTATTCTTATCATAAATCATGTTATTAAATATTAATATTAATGATAATAATTATCTTAAAAAAGATATCTAATTAATATAATATTTAAATTTAAAATTAATTTTTTGGTAAAATAAATTTAAAGTTAATTATCTACTTAAATCTTGTGTAAAATGAATAGAGAGATGAACTTTTTCCTCCCTTAATTTTTTTTAGTTTTTTTATTTTATTAAATACTTTCTCTTTTTAATCTTAAAGTTAGAGAGATTACTTTTTTATAATTATTGACTATATATTAATTAATTTCTATCTAATTTTTTATAAATAATTAATGTATAATCATAATATTACATTATTAAAATAAATATTCATCCCCAATATAAAATTATTATTTTTAAAAGTTTGTTTTATGCTATAAGGTAGTAAATAAAAGATATATTATTCATTAATAAATTTATTCTTATTATAAATCATGTTATTAAATATTAATATTAATATTAATGATAATGCTTATATTAAAAATGATATCTAATTAATTTGATATTTCAATTCAAAATTAATTACCTATTTAAATGTTAAGTAAAACTAGTGGAGCAATAATTTTTTTTAGAATTGTTAGCTATATATTAATCTAATTCTTATCCAATCCTTTTTATAAATGATTAATATAATTATAATATTATATCATTAAAATAAATATTCATTTATGCAATGCACGGAGTGATACTTAAGTCTAAATTTTATCTTATCTTATTAATTATTATAATTATTATATATTAAAATTGGGATTAAATCATATTCATTAAATATGAGACTAAATCATATTAAGTATATGATTAAATTCTATTAATTATGCTGTTAAATTATATTAGGTATGAGATTAAATTTTACTATTAAATATGAGGCTACATCCTATTAATTATATGATTAAATACTATTAATCATTATTTATTACGCATATAACATTATAATTATGCAATTCCCATATTAAAATCATCTCATCTCATATTAAGATCATATTAAAGGAGATTAATGCTTATTAATTATAGTCAGTGGATAGTTTTTTTAATTTTTTCATTGGATAAATGAATAATTTCACCATTTAAAAAGTCACTTAAATTAAAAAAAATTAAAGAGTCGTGATTATTTGATAAAATTGCGTAAAATACAACAAGTCTAAAATTCAGGTATATATTTTAAAATAAAATAACAATTACAATTATATAGTTGAGTAAAAATTATTAGACATTACTGGTATTACAAAGGTTGAATCAAATCCTTGTGATAACAAAATGTGCAGGTTGGTTCGCGAGAGGAATCATGTATAAAGAGAGTAGAGGATGGGAACAAACTGTCAACGATGTTTAAGTTGGTCGGTACACCTAACCTAATGGGTTTAATCACGGTGCATGTGCAGCATACATGGCTCGAACAGCAGAATTTCAAAGTTTATACACCTATTACTGGCTATTAGTAAAGGGTCATTTAGGTCATAATCTTAAATTAGCATCTGAGGGTGTGTTTGGCATTGGAGATAAAAACGGTAGGTAGGAAGTAGCCAGCAACAAGTCCTTTCAAATGAAATTTCAAAGAGTTAATCCATTTGCAGTGACTTTAAAATGGAGGCGTTTCAGCGGTGCTACTCATTAAAATTGTCGCATAGCATGCAACTGATGAGGTGGCATGATTTTTAGCCGTTGCAAGCCATTGATTGTTTTGAAATCGCACAGCATAGGTGGCATGTTTTTGTATGCCGCTAATGCAAATGAATCGACATTGTCCAAAGCTCACTGCTACCTTCGTCAAACTACAAATGCCTTTTGAAGGTAAAGCTGACACGGAACCACACGAAATTATTACCAGCAATACTCTCTCCTAGTAAGTTCTACATCCGTTGGTCTGATGGGAGAGGCAAATAAATTATTTAGAAATCGTTTAGTTCGGAGAAAGTTTTATTTCTCAATAAATAAAAAAGATTTAAATTATTTAATTAATTATTTTTTAATAAAACGAAGAAAATAAAACTTTTTAAAAATTTTTATTTTTTATAAAATATAAAAAATAACTTACTAACCTAAATTTTATTCTTTATATTATTTATAGATATAATAATATTATTATCCTTCTTAAATTTAATTAATGACAGTTAAAATTTATTAATTTATATTATTATAATATTAAAAATATAATAATATTTTATTAATACTTTCTAATATATTTAAAATTGAACTAAATAAAATATAAAAAGTTATTTCTTAAAAAATATTACTTCCTAATTATTTCCTATGTGTCAATCAAATAATTTTATATACTTTTCAAAAAATTTATTTAAAAAATTATTTTTTTAGAAATTCAATTTTCTATAACAAGTTGTTTCTTGTGTGAATCAAATAACTCCATTGAACAAATTCTGATGCATCGAAGTCATTGTTTAAATTATATTATATTTTTATATTTGGAGAGGAATTACTTGTTTCATTTCTATTTATCTATCGTTATTAACCAATTTTACATATATTAAGAAAGTAGTTTAATTTATTTAATTTTTAATAAATTTTATAAAATTACCTTTTATGCACAAAATTTGAGATAGTTGAAAATAGAGAAAGAAATATAAAAGAATAAATACAAGTTAGTTAATAGTATAGAATAATAAAATATTTATTAATAAAAAAGAAGAGTAAATTTAAAAAAAAATATTTAATATTTTATTAAAATTCTAAAACGATAAATAAAAAAGAATAAAAAAATCTCTTCAAAATATAACAGATAAAAAAATGGAAGGAATAATTTTTTTAACTCTTCTTCCTAATGCATCAGATCTTACAACAATTGTTATTGCCCTTTTATATAAAACATAAAATTTGAATCTTATCTAGCTTATACTTATGAACTCAACTTCTATTTCATTTACAAAATCATAGGCCTTTATTTTGTAATCTATGTTAGTATCCTTTCCTTTTCCTTTCAATTTGATAAATTAGTGGTTTATTATATATATTAATTGTAATATTTCTTGATAAATATAATTTTTATAATTTGTTATATGTTAATTTATAATTTTTTAACAAAAATTTAATTTATCATTGTTTCTTCACTTGAAAGATGAATTATAAAAAAATATTTATTCTTACAATATTAAATTAATTTTCAATAAAAAATTAAATTTAAATTTGAATATCTATCTATCATTAAAATTTACAATTATCCATTTATTTAATTTTCATAAAAATCTTCCCATATTCCATTTATATGTTAGTTTCTTTTTTTTTTACTTTTAATTACTTTTAAGCTATCATTTTATCTGAAACGAGAATTTTCATGTTTATCTTCATCTTTAATATCCATTCACAATTGTCTAATTATTTTATTCTCATAAAAAGCTCTTCAAATTATATTTAAATTTTATTTCTTTTCTCTTTCTATCTTTAGTCACTTCGAAACCATCATCTTCTATGAGATTGAGTTTTTATCTTCATCTTTAATATTTATAAATATTCTTTATTATCACTTTCAACCTTTTATAGTTTCTCGATTCAAATTTTCTATCAAGTAAATTTGTTTTTATAATTTTTTAATTTTTTATATTATGATTATTGCAATTTGATTATCCTTTTTTTATTATAAGTATTTTGTTTCATTGGATTTCTGCTTTTCAAAAAAAAATTGTAATTTAATCAATTCTCATTAGTTTAATGAATTCTTAATATATAAAATTGTAAAAGGATACATTTGTTATGTGCTTTATATAGTTTATTTCATTAGATAATTTTTTTATTATTTCACATTGAATAATAGAAAAAAACATAATTTTTGAGGAAATTTTGGAAAGAAGCAACACATATAAATAAGTTATTTTTTATTATCTTAAATTTGTGTAAAAATATTGAGATTAATAAATATAGTATTTTTATTTTAAAATTTAAAATTATTTTATCTTTATTTTCATATGATTTTATTTAAATATTTTTTAATTTTTATCTTTATTTGATTTGATTAGAAATTTTTTTATCCTATCTTCATCTCATTTTATATCTTATTTAAAATTTGTAAAATTTCATCTATAATATACTTTCTTTTCATTTTTATTTAATAAAATCACTCTTTATTTTCATAAATAAATAAATAAATAATTTAACTTATACTTATCTGTCAAATGATGTTTGTCATTAAATACCTCAATAATTCATCTTTATCTGATATATTTTTACCATAGTAATTATAAATTTATTTTTTATTTCACAACCTAATTAATTATTTCTTTTTTAATTATGTTCCTAAATAATTATATAGTTTTTTATCTTTTTTCCTCTATGTCATTAACATTTTTCTTTTTACTTCAACTAAGGGGTAGGTTAATTCTTCTTCTAAAGATTCAATAATGCACTTTTTATTTATTTATTATTTTATATTTTTAATTATATTTTAAGAAAAGAATTTTATTATGTACACCTTACAAAATGCTAAATATGAGTCGGTCATTAATATTTTTAACTAAAAATTATTTTTCTCTTCCATATAAATTAAAAAATATAAAATATTTGATATTAAGATATTGAATTTTAGTCAACATGCATGTCATAATTTGTGACTTTTAACCAGTTATTTGTAATATAAAATTATTACTTTCAAAATTTTATTTTATATTATAACATAGTAAATAAAAATTATATTATATTATTATTACAAAAAATTTATTCTTATCATGAATTATGTTATTAAATATTAATATTAATGATAATAATTATCTTTAAAAATGGTATCTAATTAATGTAATATTTGAATTTAAAATTAATTTATTGATAAAATAAATTTAAAATTAATTACTTACTTGAATGTTGTTAAGCAAAATGAGAAGAGAAATAACTTTTTTTCTTAGAGTTATTAGCTATATATTAATCAACTTTTCATCTAATCCTCTTTATATATAATTATAACATTACATTATTAAAATAAGCATTCATCCATAATATAAAATTACTATTTCCAAAACATTATTTTACATAATTAGGTGGTAAATAAAAAATATATTATCAATAAAAAATCTATTCTTATTATAAATTATATTATTAAATATTAATATTAATGATAATAATTATATTAAAAAATGGTATCTGATTAACGTTGTATTTGAATTTAAAATTAATTACCTTCTTAAAATTAAACAAAATTAGTAAAGAACTAACTTTTTTTCCTAAAGCTATTAATTATATATTAATTAAATTTTTATCTAATTCTCATCATAAATAATTAATATATTATTATAATATTATACACCTAATTTATCATCTATAATAATATCTAAAGAATAAGAATCTAGAATATTCCCCTCCAAAAATATATTAACTCATAGTTGCTATTCTCTAATTTCCTATTCCTATTTTTACTCTGCTTCAATACTTATGATTACTAGCGCACTAATGCCGGAAGTCCCTCTCTTTCTCTCGAATTTGTAAATCCCTCTATTTGCATTCGGTCATTCCTAATTTTTTTTCTGTGGTTTCTTATTTGCTTTGCTATTTTCCTTTTATTTGTTTCTTTCACTTTGCATTAGTATCTTTTTGTCTGCTTTTATGCTGTTTTCTCAAGAAGAAATTATTTATCCCTCGTATTTTCTTAAGTTTTTCCACTTTACTTTTGAGAATGAGGTCATAAAAGCAATTTGTTTGTGTGAATTATTTCATTTTTAATACAAACAATTATAAGTATTTTTTAAATATTTATTTTGCATAACAATTAAATAAAAGTCTAACTAATTGTATAATATGTACTCATATGATGATAATATAGATTCATATAAGACATGAGTACAAGTTATTTATAATTAACAAAATAATTGTTCGTAGTCTATTAATAAAGATGGGTGCCCTATTAACGCTATTGTAAATTTTGAAATATATGACTTAGTTTAGTCATATAAAATTTATAGATGTACTTGGCATATCAAATAGGATCATAGATAAAATTTATATAATTATTGTTAAGATAAATGAAATTTTACAAGCATTAATTTGCTATACTTTAAATCTTGAGTTATATATAATTATGTTCTTATAAATATAATTAATTTGAATTACAAATAAGTAAGACTCAATTACATGTTAATATACTTTATGACTTAGTGTTGATATATTTATTAGGAATATAACTATGATGTAATAATATAGAATTTGATAATATAACAATCTTAATAGATTTCGGTTCCTAGTTTTAAGTCTTAGGCTTAAGCACGTTAATTTTAATTAGAGAAATCACTAGGTGATAAGACAACTTAAATTGATTTTATCAATTTAATTAAATATTATGCAAAGAGATATAAGTAAAGAATTAATGTAATATAAGAATATAATTTAAGGAAATTGTCAAATTATTTCAGAGACAGTTATATATATACATACCTATAACTTTATATATATATATATATATATATATATATATATATATATATATATATATATACCGATAACATCTCCATACTAATGGAAAATCTTGCACATATCAAGTTAATTCAGAAAAAAGTATTAAATCGATATATGAAAACATATGCATAACCTAATCATTGGGTCCACATATGTGATCTAGTATAATTACATAATGGGAGTTAATTTTTAATAAATATTATTACTTAGGGCAATTTTCTAAAAGTTAAATATAAGATTTGGATAAAATCTTATTAAATATAATTTAGATTATTTAATTTATTAAATATAATTTAGATTATTTAATTTATTAAATAAAATCATATCAAAAACTTGCTCGAGATAATATTTTAATTTTTAAATATTTACTAAAGATATATTTTAAATTAGTAATATCCAATAAATTAGTTTTAAACAAATCAAATATATTTCAAATATTAATTAAAGATATATTTTGAATATGAAATATCCAATTAAGATTATTTGAAATATGAAAATTGGGAAACTTTATAATGCATTATGAGCTTTAATAAATATCATTGCCCTTAATGAGTGATCATAAAACTTAATGATATATTATGCCTTAATGAGATATATTGGCCTTAATGAGTCTTCGTGAGTTTAATGAAATATTATAAGTGACAACATTTTGAAACATCAATAGATATAATTTCTTGTCCTTATTATTTTCTAAGATTCTTTCTAAATTTAAACAAAAAATTTGGAAAAAGTTTCAAACTTATCAAAAATTTTGGATTTTAATTTTCATAAGAATATGGAAAAAAATTTATATCTTTTGTATTCATCCTTGAGACATAATCTAAAAATTTTGCAAATTACAATCTAAACATCTTGTGTGTTGGCATCTTCTTCAATAATACTAAATAATCTTATTAAAATAATATATATATATGACTTTTATCCAAATGATAATCAACATCTGCTCCATCTATAAATTTCTTTGTTTACTATTCGTCTCGTTATATTTTCTTTTTGTTAAAAAATCGTCATTTTATTTTCGTTAGTCTTTGATTTTGATGCTGCCTATGCATATCCACAGTGTTTTTTTTCTATTTTCTCACTTAAATTTCTTTTATTTGCTTTCTGCTCTTTTGTTTTCTTTGCTTAATATTTGTCATTTGTGAATCTATATTTTCTTTTTACATTTTCTTTCTTTTTGCATTTCATTTTTCTGTATCTCTCTGTTTTCACTATGCAGTATTTGCTTATTTATATTCATTTTATTTTCAATAGTTTTCCACTTTGCATTGCCCTAGGAGCTCTTTCACCTCCGCGTTAACGTAGTTGGCACCCTAATAAAGATAGTCTCGATCTTTCTTTCAAATCTGTAAATCTCTTTTGCATTCGGTAATGCCTAATTTTTTTTTCTGTGGTTTTTCATGTACTTTGTTATTTTCTTTTTATTTTTTCTTTCACTTTGCATCTATATCTTTTTGTTTTCACTCGTGCCCTTTTCTAAAAAGGAAAATTGCTTATCTGCAGCATTTTCTTAAGTTTTTACCAGTCTGTTTCATTTGTGGATCTGTTTGTTTGCCTTTTGTCTTTTTATTTTCTTGTTTATTCTTCTTCTACCATTATAAAGAGGAAAATTCTACGGTACTTATGTGATATCAAACTCATGCTAATATGACAGCATTGGTAGCCATTAGATAAAATGATCATAATTTCATCCAATATATTTTTTTCTTATTCTCTCTATTTTCAATAGTCTTCCATTTTATTGCTTTATCATTACAAAGATACTTTTTTTGTGTTTTCTTGCTTATTCTCTTTATTTTCAATAGTCTTCGATTTTGAATCTTTTTATTTTCCTTGTTTATTCTTTTGTCATTTGTAGATTTATATTGTCCTTTTTTGCTTTCTTTCACTTTGCATCTCTCTTTGTATCTTTCTGTTTTCGCAACATAATGCTTGCCGATTTATATTCATTTTATTTTTAATAGTTTTTCACTTTACTTCGTGAATTTCTTTATTCTCTTTATATCTCTTTTTCTTTGTTTTCTTACATAATTTTAAAAATTAGACCAAATCAACTTATTGGATTAATGAATTGATCCATTTATTCTTATTGAATTAAAAATACATGTAAATTGGTGTGAACTGATTTAAGGTTAGGGTTTAGACCATAAATCGGTTAGAATCGATTAGAATTGGTGTGAACCAGTCAAAATGGACCGATAAACCAGTTTTTTTTTAAATTTTATATATTTTTATAAAAAATAAAAAAATTATAATCTTATAATTTTTAAAATATAATACTTTTATAATTTCATATCAATTAAATTTATATTTTTTAATAAAAATATTTTTAACATAAATTATTAGTATATCCATTATATTTTGTTACTTATTTATTTATATTATTAACTTATATTATATATTTTTTAGTTTTAGCATAATTTATTGTTATAAATATTTATAATAATAATAATAATGTATATATATAATTCATATTTTTAATTCAAAACTAATTTATATTTCTTCGGTTCAATTACCAATCCAATTTTAAAAATTATATTTTCTTACTTGTTGTTTTATCATTTGTAGATTTGAGATAATATATAATTTTTGCGTTTCCCATTATGGTTTCTCGCTTTGCTCTATTTGTCACTATACTTTTTACCTTTTTCATTAGATTTTGATTTTGATATCACTTATTTATGAAGCTATTATGATCATTATTTTTTATTGCTACTCTGCACATGCACATGCATGTAATGGAGTTACACCATTTTCCATTGTTGGATTGATTGTGTTTAGGGCACCATTTTAAAGTCATTTCAAGCCATTTCCCAATGTTGAGTTAGTGATTTATTTGTGTATTTTATTTTATGAGCTCTTTTTTATTTTATAGTTATATCTTATATATTGTAAAATTTATTTTCAAACTTGTTATTCATTTGTTAAATTATTCTTTTTTTGAGGAAATTATTTAATCCTAAAAAAGTTGCCTCTAAAAATGTTTATATTTTATGATGTTCTTGTTATTCATATTTTTCCTCTAGATACTTTTAAATTATTTTCATTTCTTTGTGTAAATGATGATTATATTTATCTTGATGATAAATATATATTTTAAAAACACTAATATGTTATTGAATATTTGCGTTTGTGTGATGTATGAATATTCCAAAATAATATCATATATATTTCTGTTGAATGCCTATGTTATGTAATCTCAAATTTGCCCTTTATGAGTATTCCGTTTTGTCTCCTTTGATTTGTGATGGATTTTATTGCATAAGTTCTTTTTTATTTTATAGTTGTATCTTATATATTATAAAATTTATTTGAAATTTGAAATTTGTTTTTAAATATGTCATTCATTTGTTAAATGATTTTTATTTGCTTTAAAAAAATTATTTAATCTTAAAGAATTTATCTCTAAAAATATTTATATTTCATAACTTTAATGATTATTTGACCTTAATGAGCCATCATAAGCTATAATGGAATATTATTGAATTTAATGAGATATTATGATTTTTAATATGATATTATGAGTAAGGATATTTTGAGATGTTAATAGACATAGTTTCTAGTCCTAATCCTCATCTATAAATAGGGTCCATAGAATTCTAATTTTAAATAGAAAATTTAGAAGGAATTTTTGACCTATCGAAACTCTTATATTCCAATTTTCATAAGAATATAGAAAAAGTTTCAAACATATAGAAACCCTGTCAAATTTAAAAAAAAATTAAAAAAATTAGTAAACAATTTATTTTCTAAATTGCTCTTAATGCCTAAATTTGAATTTATCAATTATAACAATCTTATGTTCTTCTTGTATATTAACGAAAGGTCAACACCTTGTGTGTTCAACATAAGTAATCTTCTTGACATAATATATATATATATATATATATATATATATATATATATATATATATATATATATATATATATATATTTGTAAGTATTCAATCTTATTTATTTTTATTATGCTATATTTTAAAAAAAAAATTGATTAGAAGTTTCCTAAGAATAAACTTTTGAAAACTCATTTTGTAATCAAATCACTTTTCAAAACTATTTTTCTAGATGACAATTAACATCTGCTTCATCTATAGAATTTTTTATTTGCTTTCTGTCTGAATATACTTTCTTTTTAACTTTTTTTTTCTTTTTTTTTTGGTTAAGAAATTGTCGTTTTGTTCTCATTAGTCTTTAATGTTGATACTCCTTATTTGTAGCATTTTCTTCTGTTTTTCTACTTAAATTTCTTTTGTTTGCTTTTTGCCTTTTTGTTTTCTTTGCTTCTTCTTTTGTCAGCTGTAAATCTATACTTTATTTTTTTGTATTTTCTTTATCTTTGCATCTCCTTCTATCGCTCTGTTTTCATTATATAGTATTTGGTGATTTATGTTTTCTTGCTTGTTCTTTTTGTTTTTAGTAGTCTTTGATTTTGAAATTGCTCATTTGTAGTATTTTTTTCTATTTTCTCACTTAAATTTCTTTTGTTTACTTTTTGCCTTTTTATTTTCTTGTTTATTCTTTTTTCATTTTTAGGTATATATTTTCTTTTTGTGTTTTCTTTCACATTCTGTATCTCTCCATTTTCTCAACGTAGCATTTACTGATTTATATTTAATTTATTTTCAATAATTTTTCGCTGTGCTTCATCTATAAACTTCTTTGTTTGCTTTTTATCTCCTCATTTTCTCATTTTTTTTCCCTATATTTTCTTTGTATTTTCCGTTCTACTCTGTTTCTTGATATACTTCTCACCTTTTTTATTAGATTGCGATTTTGAAATCACTTATCCGTTATTTTCTATTGTTACTCTGCACATACACATAAATCTAGTTGAGTTATGCCACTTACCAATGTTGGGTTCATTGTATGGGGGGAGTTATGTTTGAAGTCATTTCAAATTCGCCCTCTATGAATATTATTTTCTATCTCCACTGATTCGTGATTCATTTGCAAATTTTATTGCTTGAGTTCATTTTTATTTCATAGTTGTATCCTACATATTGTAAAATTTATTTGAAATTTATTTCCAAATATACCATTCATTTATTAAATGGATTTTATTTTCTTAAAGAAAATTATTTAATCTTAGAGAATTTGTTCATAAAAATATTTATATTTTATGATGTTCTTATTGTTTGTATTTTCTTCTCTAGATGCTTTTAAATTATTTTCATTTACTTGTGTGATTGATGGTTATATTAATCTTAATGATAAATATATATTTTAAAAACATTAATATTTTGTTGAATGTCTATGTTGTGTGATGTATGAACATTTCAAAATAATATCATATATATTTTTATTAAATGCCTATGCTGTGTAATCTCAAATTTGCCTTCTGTGAATGTTATTTTCTATCTCTATTGATTTGTGATGAATTTTATTGTATCAATTCTTTTTCATTTCATAGTTGTATCTTATAAAATTTATTTGAAATTTGTTTTCAAATTTGCCATTCATTTGTTAAATGATTTTTATTTCCTTTAGAAAAACTATTTAATTCTAAAGAATTTGTCTCTAAAATTTGTTAATGCATTATGTGCTTCAATGAGATTTGTTGACCTTAATGAGTCATCATAAGCTTTACAGGAACATAATTGATTTTAATAAGACATTATGATTCTTAATGAAACATTATAATTTATACAATATATATTATTGATTATGGATTATTGTAAACAAAATAACTAATTCCATTTTTATTTCGAAGGCACCTCTTTATGCATTTTTTAATCTATTTTTGTAAAGAAAATATTAAATTAAAATTACAGTATATTTATGATTCAAGAATTTTTATTTAATGTATTAGTTATATGAAAGAAAGCAGATTACATGCAATATAAAAAATTATTTAAAGTAAATTAATTTCATTCTTCAAATTTTAATAGTATTGATAGACTAAATTTGGTACAAGTCATTTTGACCTACACTGTTATCAATTGATTCATCTCCTTGATGTAACATTATGATTGAAGGCTTTTTGGAATATTAATGAAGATAATTTCTAATCTTAATCCTCTTCTATAAATAATATCCTAGGATTTTATTTTCAGAAAAAAAATTTGGAAAGAGTTTCAAACCTATCGAAACTTTTCAGTTTCAATTTTCATGAAAATTCAGAAAGATTTTTAGATCTATCAAAACTCTAAAGTTTCAATTTTCTACAAGGGTTTCAAACTTATTGAGACTTCATCAAATTTTAGAGAAAAATTAAAAAATTAAGTAAATAATTTATTTTCCAAATTGCTCTTATTGTTTAAGTTTAAATTTATCAATTCTAACAATTTTTTATTCTTCTTATACAATATTCAAGGGCCCATACCCTCAGTGTTCATTCTTGAGATATTGTTTAGAAGATCTTGCCAATAACAATCCGATAATTTGAAGATCTTGTTGGTATCTTCTTTAACAATATCCAATAATCTTCTTAATATAATGTATAAATATATGTATAATCATAAGTGTCTAATTCTATTTATTTCTATTTTTAAAAAAATTAGTTAGAAGTTTTAAAAGAATTTTTTTAAATCTGTTTTCTAACTAAATCAAATTTGAAAACTGTTTTTCTAAATAGTAACCGGCATTTGCTTTATCCGTAGATTTTTTTTATTTGCTTTTTGTCTCGATATATTTTCTTTTTGTGTTTTCTTGCTTTTTTTTTTAAGAAATTGCCATTTTATTTTCATTAGTCACTGCTTATCTATATCATTTTCTTCTGCTTAATTTTTTTTTGTTTACTTTCTATCTTTTTGTTTTCTTTGCTTATTTATTTTTCATTTATTGATCTAAGAGCTTTTTCTCACTCTGCATTAACACTTTTATCATGGAGGAAACCGGTACATTAATGCAAGTAGTCTCTCTTCCTCTCAAATTTGTAAATCTCTTCATTTGCATTCTGCGATACCTAATTTTTCTTCTGTGGTTTCTCATTTACTTCACTATTTTCTTTATTTTTCTTTCACTTTGCAATTATATATTTTTGTTTTCTCTTATGCCCCATTTCTTAAAAAGAAATTGTTTATCCGTAACATTTTCTTAAGTTTTCTAAAGTTTTTACACTTTGCTTTATCTGTAATTTTTTTGCTTATTTTCTCTCTCTTTGTTTTCTTACTTATTCTTCTCTCATTAAAAATATATATTTTCATTTTGTCTTTTATTACTTATTCTTTTTGTTTTCAATAATCTTTGATTTTGAAATTGCTTATCTGTTGCATTTCTTCTGTTTTCTCATTTAAATTTCTTTTGTTTGCTTCCTATCTTTTTGTTTTCTTAATTATTCTTTTATTATTTGTAAATCTATAATTTCTTTTTGTATTTTCTTTCACCTTGCATCTCTCTATTTTCTCAATATAGTGTTTGTTAATATATATTCGTTTTGTTTTCATTAATTTTTCACTCTGTTTCGTCTGTAAATTTCTTTGTTTGCTTTCTATCTCTTTGTTTTGTTGCTTATTCTTTTGTCATTTTGTAGATTTATGATGATCTATTTTTTTTGTATTTTCTTTTCTGATTTCTCAATATACTTTTTATTTTTTATTTTTTATTTTTTCATTAGATTACGATTTTGAAATCGCTTATCAATGGAGCTATCATGCTCATTATTTTTTATTGCTATTCTACACATACACATGCATCTAATAGAGTTACGCCACTTCCGAGTGTTTGGTTGTTTATGTGCGAGGAGCTATGTTTGAAGCCATTTCAAATTTGCCCTGCATGAATATTATTTTTTATCTCCACTAATTCATGATTCATTTGTGAATTTTATTGTATGATTTCTTTTTCGTATCCTACATATTATAAAATTTATTTAAAATTTGTTTTCAAACATGCCATTCATTTGTTAAATGATTTTCATTTTTCTTTTAAGAAATTATTTAACATTAAAGAATTTATTTTTAGAAACATTTATAGTTTATAATCTTAATAATGCATTATGTGCCTTAATGAGATTTATTAACTTTAATGAGCTATTATGAGTTTTAATGAAATATTATTAATTTTAATGAGATGCTATGATTCATAATGAGATATCATGAGACATTGTGTGACATTATGAGTGAGAAAATTTTGGGATGCCAATGTACATAATTTCTAATCTTAATGTGACATTAAGATCCTAGGGTTATAATTTTGTATGAAGCTGTTATTGGAGGGAAAATCCCAGTAAACTTTTCTTTTTTCTCCCTAATCTGTGTTGCCGTTGACTGCTTTGAGAAATTTGTTTAGTTTGATATGAGTAGTTGGCAGTTGAAGCAACTCCTGCTGGTATAGCACTGCGGGTATTAGGGAGCGGTGCTAAGTGTTAGTGATATTTTTTGTCATTGGTTCATTATTATAGGTGATATTTTTCGTCATTGATTTATTATTATATTATTTCAAAAATTAATTTATGCTCATTTTTTATAATTAAATATATTTTTATACAATTTGTGTAATATAAAGATAACATTAATATCAATATATGGTTAAAGATTATATAAATTAAATAATTAACTAAGTAGATAATATATCATTAATAATGTTTCTAAATTCCTTTTTATCATAAAAGATTTAAGGCATTGGATTGTTGGATGTTTCAACTGCAAGCTTGTGGAACATAAAATTCGATCACCATTATTGAAAATATTTTTGGTTTTATGTTATTTTGAATTTTGAATATAAACAAATTTGCCCTCCTATCATATCATGCTTGCTACAGATTAGCCTTTATTATCACAATTAGTTCATCTAAACTTATTTTGACAAAAAAAATTTATTTCCTTTTTAAGCTTGATAAAAAATTTTAAATCCAACTAAGATCTAACATAAACCATTCAATAAGGTCTTCAAGGAAAAATTTTTAGCTTTGTTTGGAGATAGGTGAAAAGGTCTACAGTCCGCTACTCACTCTAAACCACACAAAAGATCAGGTATACTTGACAAAACATGTTTCCTTCAATTTGGTTTTAAGGATTATGTTGAACTTTGGTCTCTAGTTATCTAATCGTTGAGTAGTTGAGTTATGAAATGGAATATTAATCATCTCATATTTTAATATTCAATTGAAAGGAAGATTTACCCTGCTTGGATGTAAAGATAAAAAGAAAGGGAAAAAATGAGAGAAAATAAAAAAATAATAAGAAAAGAGAAACTCCTTTTTTGCTCACATATATATAAAACAAGAAGAAAGAGAAGGATAAGAAAATAATTTTCTCTGACTTGTTTACATAGAATAGTAAAAAAGGAGAAAATTAAATTAAGTTGAATGAAAATTTTATGTATGTACATTTTTGTTTATTGTCAATAATAGATACAATTATAATTCACTATATTTATGTATTTTTTTGTAAACATATTTTTGACAAATAAAAATATAAAAATATTATTAAGTGTCATAAAAAATATTAATAACAAATTTTGATCATTGTAAAAAATTTATTAGGAACAAATTTTTCCTTTATTTTCGTTTACTTTCACGAGATTAAACAAATTTTCACTAGAATTTTTTTTGTTTTCTACTTTTGTTGTAAGAGGTTCCTTTTTAATTAACTGACATTTTGAATTAGTAAGAGATTAATGAGTTATTTTATAAAAAAATAAATTAATGCTTATTTTAAAATTAATCCATTATTTTAAAATTAGTTTATTTTATGCAAATTATGGGGGATTTCAATTATGATAGTTTGTAATTGCTAAACTTAACATAAAATATGGATAGAATTATAACAAGTGAGTTTTTAACTCATTTTGGCAAAAAAATTGTAATAAGTGAATTTTTCACTCATTTTTTGCAATCAAGTAAAGAAAAATATTATTTTTCATTATTTTTTTCATTGAGTGTTCTTTTTGCTCATTTTTTATGCAAATAAGCAAAGGGTTGATGATGCAATTTTAATTTTATTTTGAACTTTTATTAATTTGTCAATACAAATGTTTTAAAACCAAACTATTATAATATTTTATAACGTATGGATCAGACGCTAGTATGCTAAATGGTGAGCTATGTATTAAGCCACTTGACTGTTGCTTTCCTTTGGCATGAAGTAATATGCCTATAAAAGTAAATTGCATTCTACTTCTTCCTTTTCCATTTTGATTATTGGTTTTTATTTATTTTGAGTTATTTTATAGCACATTATCATTAACAAACTCTAACCAATTAAAGTGAAATTCTGGAGTTACCGTTTCTACTTGTATAATTGCTTATTCTCCAAATTTCAGGTTCTAGTTTATCTCTTTAAATTTATTTCTTTTGAGATATATTCTATTTGTCACATTATATTCAATATATTATTTATTGCTTTGATTTTTATTTTCAATTGTATCTCATGTATAGATAATAATGTCTATTTTAATTTCTTATTATTTATGTTATAATGTATTATTTATATTTCAATTAACACCTCATTTTTCTAATTCAATCATTTTTTATATTTTAATTCTTATCTTGACAAATCTCACAAAGCTTAAATTTGTGGCCCTTGATATTACTGAAAAGAATTATTTCTCATGAATATTTGATGTAAAAATACATTTAAAATCAATGGATCTTGGAGATAGGATCAAAAAAAGAAATCAAGAATCATTACAAAAACATGCAAAGATAATGATTTTCCTCCATCACCATATTCACAAAGGATTAAAAAATAAATATCTTACAATAAAAGATCTCACTGTCCTTTAGAAAAACTTAAAAGAAAGGTATAACTACTAGAAAATTATGATTCTTCTAAAAATTTATCATGATTGGATGCATTTATATTTTTAAGATTTTAAATGAGTAAGAAGATATAATTCTGTAATATTTAAGGTCAATTTTTAACTGAAATTATATGTAGACAAAGTTACTTAAAAAGACATACTTGGAAAAATGTCATCTATTTTTTATGCATCCAATATCCTCCTACAATAGTAATATAAAGAAAAGAAGTTTTAAAAAATATTTTGAATTAATTTTATATTTTCTTGTGACTAAATAAAATAATGAGCTCTTAGTAAAAAATTATAAAGTTCACCTAACTATAACTACTTCGTTCCCTGAAATGAATGCATTATCAACTAAAAAATTTAAACAAAGATGAAGTCATAATTATAATCATGGTTATGGAAGAAATCAAATTAATTATCACAATCGTGGTGGCTAAAAAATAGTATAAATGATCATAAAATTACTTCTCACCACTAGAAGTGGGAGAATAATTAAAAAAATGACAATATAATAAGAACTTAAATAATTTAGAAAATATATGTTTTTGATATGGCATGAAAGGGCATTGTTCACATACCTATCATATATTCAAATATTTTATTGAACTTTATCAAGTTTCATTTAAAAAGAAAGAGAAAAATGTGAAAGTTAATTTTGCTTATAAAAATGATGCCTTCACACATGATCTAACATATTTAGATAGGGTTAATTTCTTTGAACACCTTAAAAAAAGAATTGACCATTTGATTGGTGATAGAAATATCCAAAATTAAGAGAATGCCTTTTTTAGTTTTTTTTAGTTATATTTTGCTCTTGTCCATTTATTTTAGTTTAAAATTTCATACATACTTTTGTTATGTTATGAAATTTTATATTAAGGTTTTCCTTTTGTTATTTTGTAATTTTTCTTACAATCTTTTTTAATTTGCTTTAATGAGGAAAATATAGGCGCTTCCTACTTTTTTTTGAATCAAAAGCCAATATTGAAGATTTGTGTTGGATAGTGTAACAACAAGCACTATTCTTAAAAATAGAAAATGTTTTCTCAGTTAAAAATTAATGAAACTATGTTAATATAATGTTTCATATTATCAAATTGACTGAAAGTTCTGGAAAAGCTAATATAATTTTGCTAAAAGGAACTTAAATAATTATAAATGATGCATTATTATCTA
This sequence comes from Sindora glabra, assembly GCA_020226215.1. Classification (NCBI taxonomy): domain Eukaryota; kingdom Viridiplantae; phylum Streptophyta; class Magnoliopsida; order Fabales; family Fabaceae; genus Sindora; species Sindora glabra. The sequence continues at coordinate 61,759,523 of CM035233.1, forward strand.
CCAAGTCTTGAAAAAACTTATTAAATTTTAGAGATATGCGACAAAATGGATATCATATTAAGACAGTTAATGAAAAACATGTTAAATATCTTTATATTATCAAGGTTATCTCAAAAGAGAAAATTGTATTGAAAAAATTATTGTCCTTTTCTTTTGGCTTATATTACATGTATATCAATATAATTGAAATAAATGTTATAGTGAACAAAAAATTCAATATCCAAAATATTTTCATTGTTTAGTACGGTCGTTTAGGACCCTTGGATCAATAATGATACAAAAAATTATTAAAAATTCATATAGTCATCTATTGAAGAATCAAAAGTCAATATCCATTAAAATAAATGTCATATTGAACCAGAAGTTCACTATCCAAAATATTTTCACTGTTTAGAGCAATTGTTTAATGCATCTTAGATCAATAATGATGTAAAAAAATATTAAAAATTTATATGATCATCCATTAAAGAATCAAAAGATTCTTTAATATAATGAATTTTCATTTGCTATTTGTTCTCAAAGTAAACTAATTATAAAACCATCACCAGTTAAAATTAAGTTTAAATCCCCTACATTTTTGAAAAGAATATAAGTTCACATATATGAGCCTATTTATCCATCAAGTGGATTATTTAGATATTTTATGATCTCAATTGATGTTTCTATAAGATGCTTACACATGTTTATTATTAACTTGCAACCTAGCATTTGTTCGATTACTTACTCAAATAATTTAGCTTCAAGTACAATTTCCTAATTATCTAATTAAAGTAATATCTTGATAATGTTAATGAATTTACATCTAAAGCCTTTAATAATTATTGAATGTTAATTGAAATAACCATTAAAAATTATGTAGCATATATTCATATGCAAAATGGTTTAGTAGAATCATTTATTAAATGCCTTCAGCTTATAATTAGGCCATTGTTTATAGAAACAAAACTTTCTATTTCTGCTTAAGGATATGCCATTTTACATGCAACAATACTTATACACATTAAGCTAACAAGTTATCATAAATATTCTATTTTATAATTAGCTTTTAGTTAAGAGCCAAATATTTCCTATTTAATAATTTTTAAATGTCATATATGTTCCAATTGCTCCACAATAACATACAGAGAGAGGCCTTTAAAAAAGGTTAACAATATACATTAGGTATGAATCTCTTTTAATTATCAAATATCTTAAACCAATGATAGGAGATAATTTTACTGCTCATTTTCTTGATTGTCATTTTGATGAAACAATTTTCTTAGTATTAAAAGGAAGAAATAAGCAATAAGAAAAGGATATTACATGAAATACATTATCTCTAAATTACCTTGATCTTTGCACAAAATAATGTGATCTTAAAGTTCAAAAGATTATTCATTTGCAAAGAATAGTAGATCAGCTACCAGATGCATTTATTGATTTGAAGAGATTAATTAAATCATATATACAAACTTCAAATGATCCAATTTTAATTAATGTCATTGTAGGATAGCCCACACCTCCTATAGCAAATGAATTAAAGGCAAGCCTAAAGCATGGTAGATCAATCAATTCTAAAGATAAAAACTTTCATAAGAAAAAAGGAATAAATGAGAAAAATAATAAAGAAACAAATACTCTTGAAAAGAACTAAAACATAATTGATGATAAATTTCCAGAAGAAGCTCACGTACCTAATATCATTGAAAATGAAGAAATATCAATAAATTACATTTTCATATTTAAAAAATGAAATAAAAAAGAAATAGTTATTAATAATATTTTCTCATATTATGCAAGGCCTAATGTTATACAAAATAATGAAGATCTTAAGCCAAAAATAATTGAAGGATATCGATACTGAGATAGTTGGCCAAAATGGAAAATTACAATTTAGATAAAATTAAATTCATTTTTCAAAACATAAGGTTTTCAAATCAGTAGTCCAAATACCTGAAAGGGTAAATCCAATATGGTATAAATGGGTTTTTATGTGAAAAAAAGATAAAAGTAGCAATATATAACATAAGATTTTTCTCAAAGGCTTGGTATCGATTATAAAGAAATGTACTCTCTTATGATGGATGCAATTACATTTTGATATCTCATTAGCCTAGCAATACAAGAGAACCTTAATATGCATTTAATGCATGTAGTTATAGTTTATTTATATGGCAAGCTTGATATATATATATATATATATATATATATATATATATATATATATATATGAAAATCCCTAAAGGATGTAAAATGCTTGAAGTATACAATTTAAATTCTTAAAAAGTGTATTTGATTATACAATATGAAAATCCCTCATGTATTCGAATGTGTTATAATCATCTTGGCAAATATTTGTTGAAAAAAAGATATAAAGATAATCTTATTTGCCCTTGTATTTCTATAAAGAAATATGAATCTAAATTTGGCATAATTAGGATGTATGTTGATGATCTGAATACTATTAGAACTTATAGGAACTCCTATAGGCAATAGAATACTTGAAAAGAGAGTTTGAAATAAAAGATCTTAGAAAAACAAAATTTGGTTTTAGTCTACAAATTAAGCATTTGATTGATGGAATCTTTATCCAATAAATAAATTATACTAAAAAGGTCCTCTCATACTTTTATGTAGATAATAAATCACCTTTACTGAGTACCTTCAATGGTTGTTCATTCATTTGATATTTATAAGGATCCATTTCAACCTTAAAAGGAAAATAAAGAACTTCTTGACCCAAAAGCATCATATCTTAGTGTAATTAGTGCATTGATGTACCTTACTAATAATACATGTTTTGAATGATGCCTTTTCAATAAGTTTATCAACAAAATATAGTTCTTCTCCAACTTAGAAAGATTGAAATGGAATTAAACAAATATTTCATTATTTTCAAGGAATAGTTGACATGAAATTATTTTATTCATGATTCTAGAATAGAACTAATTTGTTATGCAAATGCAAGATATTTTTCAAACCTTTATAAAGTTCAATCTTAAACTGGTTATTTATTTACATATAATGGTACATCTATATTATGGTGTTTAATAAAATAAATTATAGTTGTTTCTTCTTTAAATCATGCAGAGATAATAACAATTCATAAGGTAAATTGAAAATATGCCTAGTTAAGATCAATGAGTCAACATATTCAAGAAGCATGTATTTTAAATCCCTACAAAGAAATTTCAATAAGATTGCATGAAGATAATGTTGCTTATATAGTTCAATTGAAATGAAGATATATTGAAAGAGATAGAACAAAGCACATTTCTCTAAAACTATTTTTTACTCACAATCTTCAAAAAAATGATGACATTGATGTTCAATAAATCCATTCAAGTAATAATTTAATAGATTCATTTACAATGGTACTCCTTACATCAACCTTTAAAAAATTGATTCACAATATTGGATTTTATTGTCTCATAAATTTTAGATAATATTCTCAATAAGGGGAGTTAAACACATATTACACTATTTTTTTTATCAATTTTTTTTCATTGATTTTTTATTGATAAGATTTTCAATGAGGCAGTTATTAAAAGAACTTTGTACTTTTTACTTCTACTGAATTTTTTATATTGGATTTTGCTTCAATAAAAGTTTTAATGAGATTCATTTTTTATAAAATTGACGTCAAAGGGGAATATTATAATATTTTATAATTTATGGATATCCAAATTTTTTAAAAAGAGTTTGATACTAATATCATATATGGTGAGTTATATTAGGCCGTATGATGAGTTATAAATTGAGTCACTAGATTATTGCTTTTCTTTGGCAAGAAGTGATATGCCTATAAAAAGGCATATTCACTCACCTGTTAATGATATAGAAACACTACAAAATAAATTGCATTCTACCACCACTTACTCTCCACTTTGGTTGTCGGTTCTCATTTATTTAGAGTTATTTTATAGCACAAAGAAGTTATTTATGAACCGAAGTGAATTGAAACGAGGCTATTCTTTGCATTTTGTAAATACTTTATCGAAACGCAACGTTATCATTTTTTTCCTTTTCATTTTTCACATGTTTTCTGAATTTCCATTATCATTGAATCGGATAACAAACCAAGATTTTTTCTCTTACTTTGGGTCAGTTCCTAGTTGTAGACGATGCCCTGAAGCCCAATTTCTAAGGCGACAATACTCTGGGGCTCCCGGCAAAAAATGGCCCATTGAGTGAGTTAAGGAGTAGTGCTCTTCCGATCATTATTGGAACCATTCTAAGCCCAGGGAAGGAAAACGGAAAAAAAGCCAGGAAGCATAGAGGCAGAAAGGGCTCTGTTCTCTTCGTTCATTGAGCTTCAGCTCAGGTTATCTCTCCTCGCCGGACTCTTGATCCTAGTTTTGAGTTTTTCTACGGTTGTTCTTTATTTTCCTCGTATCATAAGTTTCAATTTTTAATTTATATAAAATAAATTATCACTTATAAAATTATTAAAAAATATAATTTATATTTCCTATTAAATTTTTAAAAATTATATATATCTCCTAAAATACATCTATTATTATTCAGATTTTACCCCTAATAAAATATTAAAATATAATTACTCCCATTGATCTTGGGATCCTATTTCTGCCATTGTGAATCATTATCAATATAAATTTATTTTATACTATCATTCATATATATATTATCATATTAATAAATAATTAATAAAATTATATTAATATAATTAAAAAATCCTTAAATATTAATGTTTTTAATAATAAGTTTTTTCGTTACATTTATTTTTACATCTACACGAGTGAGGAAATTAAATTTAAACTCATTAAAAATTACCACTTCGTTCCATTGTTATTCTTGCATGAAGACAACGTTTATTTTTCTGGTAAAATATGAAATTTTTTGTTTTCCCAATAATTTTTAATGGGCAATAATATGATTTTCATTAAAAAAAAAAAAAAACTACAAGGATACGAGCATTGAAATTTTTGAGATAAATCTTGAAATTAGTAAAAGTGGGCTTGAATGTTGTTTCCTGCGAGAAAATGGGCTTTAGTTGCTAGAGGCCCACGATACTGACTCCGAGAGTCGGCATAAAATACCGTGGTCCTACGATCGCACTATTTTTTTATACCTGCGGATGTGATGACTGGTTTAGGGTTCGAATCCTGCAAATTAAAAATTGAGGATTGTAGTTGTACTCGTCTGTCGCTGTAAACCAAAAGAAATTAAGTTATGGAAGCTCCTAGTGAGGAGCTATCAATTGCAGAGCTTTGCGGTTTGGGGAAGAAGAAAAAGAAGACGACGACAACGAAGAAGAAGAAGACGTTAGCCTCTCAGACAGCTGCTGTGGAAGCAGAGAATCCAACAAAAGCAATTGAAGATGGCAGTGATGGAAGAGTTAATGTATCGCTGTTTGATTACTCCATTGAAAGTTTCTTCAGATACATGGACGCCATTGCTAAGCTCTGCGGTGAAGAAAGTGATATCAACACTGACCAGAGCGAGATTCACAGACTATACTCCTCGGTCACTTTCTTGAGGTAAAGAATACTAAGCTTAAGTTCTTCATTTATTTCTATTTGTCAGTTTATAAATGATTTTATTATTTTTGTTATTTCAGAGAATGGAAACATTTTAAATATGAAGGAAAGAGCATTAGGTTCGCTAGGGGACTTGGGAGTCCAGAGGGGAAAGAGGTTATCGGCTGCGTAAACTTGCCTCAATTTTCATCTGCATCAGTTCCTAAGGTACAAGCTAGACTGTGCATGTGTGTTTTAGTTGTTATATTGTACACAAATTATCGGCATTATGTTTTTATGGCAAGCATGATATGCAGAAAGGCGGGCAAGTTGGAGATGTCAAATTTCAGAAATCCAGGTATGGCTGAGATATTGTCCTTATTCCGTGTTTTAATCAATTAGATATCTGCTGAATTATTAGACTCTTCTGTATAAAATATATGAGATTTTTCTGTTGGACTTGCCAGAGAGTTATGGTATTCTATCTCTATAACACCATTTGATTTAGCTATGTTCCTCATGCAAATCTTGTTCCAGCAAAGACTTTGTGATGTACGCTGGAGGGTCAGTTTGGGCCTTGGATTGGTGTCCTCGGATTCATGAAAATCCCGATTGTTCAGTTAAATGCGAGGTACTTGGCTTCTCAAAAAACGATTGTTGGTCCTTTTAATTGCTTTCATACTATTTGATTAAGTTTTTGAACACAATCCTAACGTTGAATTCTATCAGTCTATTGCTTCTGAGTCATCTGACATAGAACATGGTTAGGGATTGCCTATTTGGAGTTTTATGCATGGTAGCTTATATTTTCATTGATTTGGAATGAAAATCCTTTGTCCTCTTCACTGATATTTGTATGCGATGAAGTGAACCACTAACATTTGCACTTGAGGCATGGAGGTTTTGGGAAATATATGGACATTTTCTCTAGTAAAATTTCATATGCAAGGGCATATTTTTTCTGATATTTGTTATAGTTTCTTGCCATTGCTGCTCATCCTCCTGGAGCTTCTTATCACAAGATGGGTACCCCACTTGTTGGCAGAGGTGTCATACAAATATGGTGTGTTGTAAATAACACTAAAAACATTGAGGAACTGCCTCCTCCTACAAAGAAGAGAAAGTCAGGATCTAAAAAGGATGAAATGGCAATTGACCAATCATCGCAAATAAAGAGGCCAAGAGGAAGACCTAGGAAGAATCCAATGGAAATTGCTGTTGGTAAGAATTGTGAGACCCAGCGTGTGCAAGCTCTCACTGTTCAATCTCCAGAGAATTCTGCTGAATTTCATGCTCCAGATGGGATTCTAGAAAACAATGACGAGGTATCCCCATGTACAGAGAAGAGAAAAAGAGGACATATAAAACAAGAGGCCAAAATTGAAAAATTAACACAAGTAAAGAGGCCAAGAGGAAGACCTAAAAAGAATCAGACCAACGTAGCTGTTGATAAAATGAATTGTGAAACTCAGCATGCGCACACTCATGCTGTTCAATCTCCAGTAGACTCTGCTGAATTTCTTGCTTTGGCTTGCATTCCTGAAAATAACAAAGGGGTATCTCTTCCTATAGAGAAAAAAAGAAGAGGATGTAAAAAAAAAGAAGCCGCAAATGACAAATCAAGCCAAACAAAGACACCTAGAGGAAGAGGTAGAAAGAATGCAAAAGAAGCAGCTCTCGATAATCTGAATTGTGAAGGCCAATATATGGAACCTCTTGCTGTTCTATGTCCAGAAAATTCAGCTATGTCTTCCTCTGGCAAATGCCCAGAGTATGCTTTACAACAGGATTCAGACACAAATCAAAAGCATACTGACAAAGTTGTGTCTACGTGCAACTCTTCGCAAATAAGTCCTGTTCAAAGTAGTGAGAGGAAAACTAAACCAACGAAAGGGAAGTTTGACAATGATAGAAATCCACTACTGCTGACACATTTTGAGGATGACATAAATGATCAACCACCTAGCTCTGAACCAGGTCCGCTCACTGCTACTTCTGTTACAGAAGATGTTCCTTTGCCAAGAATTGTGTCATGTCTTGCTCATAACGGGAAGGTGGCATGGGATGTGAAATGGCGACCTCCTAAGATACCCAGTGACATCGGCAAGCACAGAATGGGATATCTTGCTGTCTTGTTGGGCAGTGGTTCCATAGAAGTGTAAGTTGTTGCTTTATAAATTTTAATGATAATTTATGCCTTAATCAGCTTTACTATTGATGCTCTGCCCAATGATTTTGTGATTTATGAGGTATGCATGTCCTCTTTTTACAACCATGGTCATTCATTTGGCATCAAATTCAACTATATGTTGGTAGTAAACATCATCTATAGATTTGAGATATTTGGAATTTGGGCATGTCAAAAGATCTTTCTTTTTTGTTACTCCTTCATTCTACGTAACATGTCTGAATTGCAGGTGGGATGTTCCTCTTCCTCATGCATTGAGAACAATTTATTTGCAGGGAGACAGTACTGATCCACGTTTCATAAAGTTAGAGCCTGTATTCAGATGCTCAATGTTGAAGCGTGGTGGCTTACAAAGGTATGGTTTATTATTATTTTTTTCCTATTTAAAAATGTTAGTAAATTAATACCTATTAAACAATTAGACAACTATGAACTGGCTTGATTTGTTCTTATTTATGCAAGTTCCATAATCACGTAAGTCTATGAAACCCTAAACCCAATTGATAAGCAAATTATATTTATTCATTTGACATTCAAAAAGGCTTGAGTTTTGGCAAAATTTTGAATATATAATAAAATTTATTAAGGTAATGCTTGTTGGAATGAAGATTGAGTACTCTTATAGTCATTAATATCGACAGGTTCTTTGCTACAATGTATAAAGTAAAAAGCACATAGTTGTCACATTCATATTATTGATAACTTTCGACTTATTAAAAGTGTGTATAATGGCAAAGAATAGTACCTATCATCGAATGCACCAATATTCAACTGAGGCTCCATTTGTTTTTCAGAAGATGTTTTCTGTAGGAAAATCTCATTTTCTTATAGATAAATGAAGAAATATCATATGCTTCCATACTATGTGATTAAAAAAAATAATAATAATAAATTAATAATACTTAGAGGCATAATAGTGGAGAAAAACAACTTCCTCTTTGAAAAAGAGGAAATTGTGTTGCACTAAACTCCTTATATTTAACATTATACATATAAAACATTTTCTACTATTTTAATATTTTATAATTATTTTTCTGCAAAAGATGTTTTTTACTAATACAATTAGAGTCTAAATATGTTTTAATTTTTTTCTAGAATTATTTTATGCATTAAAGTTTTAATCTTTGAGAAAGTACTAGTTTTAGAGTTAGGTATATTTTTCAAAATTCTAGAATTTTTTTTTTTTAATTAAGTAACTAGTGTTTTTCTGTATTAGAATATTTCCTTTTGGATAAAATTTGCCATCTTTGAATTCTCTGCTTAGTGCTGTGGAGACTTTTTAGCTGAATCAATAGAATATGGTGGTTCAATCAATTAGTTATTAAATAGTTGACTGTTGGTTAAATCTATGCTGCAGCAAGATGTTATTGAACTTTTGTGTTTTTACTTCGTTCCTTTATCATGTTATGTGGTTAAATTTAATCCACTGTTTTTGTCTTACAGCATTCCACTGACTGTGGAGTGGTCTCCTTTGCCCCATGATGACTATTTACTTGCTGGCTGCCATGATGGAACGGTATTATTTGCGTTACATCTTCTTCAGCTTTTGTTGATATTATCTGCATATTTCTTGCTTTAATAGTTATGAATTCTTATCCTTGAAGGTTCATGTAGAATTAAAAGGAAAAGAGGGAGAGGTTATCTTGTTATATATACATATATGTATATATATATTTATTTATTTTTAAGTTATGTATTCTAAGCTTTCTTCTTATGTTGCTTGGTTATTGTATATCTTTAATTTTTTTTTATGATTATATCAGCATCATTTTTCTGCAAGAAGAATCCAAGTATCTTGTCACCATCAATTGGTCTTCTTGTGAACAATATACATGACTGATTTAAGTTACGTTGCATTTAGGTTGCTTTATGGAGATTCTCTACAAATGCTTTGCCTAAATGTGAAGGTAATATCTCCATGATCCATCACCTCTCTCTCTCTCTCTCTCTCTCTCTCTCTCTAACTATTTCCTATGATTTGGTAGTTAGAGCCTTGAGTTGAGATATGAAATTTAGAAAATTTTGGTTGTCAATTGACTTAACAGTTTGATGCAGACACGAAGCCTTTGCTTTGTTTTCGTGCGGATACAGTTCCCATTAGAGCAGTTGCCTGGGCTCCATTTGAAAGGTTTGTGATGAACATACAGACATCTGAAATTTTTAATGGTTACCTCTTTCAAACTGAATAGAACTTTTGGGTTCAGTGCCTATGTAAATAAAGAGATAAAGATATGGGACTTACTTCTCTATTATGTGTATTTGTCCACTTTTGAAATCATTGTTGTTGTTGGTATTGGTTTATACTCCGAAAGGGTTGTGACGCTTAAACATTCAGAGATCTGAATTTTTCAATGGTTACCTCTTTCAAACTGAATGGGACTTTTGGGTTCAGTGTCCATGCAAACAAAGAGATAAAGATATGGGGTTTACTTCTCTATTATGTGTATTTGTCCACTTTTGAAATCATTGTTGTGGTTGGTACTGCCTTGTAGTCTAGGTTTGAGAATTAGTATTACTTCCCCCATCTCTTTGTTTGCTCACGGGTTTACTATGCATTCAGTGGTATGTCTAATAACCATTGTATACCTTTTCTACATGCTTAGAAGATGCATAAAAGGCAGCAGTTCCTTACTTGGCAAAATCCAAATACAGCATAAGAGTGCCATTGGTTATCTTCTGTCCATTTTCGCCTTTTCCAATTTTGACTGGATGTATGTTTATGATTTTTCAGTTTTCCAGAGAGTTCGCATCTAATACTTACTGCTGGACATGGAGGCCTCAAGTTTTGGGATTTACGGTGAGTATGATTTCTTATAGTAAACATCGTTAATATTCTTTCCCTTTACAACTTCAATTTTGAAATGGTTAGTTGTTACTAAAACTTCCCTTTATCGTGAGTATAATTTCCTATGTAACACATGCTTATCTTCTGCCTTCGGTACAAGAAACATGCTGCTAAAAGTCTATATGCATCAAAAGGAAAACAGTGGCAGAGAACATAGTTGGTGACATCTTAAAGTAAGAAGAAAATGCGAAATAAATCTCATTTTGGAAATGGCAGTTTGTTCCCATATTTTTCTCTCAAGTTCAAGAGTAGAATAACCTATGTTTCAAATGTGTTAGGAATAAAATTATCCCCTTTTGCAGTTTCTCTAAAATGCAATTCAACAGTTGTGTAGGAGCTAAGCATCTTAACATAATATTTTGATGCATGCGTAATCTAGTGTAATTAGTTTCTCTGAAAGTGAACTAATTATTTATAATAAAATTGTGGCCTTTTTTTTCTCTGTCATAAGCCTACCTTCTGAATTTTGCCTCTAATTTTGGACCTCCCTTTTAAATTTTCAAATCCTGTTTTCTTGAACCATCTGAAAGCATATGAAACCAGAAATCTGGGAGAAAGACCGAGTTAGAGAGAACGTAGAAAGAAAGAAAGAGGATAATAAATTAGTTCATTAGTTCTTGATCCTAGAAAATCATTCCTCACTTTACTTGCATTCTCAAAGAAGGTATTACTTAGGTATTGTTCATGAGGAACTCAAATTAGTTTAGCTATTTATTTTATTGCTTCTTTTATATGTTTTTGTGTCAGTGCACTGCTCACACATGCACATGCGTGCAAGAAACTGGTTGCCTTTAGAGTTTAGTTTGGCTATTTTTCTGAGTTTGGTTTCCAATGTAGTTTCTGTTGCACTCAAATTTTATGACTTTTGTAGTGATCCATTTCGTCCTTTATCGGAGCTCCATCCTGTTCCCAAGGCCATATATAGTCTGGATTGGCTGTCAAATCCGAGGTAGTGCATGATTTTATTGGAGGAAATTCTATCTAGGTTCATTATTTTGATAATCCAAGAATTATTTAGTATATATTTTGTAGTTGCATTATTATGTCCTTTGAAGATGGGACGATGCGGACTTTTAGCTTGGCAAAGGCTGCAAATGACTTCCCTGTCAGTGGCGTTCGAATGACAAAACAACAGGGACTGCACAGTTGCCTTTATCCATCCTTTGCTATTTGGAGTGTTCATGTCTCTCGGGAAACTGGTATTTATCTGTATGCAGTACAAATTTCTTACTTTTGGATCATCGGTATTGAACTGAACTTCAAATTTTTTTGGATAAACTCATAAATGTACCATATCTGGAGTATGTACAAATTATAAGTGCTTCAAAGCACTGCTCATTTCCTCAGTAATTAATCCTTTTATCAGAGGAGTCTCTTATTGCTACATCTTGTATTCTTGGTCATTGAGACAATTCACCACCTTTTATTGATCATTAAGCCGATGATGAATTTATATATTTGTATATTTAGGCATGGCTGCATATTGTGGTGCAGATGGTACTACTCTCCGCTATCAGGTAAAGCGAACATTCCGTTGGACGTGTAATAACCACCTTCACTTCTTTCTTTTGATGTACTGAAGTACTTCTCATCAAATTATGTGTGCTCTTGTAGTTTTTGTTCTTTCTTTCTGAAAGTTGCTTGTATGTATTTAGCTTATGACCAAAGCATTGGAGTCAGGCCATTCCCGCAGTCGGGGCCATCACTTTCTCTGTGGGTCAATAACCGAGGAGGAATCTACTCTCACTATCAACACTCCGGCACCAAACTGTCCTTTCCCATCAAAGAAACCCATTGACAAGGGTCGACATGCTTCGTCACCTGCCGAGGATTTTGTACCCGGGCCAATCCTAAGCAAATGTACCAAAGCATCTAATTCAGATTCTCAAACCCTTGGTAAGCCTTGCTAATTATGATGTGATTTGGATATCATAAGTTTCTACGGGAATTATTTATTGGGTATTCAATGTGTTTCAGCCACCTGTGATGATGATGATATGGGTCTAGAATCTGGAGCTGAGGAAAGACTGGCTTCCCAGGAAGGGCTCAAAAAGCCAAAATCGAGGTGTATAACTAAGAAAAAACCAGTTGATGGCCAAAGTGAGAACGCATATACTCTGGAGGGCAATAAGGAGAAGTCAGACTCTGGGATGATATACGATGCCTTTCCTCCGAAAATGGTAGCATTGCACCGAATAAGATGGAACATGAATAAGGGCAGTGAGAGATGGTTGTGCTATGGAGGGGCAGGTGGCGTTGTACGTTGTCAAGAAATTGTTTTCTCTGATTTTGATAAGAAATTAGCCAGCAGGAGATGACATTTGATCAACTCATCAACTAATTTGGAATTCAGAATTATCTTCATTTAGGTATGGCTGTATATCTGGCGTTAATCAGTGCCTTCCTTTCCCGGTTGATAAGATCGATTAATGCTGGGCCTTGTAACTTTTAGCTATCTTTAAGTTTATAGTCTAAATTAGGTTTATCTTTAAAGATACGTTAACTTTTATTATATATATATATATATATATGATATTTCACAAAAGAGTAAACTGTATCAAACTCTCTCTCTCACTCTCTTCCAGTGAAGAGCATAGATTGATAGAACACATACTACAGTCACTACACCAAGCACATTTTACGCAACATTGCACCGATACAATCATACTGAATAATTTGAAGGAGACATGTAGGGTAAGATGTCAGCTCGTGAAAGTTAATCCAAGCATTGACCAATCCCAACACAGAAGTTAGCTACTTGATTCCCTTCATATAAAGTATGACATTTCATCGGATTCTAACTCCTATTAAGGAAGGCTTGAATGGTCATAGAATATTGCAGGATGCTGGTTTGGAATGCCATTCCTCATCACATTAACTATTATCAACGAATCCGTGTCAATTGTAAATTGAATAACCATAGTACGACGAACTCGCCAATAAGCATGCCCAAGACAAAATTTCTTTTCAGGTTAACAATCTGTTCTTATTTTTGGGGTGGACTGCTGTTTATGGTTGAAATTTTCAGCAATTGATTCAGCGTTTGCAGATTTAATTGTAACAATAAATAGGCAATGTCCCAATTCCTTCAACAACGGCAAAGGAAGCAGTAAGTACAAAGATGTATAAAATGCAGATAAATAGCACAGAAACAGATGCAATTAAAGATAAATACAATCAAATAGATATTTATACTGTATTGAAGCGCAAAAAAAGGCGTAGAAATGGCACGTGGACTTCAAATAGCAGATTGGCTGCAACGATGAACAGATAATTTAATTGCATGAAAGTTAATAAAACAGCGGATTGCTGTTAATGAGAAATAACAAAGCTGTAGATGATGAACGTAGAGTGCGTTATTGTGTTTGGTTTGTTTGAATGGAATAAGAGCCATCTCTATGCACTCTCATATTTATATCGTGAGAAGAGAGCGGTTGTCTTCTCAGAAGAAATTGCATCTAGCTGTTAGTTCTATCTTTGCTACACGTGTCTGCCTCATGTGACAAAAATATTTCTAATCCTATTATAATATTAAATATTAAAAATATCAATACTATCTCTATTTATATTTTAATGATAGAATAATTATTTTTTAAATTTTAATAATTACTCAATTATAATTCTAAAATATTTCACTTATTAAAATATATGTAAAAATAATATTAAATTTTCAATATTATTCTAGGACTAAAAATATTTTGTCTTCCCCTTGCCCCACCTTGTAGCGGAAGTTTCACCCATAACCATCAGTCGCGGCCTTGTTTAAAACTATTATGCATGGTCTCATCCACGCCTGCTACGTTTCAAAGGTTGGGTCTCGTGCAAGTAATTAATAAATTAATTAATAACAGATAATTAATAAATAATAAATTAATTAATAATTAATAATTTATAATTGATAATTAATAATTGATAAATTAATTGAAATATTTCATAAAATTAACTGTTAAAATAATTAAAATTATAAAATAATATATTAATAGAAATAGATATATAATTAAAATAATTTATATTTATCTAAAAATTAAACTTCATTAATGCGATTAAGAGTTTAAAATAAAAATATAATATCTAATATTTAATTAATTATATTTTATAAATTTATATATTTATTTATTTATATAATTATTATTTTATTATTTATTATAAAATTATAATTATTTAAAATATAATTAATTATATTTTATAATATTATTTATTTATATATATTTTTATATATTTATAATTTAAAATTAATATATAATTATGATTAAATTAAATTAATTATATTTTATAAAAAATATTTAAATTTATATTAGAAAGTGTATAAGTTATAAATTAATAAAAAGAATAATGATAAATTTAAAAAAATTTAAGAAAATAGTAACTTGTAAGTTATAAATTATTTTAAATAACTTATTAAATCATAATTTATTTTTTTAATAAGCTAGAGTAAGATACACATCTAAAAATTAACTTATAATTTATTAATTAAATTAATAAATTATAAATTAATTTATTTATCGTACAAAATAAAACACAAGTGTATCCGGTTGCCAAATGCATTCCACTTGCTAATACAATCTTGCGTTTTCCTATAACTACTCCTTCCGTTCCTATTTATCTGTCATTATTAATCGATTTTACACATATTAATAAAGTAGTTAAATTTATTTATTTTTAATTAATTTTACAATATTATCCTTTATACACAAAATTTAATATAGTTAAAAATAGAGAGAAAAATATAAAGAAATAAATATAAGTTGACTAATAGTATAGAATAATAAAATATTTATTAATGAAAGAGAATGATAGATTTGAAAAAAGAATATTTAATATTTTATTAGAATTTTAAAATAACAGATAAAATAAAATAAAATTTTTTTTTAAAATACGACAGATAAAATAACAGATAAAAAGCAACGGAATGAGTAGCAATTAGCAAGCAATATGTGACATGCAACTGTTTGTATTTAATTTATTGTTTGATAAAAAATTAATAGGAATTACATATTTTTAAATTCAATTTATGTGATAATTAATAGGAGAGATAACATAGAAGTTTGTCTTGTTGCTACAGTCCAGGCTGAGGTTGGGTTCCATGCCGAATAAACAGCCTGCCAGCCAATACTGAGCAAGGTTTAATGATTATCAACAGTCCCAAAATCAGCATACATATCATTAGGTCTTTTAACCAAAAAAAAAAAGGGTTGCAAGGGTTTGCGACAGCTGTGGTTGTTTTGGGACTTCTTCTTTCCCATTTTTTTTATATATTGAGTTCGAGTTTAAAAAATTACGTTCGTGTAATAACTAATTTCTTTCTCATATTATACTAAAACAAAAAATTAGATAGAAGTCAGATGGAGAGAGAGGCCTTGTTTGGTTAACGGCTGGTAGGACAACTTTTAGCTATTTCATTACAAATTGATTGTTTGACTATCAAATTTGTTGTTTTGTAAGTAATTGTTTTAAACAACTTTTTATTCCGAAATTGCAAATACTGTAAGTTGCAGCGTTTTATTTCAGCTGCTCAATTACTATTGCAACGAAGGATACAACTACCCTCTATGACTACTGCATTTTCACTTTTTTTTTTTAGTTAAAATACTGATGCGTGTTGCTGGGTTACATTTTGCGTGTTGCATGGTTGTGTGTTCATGGTATTTTTATTTTTATTTTGGTAAAAATACTACTACATTTTCCTGCATTGCATTTTTTCTTTTTTTTTTTTTAATAAAATACTGCTGCATTTTTGTGCATTTTCCTTAGTGCTATTACCCCTCTCCCCACAACCTTTCAATAATATAAGTACATAAATTATAATTATAGTTATTAATTTTTATTAATAAATTTAATTAATATAAAAATTATATTAATTTAATATTAAAAAATGGTTAATATATAATAAATTAAAATGACATTATTTATAAAAAAATTTAATTTACTAAATATAAATTTTAAAATATTAAAATAAAAATATTTAAATAATTTATAAAATATACTCATAACCTTATATATTATTTTATATACAAACAACTAATTATAAACAATTGATTTTATCAAATAATTTTATTTAAACAATTAATACAATCAGTTGGTCGAATCTATTAATACAATCAGTTATCAGCTAACAATTAATTGAATCAGCTAATAATTACAGCTATCAGCTGATTGTTAAACAAGACCAAAATCAATTATGTAAATGATAATGACTGACACCAAAAATTTACTATTTATTAAAAAGAAGTGCAAGGTACTTCAAATATTTTTCTAAAAAGTAGAAATATTGTCTTTGGAGAACTAATTTTAGGTAGCTCCTAATGGTGCAAGAGTAAGATCTTGTCCCTCTAAACAAATAGATTAGTTGTTCAGAATTTTTAGATTTTTGAGGTCCAATATTTTATCAAAAATTTCAATATTCGTACACATCTCCATTTATTGACCAACGAGTTCGACAAATATATGACTGTTTTTACACTTCAGCTCCGTTTCATTGTAGAAGAAATAAGAAGAGAAAAAATAAGTAGAAAGAAATAAAAAGAGAAAAAATAGAGAAGAGTATATTTTTTATTATTTTATTTTATTGAATAAAAAAATAAAAATTTATTGTTTATTTATTTGATTGATCGGAGAAGTAAGAAAAAAAGTTAATATAATAAAATGATTATAATATCCTTTTAAGTCACGAAAGAATTAAATTTCTTTATAAATTGTAGGGGACATCAACTTATTTATACAAATATAAGGGCAATATTAGAAATCAGATCTTTAACTCTCCCATTAGTGCTTCTTCTCTCCAATTTTCATTTTTTTTTTTGTTATAAGGAAATTGTTTTTAAACAAGGAGGGGATGCTGTGGGGGGCGATCCAACTCCCCTCCCAAATGCCACACGACTTTGGCCTCGCTAAGGACGCTTAGTGGCTCTTCTCTCCAATTTTCTCTCCTTATATGGAGAGAACAAAATTTGGGTGGGACTTAATAAATTTCTTTTCAAACTTCTATTTCCTCTCATTTCCAGAAATACTCATTTCCTCTCTCTTTTTTTTTCCTCAATTTTTTTTTCTCTCAATTTCAACCCAACCAAATAATGAATTAAATAAGGCTGGTGGGAAAAATAGTTGTGATGGCTACCAATTTTTTTTTTTTTGGCAGTAGATAGATAACATCTAAAAATTTATTAAAATATTTATACAAAAATATTTTATACTTTATTATATTTTTATATGTTATACTTTATTATTATAATTATTGCTATTATTATTAGATCAATTTTTAAAATGAAGTGAACATAATTTATTTAAGTTATTATCATAATATTAAATATAATTGGTATTTCTCTTTTTAAAAAATTATAAATTTTCATGATTAAATCATTTTTACAATTATATTCCATATTGATATTAAATTCTACATTATAATTTCTTCTCTAATATAAAAATATTATTTTATTATGTATAAATATGCCTTTTTTTAAAAGAAACTCTAAACATGTTGTATTATTTTTAATGAAAAATTCATATGTATATATAATTATATTAAAATAATCTTCCAAATATTGAAAAGAAATTATAGTTAAAAAATTAATATTATTATATTTCTTAATAGTAAAAAAATATTTTAAAAATGAAGTAATAATTATTTCTTAGTTTAAATTAAAAATTATTTAATAAAGTAATAAATAAGAAAAAAATTAAACATGAGAATAATTTTATCTTTTTATTTTAGTATTAGCATTCTCATTCTATGGAAATCCAAGATTCCCACCTCTTCCCATTAGAATATTTTAGGGAAAAGTTAAACATAAGAATGTAATATTCTCTTATAATATTCTTCATAATGTTAAAAATATTTTGCAAACCAAATACCACAATTATGACTAAATCTTATGAACTTTGTAAATATAATCTCAACCATTCAAATCTTCTAATCAAAATTTATAGATACGCTATATCTTTCTAATTAAGAATATAGTTATAAAATAAAAATATGATGAAAAAATATTTTATATATTTAATATTAATATGAAAATTTTTGCATCATATTTTTTATTTTGTACCTTCCTTTACATCAAATATATATATATATATATATATATATATATATATATATATATATATATATATATATATATATATATATATATATATAATTTTTTGAAAACTCCTTCGATCATAATAGAAAAAAATATAAGAAAAAAATATAGAGAGAATTTTTTACTATAATTCTAAATATCATTTTACAGAGCTAATATATGATACTTCCATTTATACATTCTGACAAAATAAACAAAAACTAATTATATAATTTATTCGTTCACACTCTCAACTTATCCCAATTTTAAACGAAAATTTAATCTGAGAAAATCAAATCAACGTGTTCTATTTCTGGCAACCTATCATCCACACTACAAACAGTGTTAATTTAATTCTTTTTGCTCACTCTTCACTTTTATGGTCGTCAATCCAGTTTCTTAAGCTTCCTAATGTGTTTTTGCCAAATGTGGTTCCCAAATACAGAAATAGTAATTTAAATCCCATTTGAAAAAAAGAAATGTTATTTCCCTGCGTCGTTGTGTTTAACGGATCAGCATAAGAATTTTCTCTTCCTCCACCAGTTACGAGCTTTTTCAGGGAGGAAAGCTTAAGCATAAACTTTTTTTAAGGGTCATTCTGTGAGAACTCAATGTTCTAGGAGTTTGAGTTTGTTATTATTGAATTGTGTTTTTTTGTAAATTTAAGATTAAATGATTCAAACAAAAATACAATTTTCAATATAAAAAATATAATTCAACCCGTGAAAAATGAAAATATAATTACCATAATTGTGATATGTATAAAATTGTAATACGAGTACGGACACACAAACAAGGTACGCTACTTTTTTTATAATTTCCTTTCCTTAAAATCTAATGTACGAATACGAAAAACAAGTACCCGAAACGTAGTTTTCGGTTCATGGTGAGGTAGTCAAAACATAATTTTTAGTAACTACGGATGAAAACACAACTTTTTAGTTGGTCAAAATCCTTATAGAATTACTCTTTTCTTTTACATAAAATGGATCTTGCATTTTTGTTAAAATCCATCTATGCAGGAGAAAATATCTTTGGAAGTTTTTCTGGAAAATGGCTCTGTCATTCTCCTTTTATGACCAAAAACCAATCATTGAAAAATCAGAGTCGGAAGCAGTGATGTGCGATGGTGGAGTAGGGTTTAAGCGTAAGGGGTGGGGAAGGGATGAATTCAAAGGTGGGGCGTAAGATTTGGAAGGATAGTTACGCAGATGCTGATCTGTGCAAAGGGGGAGAGAGAGAGACAGGAGAGTTGTTAGGGAATAGAGATAATGAAGGAAGGGAATTAAAAGAGAGCGACTAGTAATAATAAAATAAAAAAATTATTAGCAATGTTTTAAATTAAAATTTATTTAATAAATTGTAGCTAACTTTTAGGAATATAAGTTATCCACAATTACACAAATTTTAAAAAGAGTTATCTAATTATCTAATTACATGGTCAAAAACCCAACCTCCTAACTTCCGATGAGTATTATAAGCAGCCATTTCCATTTTTTCCCTTCCTCCTTGACTTGCACAACAATTAAGGTTTAATCTCCTGCCCGGAACAATTACAATGTCTTTATCTCAACTCAAGCTGCAACTCAATGAAGCTGTACGATCCATGTTGAGGGAAGTAAGATTTTTTTATTTTTTATTTTTTGCTGTTTAGTACTTTTCAATCTACTAATGTTACTTCTCTCTCTATTTCCCTTTCTTTTTGGTTCACTTAGCAATTAATTAAATTTTGGCAGGGAATTGTAGACTCCAAGTTTACTCATCTTCAAACCCTTCAAGATGCAAATGATCCCAACTTTATGGCTGGAGTTATGACCTCATACTGTAAAGGCGCAGAAACAGTGATGTTGGAGTTGACCAAAAAACTGTAATCACAAACACTATATTCATTATTTAAAAATATTATTTGCACCGAAAAGTGAATCTGAAATATTTTATATCTATTAAATTAAATTTTACATATTTAGGTGTCATCCCTATATTCAATACGTATAATTCATACAACATTGAATACATATAGCATTTCTGTAGCAGGTTATACTCGGAATTTAATTTTGAATGCTATCTCCAATGCATATATATTATAACTGTTCATTTTAGATACTAATTAATGTTAATAAAAATTACATTTAATTACCGCATGAAACAACAGATCCCAGAATGATGTGCAGTTGTCCAGTCTTGAACAAAATATCCACCAATTAAAGGGAAGCAGCTTGAGGTAATATAAATCGGTCTTCCTCCATCTTTTTTTTTTTTTTAAGAAAGGAAATTAATTGAACTGGTTTACTTCATTTGCACTTGTAATCGAAGCATTGGTGCAATGCGAATGGCGCTTGCTTGCATTGAAATTCAAGAGGCATCTTATAGCGGAAACAAGGAAGGGTAAGTAAAAGCATTCTTATAATTTGATGGAATTAAGATTGCACGTATGTATCGGAAGAACAAAACAAGATGGTTCTAGGTTCAATTTGAGAATGACAGAACCACGTAAATGAAAAGAAATTGATTTTTTCCGGAATTATCATCGGTAAATTTTAGGGCGCCTTTCGAATTTCAAAATTAAGTTTTAAAAAAACAAGCGCGAAATCGTTAAATTGAATTTATCACATCTTTTAAAAAATGGGTAAATATAACCAAATAATCACAATAAAATAACCCGTGGGTTTATACTTATAACATCACTTAGGTTTTGGAATTCAGCTATTTCTAAAATCGAAACTCTAATCTGTTTTGGGAACCCACCATATCACCATAACATGGAGTGTTGTTCTTTCCAGGTGCCTGAACGCCTTGAATAGAATGGTATTCGAATACCAGAATTTGCAGAGCAAATTTCAGACCGTAATACAGGTAATGGCGTCATCACTAAATTTCCCTTTGGCTTTTAACATATTATTTTACTAAAGAGGCTACCACTAAGATCCTTATATGAACTTCATTTGCCAGCAAGATATGCATGGACAATATTTTTTAACCTGTTCCTCAATTCTGAAATGTTTGCGGCCAATTTTTATGCAGCTGGAGACCGCAATCTTTGATATCGAGAGCAACCAACAATTTAACGCAGAAGAAAACAAGGATTCTACTGAATCATCATCAGTCTAAGAGGAAAAAGTTCATTTTGTTGATGAATCCGCTTTAATTTTAATTTCCATTTCTTGTATTATGAATTTCGGGGAAAAAAATCATTGTCAAGACACTTATGTATATAAATCCTTTTTAATCGGAAGATGTTTTGGCGCATACTTGAAATTTTTTTGAGTATTTATAAAATTTAATGTCTCAAAAATTGTAAATTTATATAAAATCTTATTAACCATTTTTTATAAAAAAAAAAAAAATATGTGTTGATTTTATGTTTATGTGAAAAGTTACAATTCCATCATTTAAAATTATGTAAAAAATAAAAAAATTATATTTTTATATAAAAGTTACAAATTTTAATGAAAAAGCTAAAAAATGAAATTTCTTATGAAATTTGTGAGAATACATATCAATATGAATTTTTTTGAGTATATATATAGGCCTTGTTTGGCAATCAATTAATAATTATAACAGTTAATTAATTCAATTAACTATTAATTAATAATTGATTGTATTAATTAATTTAACTAAGTAATTATATTAATTATTTTAAATAAAAATATTTTATAAAATTAATTATTTAGATTAATTGTTTATATATAAAATGATAAATAAAGACAAGAATATATTTTATGAATTATTTAAATATTTTTATTTTAATATTTTAAATTCTATATATTATTTAATAAATTAATTTTTTATAAATAATATATTATTATAATTTATTATAAATTAAATATTTATTTAAAATTAAATTAATATAATTTTATAATAAATAAATTTATCAATTAAAACGCAAATCAGATGTACATGACAGTTGCTCCAATCTTGCATCTCCTTTTTTTAACTTCACAACACAGCACGCAAAATCAACAAAACTAGCAAAATGGCAGAACCGCAAAAGCAAATCGGCAATTCAGTTCATAGCACAAACACTGAAACAAAACGCTGCAAATTGTATTGTATTTCAGCATTTTGAAACACAATAACTGTTTATAATAACTGTTTACCAAACAAGCAAATTAGCTGATTCTACAAGTCGATCAGCTAAATTTGATCCAACTAACTAAAAATTATACAATAAGTTATTCATTAAACAAGGCTATAACATCAAATTTTGAACTAAAATCTGCTGGAGCAAAAATTTTTGAAAGATCAAAAGACTTGCATAAAAAGAATTTTCAAATAAATTTGGTGGGCTCAAGCTCCCTCGACCCAACAAAGCTCGGCCTGCCTACATATCAACATATAACCTCGTTAATTTTGGAAGTAGCAACTACTTATTGTCCCAGTCCCACCACCATCGTTGCTTGATACGTTTTGTGTTTTCCGATTTGGGAACATTTTCTCTGGATTAAGAGTCTCAAAGGTTACAGGATATGTAACTTCATTCCCCTATAGGAGTGCTCTGGGAGACACGTGGGCGTTGATATGGGACTCCAGTCGATTGGATTGTAACAGATATGTGAATCTCCTATTAAATGTTCATGGAAGTAAGAGTTTAAAAGGTTATAACTTTTTTCAGGCGTCTGGATGATGCATACGTGAAGATAACATACCGAGTCTCGAGAGCGAATAATAATAGCATCCATTATCCAGTTAAAAGAAGGGGGGGAAAAAGGCTACGAAAGATAGTGCGATAGCACGCCAATCATATTTATTCGAAATCACACACCAAAAAAAAAAAAAAAAAGGAAGAAAGAGAAAAGGAAACAAACAGTTCTCCGATGGGGTAAACGGGAGTAAAAAGATGCCAATTCACAACATGATTAATCTGTCCAACCAACATCGACATTCAACAAGCATATACATTCGTAAAAATTAGACAATTATATGCTACTAGCAAAGGAAAGACCCTTCTGAGCAAGTTCATCCACATTTTGTACTGCTGGCTGGACCCTGGCAACTGTGGCAATAGCCTTGTTCTCCTCAGGAGTTCCACTCTCCAAAAATGCTCCCACCACTTTCCCATCTTTAATCCAGTAAGTCCCAAATTTGGGTTTTGGTGATTCTGGATTGTTGTCTCCAAATAGCACTGTATCACCAACATTGTCCCCATAGAATTGCCAAGACAAATCAAAGGCACGAGAATAGAAGTATGGAAGGTAATCATACTCCTCGACTGTTCGTCCAACCTCAGCTGCCACGATTGCCTAGATGATAACATGTGACAATAGAATCATAACAAACACCATAAAGCATGAATCACGACGAGAGACTGCTATTAGAAGGACCAACCACAAAACATAAATAAAAAACAGCTTGAGAACCAATTTTACTTTTCAAAAATTTTTTTGGGAATAAGATTGTAAAGAAAGACCCATCCAACATTTAGAGACACATCTGAATTGCTTGCACATTTATCAAAGCTCACCTTCACAGCTTGCTCAGCTGATTTGCGAGCATGATCAACATGTTCAACCCTTCTCAACTCACCATACAATTTCAGAGGGAAAGTAGCAACATCACCAACAGCATATACGTCAGGGACACTTGTTTTAAAGAAGGAATCAGTCTGCAATAAAAACAAATGCCATGGTGCAGAAGTTTATAAATACAGATTAGAGGATCCAAACAAATATAAATTCGATATATTTGGGGACTCAAAATGAGCGCTTACTACTGACCTTGATCCCACCTTTCTCCTCTTCAACCTGACCTTTGAACAAGGTTGTGAGAGGCCTTCCACCCACACCAACAACAACGATATCAGCCTCCATCACCCTGCCATCCTTTAGTTTGACTTCTTTTACCTGAAGTGTGGACAGAAATTGCAGCAGAAAATCTTGTTAGAAACTTGAAAACATCATCAATAGTGTCCAAGGATCACATGCAACAATACCTCTCCATTTGAATCAGCAGTGAACCCAACGGCAACAGTTCCCTTAATGATTTTAACCTCCTTCTTTGCATAATATCCCTCATAAAAAGCAGCAATACCAGATGTGAAAAGCCGTGGCACTGAAACATCAATTTATGATGTTAGAAAATACCAGCTATACCAAAGAAATCCAGAATGGTAAAATGTCCAAAAGTGTACAAGAAAATATTTATAAATATCCACTTACTGCACCAGGGTTCAGGGTAGACCATGCTAACGTCAAAATTGTTAAGTCTCAACACTGCACTAAGCTCCAGACCTATGTATCCACCCCCAACAATCACAGCTTTCCCATTCTTCTTTGCTTTGATTGCCTCATACAGTTTATCAGCATCTTCAATCTCCCTCAAGTAAAAGATGTTTTTAGCATCAGCTCCTTGTACACCAAAGTCTGTCAACCTTATAACCTGCAAATATTGTTAGTTACGTTAAAATTTAATATTGAGAGAATGGGTGGGAATAGCCTACAAGTAAGTGTCATTTACGCCAATATGCAAAGGATTCTTACAGTCGATCCAGTTGCAACTAATCAAGATGTGGTACTTGAATGTCTCTCCACTCGCACTGATCAGAGATTTTGCAGCAAGATCAGCTTTCAGAATTTCTGTGCTAAGAATTAACTCTATCCCTGCAACCATCAGCCAAATTTGTATTAGAAATCCATTGGGAGGTCTCATTTCTCCAAATTTTTTTATCTTCCCTTTCCTTGACTATATGACCCAATGTTCATTCCAAATCCATATACACATGCTTAAATTAACAAGTAATATAATTGGTGAGAATGCCAGCATTACCTTTCTCTGTGTACCAGTCAGGAAGCAGTCTTTCTCCTCCACTTCCAACACAAACATGGAACCCAGGAAGTCTAGCAGGGGCTGCAAAATAAATCAGAGCATGAATTTCCAAACTGTAGAGTGAGACAAACTAGGACAAGCTGATACAAGAACATTGTTACTAAAATTTGACCCAAAAGGTAAAAAGAAAAATGGTGTACAGATAATAGCATTAAAAACTTACATTCGGGAAAAAGGTAAGCCTTGCTTAGAGCAGGACGTTCATAAGGTGCCACCTACACAGGTGTAATGATAAATAAGGGATTGTGTAGCAAAAACAAATGCATCAGGTGCAATTAATAGATACAAGGTTCCATAAGGAAACCAAAGGGAACTGCAAGACATAATAAAAGAACAAATGTACATCCAAGCTTTCACCACCATGGTCACGGGAAAATACAAATTGCAGCCACGTTCTTGCTTCCATAAATGATTTTGAATTAATTCTAGCAAAGTAAACAAAATACCACCCACACAACCTCCTAAACTTGATGCATGAATAAACTTCACCAAACACCATAGGTGAAACATAAGCTTTCTATTAGCATAACAGAATACTTTCTAGTGAAGACTGTAAGACATATAACAGATTAGGGAAAATTGGGCCCTCAATTTGGATGGTGTTAGAATAAAATCAATTATGGAATTGATAAATACCAATACATGGTGAATTATGTATCAACTATTCTATTATTATCAATTTAAAAATCAATACCAAAAATAGAAAGCTCTTTAAAAGGCAACTCAATGTTAATATCTCCCTACAGGGGTGTATTTTACTAAAGCCTTCGTAAATAAAAGAAGGAAAAGGGTACTGAAGCAGGAAATGATGTTTATGAAAGTCAAGCTATGGCAGGATAGGTGGAATACATATAAAGCCTACCGCTTCTTTGGATATGACTGCCAGCTCCCCCGGCTTAAGGCCCTGCTTGGCAAATTCCCTAGCTGCATAACCCTGCAATATTTAAAAGATGTTAGCTTCGGATATAAAGTGAAAGCTCTCAGTAAGGGAGAAAGTTCCATGTTTGCTGAATAGGAAAAAGGAAAATCCTATCAGAGTTATGACAGTTTTTAGTCTATAATTCATGTCAAGTACAATCCAAGTTCATGAAAAGATAAACCGATATACACACACGATTCATGAATCATTTTGAAGGTGCAATTTCATTTCTGCCTTCTTTATGCGAACTTAAGTGTATAAATGCTCTCCAGCATCGAGCAGTTAAAGGAACATTTTGCCGAAAAAAGCTACTATCATTCCGATATCTTCATTCTTCATACTTGATTACCAAATTGAGCATGTCTTTCGTACAGTTAAATAGATAAACTTGAATTTAAATTAGCTACAAGTTCCTACATCGATTCACCCTCTAAATCCCCGTCGATGCAACAAGAACACCGATCCAGACATAATTTCCATTCAAAATGTTAGATCGGCACAGACCAATAAGAATCAAGTCAACGAACGAGAAAAACTGAAGGATGAAAGAGATTATCAAAAAACAAACTCACAGCAGCAACTCCACCACCGAGGATGATGTACTTGAAGCTCTTCCCCATTGACGATTGATCGAGAACAATCAGCTGTGGGAGATTTGAATTTTGCTCTCACTTTTGCTTTCAGCTTAGTAAAGGCAGTTGTAAACCGTGCCTCTGAATATCTGTATCTGTGCGAATGCGACGATGGGGTTAAAGCGCTTGAGGCCGTTTGGTCGTCGCGTTATTTACATAGTGGGCGAATAGTGTGAATGGAATCGAGACGACGTGGCCAAGTCTGACCCTTCGGTGCCTTCATCTGTTCCTTGTTCCTTGGCAAATTACCCCCCGTGAGCCTTTGACAGATTCTAATATAATAATACTCAGATAGGTATGTACTTCAACGAAAGGGAGATAAATTTAAAGTGGGGATTTACTTTTGAGAACCTACCTATTTCTTTCTTTTATTTTTGCGATAGGTATGTACTTCAACGAAAGAGAGATAAATTTAAAGTGGGGATTTACTTTTGAGAACCTAACTATTTCTTTCTTCTATTTTTGTGTTTATTTCTTTTAATGGAGTAAAACCTTGGTTTACTTGCAGCGTACATTAGGATTAAGATAAGATGAGATTTATATTCTCATTTTCTACGTGTCTAGTTATTTTATAACATTTGAGAACAAAAGGTTAAAAATGGAAAAAGGAAATCTAGAATTCATGCGGAATATATTCAAAGTTGGTGTGAGACTTTGAGTAATATAATTATAATTATATTATATTATATTATTTTATCTTATTATATAGTAACCAAATTCATGATCATCTATCCTAAAGTTTACAGCTTATCGAAATTGTAATTTTGATTATTGTTACACCGCAAGAAATTTCAATTCAAGCAAGCAATTTATATTCGAATTTTATATGGTTGAAGTGATGAGGGTTATACGTAAGTAAAAAATTCTAACAATTGATACACCTGAGGAATTGCACAGTTGAGAGAGATAATGGAAAGAATATTTATTTTAAGATGGTTATGACCCAACTGCTTAATTCATTAGATGTGTCATATGTTGGACACTTACACCTTGATTGGATGCCAAACAAAAAAAAGGCAAAAAATGAAAAGAAATTTTTTTTTCTTATTTGAATGTGTAGAAAATAAGAAAAAAAAAAGGTGAAGAAAATATTTTTATTTTATTTATTTAGATAAAAAAGTCAAAGAAAAGAAAATTAAATTAAAGTGAATAATAATTTTACCCTACAACTTCATATGTTTATCTAATGTTTTATTTGTGATCTGTAATAACTATAATTATAATTATGATTTATTATATTTATTAATATTTTTATAAATATATATATTATAATTAAAAATGAAAATATTATTGTTTAAGTGTGTATACATACAAAATTTTAATAACAAATTTTAATTATTATAAATATCTTATTCAAAAAAGAATTTTCCTCTCTTTACTTTTACTTTCACAACACCTTTATTGTTGCTTTCACTAAATATATTTCAATAATTTGATGTGAAAATTATAGAACCTAAAAATCTAAGATATTATGCTACAAATTATTGTACATACCCATTGTATTTGTGTAAAAATAACTAAAAGCTATTATTTACTCATTTTTCATTTACAACTTTTTTTATTACACAAATTGTTCAATTTAAATTCAACTTTATTTTATTAATTTTCAAGTATAAAGAGCTAGTGTTATAATATTTTATTATAACAAATACAATTCTATACTTTCCAAGCAGTTTATGCCATTTCTCGAAAATAGCACTTTTTTAAATTATTTTTCAACAATATAGTACAATGTACAGACTCAATTAGTTGTTTAACCTAATTTTTATATAACTATTGGGCAAATTTGAGTCAAAAATAAAATAAGTGAGGTGTTTAAGGTAAAATAAGTGAGAGAGAATAAAAAAATATTTCCAACATAAATAAAATAAGGGCAAAATTATACAAGTAAATTCTTCACTTATTTTTAGCTCATAAAAAAAATAATGAGCCTTGCCTTTCTTTTTTTACTCCTTTTCTTTTTTATTCATTTTCTACCTTGCAATCAAATAAAAAAAATACTATTTTCCATTCTTTTTCTTTTTGTTTATGGAAGCAAGTAAGCAGTTAGAAATCATACAAAAGAGAATGACAATAATATTCTAAATATACCGTCACTAATAATATCACATTAACATTCATGATATATTATTAAGGCTTATAATGTCTTATTAGAACTCATAAGGTCACATTAAGACTCATAATGTCTTGTTAAAATTCATAAGTGACATTTGGTTCACAATATTATACTTTTTTTTAATTTTAATATTCTTGATAATTTGATTCTCGTGAATTCAATTCTTACGAATATAATATTTTTATATTTGATTCAATTAAATATATTTTTAAGAATGTCATAATATTATATTTTAATTAATTTATATATTTTAAAAATATTATTATATTATTAAAAATATTCTTATTAAAAATTGAATAATCAATAATGATAAATGATGGTAGAAAGCGGTTAATGATAGTCATTGACAATAATTATTAGTGCTAGATGGTAGTTAATGAATGTTATTAGTAATAATTGGTAGTGATAATAGTAACTAATAATGAGTAGTAGCTAGTAAGAATGTAAAATGAGTTTAAGGCCTATGAGCCTATGCGAGTCCCCATAAGTACAAGGTAATCCAGGTTTAAAAAATAAAGCCTATTTTCATTATCGACTTATATGGATAAGCTCATATGGTCCAAGCCCGTGCACTTACTCATGAACCCCATAATTATAATTATTTTTTTTATTTTTATTTTTTATTAGTTCTTCAAGTATTTGAATTTTTTTTAATCTAACTTAATCCCCAATCCAATGTATAATGATCTAATATAATTTTTTAGATTTATTTAACTAACCTATTATACAAAACAAAAAATCTAATTAATCATAATTTATAAAAAAAGATATTTTTTAATCTAACTCAATCTAATATTCCTTTGAAGTGCCTTCCTTAACTTTCAAGGTTTGATTTTTTTTATCCTTGTATATATGTTTTTAATGGTTTAATTATTTTTAATAATTAAAAAAAAAGTGCAAGTTACTTGCAAGCCCCTCACAATCTCAACTTACTTGGCTTACTTAGAATGTAGGCTTACGTAGGTGAGTTTGTCTGAGCTTAAGCCTATGCAAGCTCAGCCCACTGCACTCTTCCTACCCCATTTTACATGTATAATGGGTGGTGATAGGCGTTGGCCAGCAAAGTTACAAGTAATAAGTGGTGATCAACATAAGTCACTAATGATAATAATAGCAATAGTGGTTATTAACGATGGGTGATGGCCAACAAAAATTATCAATGATAAATGATAGTGAAACAGTCATTGATGGGGTGTGATGCCCAACAATATTCACCAACAATAGGTGATAGTAATGGCATTAATAAAGGTTGATAATGGTTAACAATGGATAGTTATAACCAACAGTAGTTGACCACAATAAATGATAATAAAATAAAATATTAATAGTAATAAAATCTTAATAGAATGATAAATAAAATAATTTTTTTATATTAGTAAAATATTTTCATATTATAGAAATGTGAAATAATAACCTCCCTTTAGAAGAATGTTTTGGAGAAATATTATATTAAAAATATTTCAAAAAATAAGAACATTTCTAAAAAAAAAATTAAAATTTAAATCAAATATAAGAATTCTATATTCTTAAAAATGTGAAAAAAATTTCACGAACTAAATGTACTATAATATTATATTAAGGCTAATAATATTCTATTCTAGTTCATAATGCTTCATGACTCACTCTCACACTAAGCGGACAAAGCATTCAAACCTGACTTAAAGTCTATAAATTGTTAAAGTATGCTTATTTCAACATAACACATTCTCTTAATATTATTATTTTACGTCACTGAAATATTGATTTAAGTATTGAAATATAAATAATGATGGTGAAATACACATAATGATGTGTCTACCAACTCGTATAGTTAACATCCTTTTTTTATTTTGTAAGTCTCTCCATCAGTACCCTAATCTTCGGAAGTTTGTTAGAGTTACAAGATAAACTGCTCTATTTATAAATCAAATAAAAAAAGGCACTTTGCGTTCTTATGTGACAACTTGTAGCATTTTGCAATCTTGTATCCCTTTCATTGGAATTAGTGCTTCCTTCTTGCATTTCCTCGTTGTGATCGAGTTGTTGTTAGGTTTTCAAACCCCATTCACGTCAACTTGCAGTACATCAATTGTATTAATTATATTATTTCCTTTGATTGCACCTATTTCGGTATAATTTATATATAAAAAAATAAGAATTGAAATTAAATTTTAAATACAAGTCAAGAATTATTATTAAGTAAATATAAGATGGTAAAAAATTTAAAAAATTTAATTTAGTAAATATAAAATATTTAAAATTTAATTTTAACTTTAAATTTTATCTTTGAGACCTATATCATTTTTATTTTACTTATCACTTCTTTTGTTTCTATTTAAAAAGTTAGAGTCGTTGATAACAAATTATTAGGATCCACCCCTTGTTAGAAAAGAGATGAATTGCTCGGCATTTTCCCACTTTACATAGAATGATCAAATTCCGTCTAATGAGCCGACTCAAAATAGAATGCCAAAGCCCTGTTTTACGTCCAGGTTCAAATGTCTGCAAGTAGAGAGCCATTTTCAAGGCTTTACTGGGGAACTTGTGTAAGAAAGTGGCTATATATATATATATTATTTATTTTACAAAATATTAGTGCTGTAAGAATGAAAAAATAATTTTCTTTTTAAAAATAAAATATATATTTTTTATCATATTTTTATATTTAATATTAAATAAATAAAATATTTTTTATAACTATAAATATCAATAATGAAAATTACTTTTACAAAAAAAAATTATCAAAATCAAGGGTCTTGAAGTCAGTAACAATCACACGTATCAATTATGAAATTATTGGTTGTATTGGGGCTTGACAGATTTGCATGGAACATATCTGCCAAAAATTTGAAACCCCAATAATAATTGAAAGTTCCTATTATTTTACCATATAATCTTTGGGTTAATCTGATTTTTTTTTTCATTTCTCCCTCTGATTTTGCTTATATTAGAACCTCGAGTGATGTTTAAACCTGAAAAGTGTTTTTAATCCTAATATAATATTGAAAAAAATATACAAAATCCCCTTAAAATTTGCACTAGTGTCAAGCTTGGCGTAAAAACTTTAAATTGCAGCAAATCACCCCTTTAAACTTTAAGAAAAAGTGAAAAAGTTTCCTCCCATCATACTGAACAGCAGCACATGAGATGAAAATAGCATCTGATATGAATTTTCGCTCCCTCCTGCTGGATGCTATTTTCGAACATGCGCTTTCTTCTTTGTTACACTTGTTGATCGTTGCAAATGAAGCTTCATCCATCAATGACGATGAAAGGGGATATGAAATGCGACCAATGATTCTAAATGTATGTAGGGGCTTATACTTCATACTATCCTACATCCCTTTAACTAAGCATTCCATTACATCTTTTTAACAATATAGAAAGAATACATCCCATTATAGCCCACATCAAAATTAGCAACTTCAAGCATTTTTCCACTTTATCATGTGATTCCTTTGCCCATGTTTGTATGTTCAACATCATTTCTTCCATTGTCTTCTACAATTCAACATTCTTCTCAGTTTGCAAATTGGCTTCTTTTGCTTTGGGCTCCATTTTAGCTTCTCTTTCTTTCAGTTTTGTCTCAACTTCTGAAACCGAGTACTTACCTCTTTACCTAGGGGAATAGTCATCTAAATGCTTAGTTATAAGAGGCTCCACCCAATCAAAGTAACCACATACCTGTTTCATCAAAATAAATGAAGCTTATTGTTAGAGATTTCTCTTTCTTTCAATTAAAAATTATGAGAAGACAACAATAAGCAACACAATAAGTTCTAATTATGTAAAAGCCAAAAATTTTTAGTATGCTACCTCATTAGAATTATTTTAACATCCATGCCAGGAAAATTAATATTCTACCTGGTAGAGTGTAAGAAACATTTCTCATAGAGCGTGATTCTCAGGTTTTATGGTTCTCACCTTCCCTCTAACTTAAGTGATATTTTATCTTTTTGTTCATGAAGAGAATGCCAATGTATACTAGCCTCCTTGAATATGGAACTATAAGTCTAGTTCTAATAATATGTTGATGCAGTCATTTCCTCAACTATGCAATCACACATGAATGGCAGGATTTTTAACTTCATTCATTGATATGTTACACCATTTATTTAATTAGAATTTTAAAGCAGAGACCTAAAATGCTGCTATTTTAGTATTATGTTGCATTCCATGCATGTTTTAAATTTATCTAGCTTTTTCCCTTATCGAGAAAGTGCTAAAAGTTAACTAGAGGACTCTAACCCCAAAATAGAAATGAGACCAACTAATGGTTTAAGAGTTTGATTATGCTTTTTCTTCATGTTACTAGACCCTTGCTAGAGTGAAAACTTTTCATTTTAATTGGCTGTTGAAAGGAATACCTTGAATACAAAAAGATGTAAGCAAGTTATTCTCGAACTGCAATATTCCAACTATCCTCTTTTATGAAAACATGTCTTTTGCTAAGCCTCATCACTCGAAGTCAAACAGAAAGACTGCCATGGGGGCAACAGTGGGGAATCTTAGACAATAGGTAATTGTAACAAAAAGAAATAGAAAAATTTGCTGAAAACAAGAATGGTTACCTTTGCTCTTATCCGATAGCTGTTAATTGCCTTGCAAGTATTGTCCTTTACTCAACAAAAGTATGAGAGTGCAGCATAGCCAAATAAATCCTACCTCCTTCTAAAGCTTATTGTTTCCATCCCACCCTTATCTATCTTAATGTATGGAGCCCATATATCCTTCTTAGTCTTTGGTTGCCCGAGTGAACCTTTTTCTAAGGCTTATCGCTTCCATCCCTTCTTTCTTATTCAAGAGTTCTCCTCCCAAATGGCAAACTATATATAATCTCTCCAAATGGCCAATGTGAACAATTTAATCAAACTTGTATATGTTCAGCATATTGAAAGTTCCTTAAATTTCATAAGTGAGGGAATTTATTGACAACCAAATCGAGAACAGAACCTTTAGGTGGCACAAAAATGATTATCATAACCTCTCTTCTCCTTTCACACATATATACTATTATTCCACCACTAATGCTGCAAAAATTTCATGACATAAAAGTCAATATTTAATTGATAATATTCACCATTGTTACATTCTATCTGAACTTATTGTTCATAATATAGTTTTTGGACTTGTAAATTATGTGCAGGGAATGTTAACTTTAACTTGACTATTATACATAATTGCAAGCATTTGGTGTGCAGGGAAGATCAATACTAAACCCTAAATAGGCATAATTTAAAATAGATGTAAAAAACTAGAACCAATATCTTAAAAGATCAACTTTAACTATGATTCATGTGCAAAACCAATATTGAATATAAGCAATTTTTAATTTTAAATATCTCATTTCCACATTTGCTATATTTTTGCCTAAAGTTCTTGTTTGTCCGTGAAGTCCTTACTACGGGTGTTGTTCCACACTAACAAACTCCCACTCTTTGATTGAAGCCAATGCTTAAGGTGCTATATGATAGTGAAGGCAAGTCATCCATTCTTTAATTCATTAATTAGCAAGAAATGACTCTAAAACTATGGCAAAAAA
Source organism: Sindora glabra (assembly GCA_020226215.1). Taxonomy (NCBI): domain Eukaryota; kingdom Viridiplantae; phylum Streptophyta; class Magnoliopsida; order Fabales; family Fabaceae; genus Sindora; species Sindora glabra. Next base: position 61,794,079 of record CM035233.1, read on the forward strand.
AGATAAATAGAGAAGCAATATAAACATAATAGCAATCCAGTTGCACGTTCAAAAACAACATCCAGCAAGAGGGAAGCCAAGTTCATATCACATGCCATTTTCATCTCACGTGCTGTTGTTAAGTGTGATGGGAGGGAACTTTTTCACTTTTTCTTAAATTTCAGGGGTTGGTTTGTTACATTTTAAAGTTTACACACCAAGTTTGACACTAGTGCAAATTTTAGAGGGATTTTGTGTATTTTTCTCCTATAATATTATTTGTTTTACTATCTAATATATTTTGATAGGTTAAGAAATTAATCTTTAATTTTAACATTACGTGAAAACATTTAATTTATTAAAATATAACAAATAATAATACTAAAATTTAAGTATTGCAGTAAAAAGAAAATACATAATTAATAACTTTTGGGCTTTCCCGAATTCCGAATACTGTATTAAATGATTTTAGTTGCTGTTCTAAAAAAATAGTTAAAGATTATTTTATGTATATATATTAAAAATAGAGTTAAAAATCAAATTTAAAACTGTCATTAAATATAAAATAATAAAATAAATTTATAAAATTTAAAATTTAATTCTGAATTTTATTTGCAGCACTTATATCATTAATTATTAAGAAACTCCAAAGAAAAATAATTATTTTAATTACAATTCTGTCCAAATGCTTCAACGCCGACGATGTGGACAATCATGGGGTGCGTCTCTGCTGGGTTGGGGACAGCTTCTGAGTTCTGACGTGAGTGATGACAATTGTTCTTTTTTTTTTCCCCTCAATTTCTGGAAACGTCTTTTAATAAGTCACGAGTAAACTGTTTTATATAATGAAATTATGTTGCTTTCTATGTTAACCGTTTGGAACCCATGGGTAAGTGACACAATGAAAGTCACTAGATGAGTTGATTTAGTTGGCTTGTATTGTGCCACATACCCATGAGTTCCAAACCCCCATGAGTAACATAGAATTCCCCTGAAATTATTGAATAAATGCAAAATTTTAAAAAATATTACAAATATTAAAAAAATTAAAAATTAATTTTATAAATTTATTTTATTATTTTATATTTAATAAAAATATTTAATTTTTATTAAAAATTAAATTTAAAATTTATTTTTTAATAATATAATATTACTCCAAGTTTTCGATCCAAAAATTAATTAGATAGAAGGTTTGGTACGAAAGGGTCCAAGAGTTAAAATTTCAAATACAAGGTCTTTGGCCAAAAAATAATAAAATTGGAGGTTTGGTATGAAAAGTTCCGAGAAATAGTCTTAGGAATAAAAGAAAGCTTGAAATAAACATCGACGAGCATGCGAAGTGGTCCTCGGCGCATTGCTAAAAAATTTTTGGTTGAAAGTTAAATTTTATAAGAAAGTAATCCTTCTTCTAAAGTCTTCGATAAGAACTTAAGTTGTTTGATTGATAATTTGATATTGTATTTTGGGTAGGTGGAATGGAATTAAATTATTAATTTATAATTATATTGAGTATAGTTAAGAATAAAATAAATATTTTATTTTATAATTATATTTAATACAATAAATCTTGTGAGAATAAAATAAAAATATTAATGGTAATAATAATTTTAAAATAAAAAATAAAAAATTAAAAGTATATTTATATAAAAGATAATATTATCGTTGAGTATTTATGTATAATTATTTTACAATTAAACATATATATAATTTATAGCCAAGCATATATACTAAATAATAAAATAGTAACTTATATTAAATGAAAAATGTATGATATGATTAATAATAAAAAATAACTTTACTTTTAAATTTAATTGTCAAAATTATAATCAACAAAATTCTATCACAAAAGCATAAAAAAATAATTTATCAAATTTTTATATTAAATTTATTTATTAAAAATATAATTATGAAATTTTTAATGGAAAAATAATAAAAATGATATTATTTATTATTTAATAACATATAATATCATTGGAATATATAAAAAAAAATGAGAAGTATAAGTGTAAAAGAATCATTCCAACACTTTTTGTTATAGAATGAGAATTAGGATTTAGGATTTAGGTAAAAGAATGAGAATTACATCATTTATATTTTATAATATCAATATCTCTTATAAATGAATATTCTCATTCTATAATATCAATCAAACAAAAAAAATTTCTTTTTCCCTTCAATTCCATTATATCAAACATAATATATGGAACTAACATTTTTAAATAATTAAATTTTTATATTTTATTTGATTATATTCTAATTTTTATAAAATATTATCAAAATAATTAATATGCATTTAAAATTTTAATATAAAAATAAAAATTTTAATTAATTTTAATCACTTCTAGCTATCTTTTTTTAATAATATTTCTAATGTCTTTCTTCGTCATAACTTTTGTAAATTTGTAATCTCTTATTTTTAATTTCCTGTAAAAATGTAAACAGGCTTATATAAAAGGTTAAGACGTTATATATATATATATATATATATATATATATATATATAATTATAAAAATAAAAATTATGTATTTTTATTTATTTTATAGAAATTTAATATATATATATGTAAAATAGTTAAAATAAAATATAATTTAAATGGTGGAAGATGATAATTAAATAATTAATTGATTAGTAAGATAAGAATTAATTCTATTAAATTTCTATAAAATAAATACAAATAACATAACTTTTATTTTTATAATTAAATATTAAAAAATAAATATAATTCCTTTTAGAGCTAAAATTTTAAGTAGTTGCCACTTTCCCGGGGATATACAACATAAACGACGCTTATGTCCTTGATTTCATTCGTCAATTGATTTTGCCTCCGTCATGATGAAATTCAAAGTGTCGGTTGCCGTTATTTTTGGTTCTGGATTATGGCCCGTTTGGCAAATCAGCGTTTTGGGTCAAACAACTATTTGACTGAAAATGTTGATTTTTGTAATGTTTTAAAATGACTATTTGACTCGACTTTTGTAACGTTTTAAAATGACTGTTTGATTCAGCGTTTTGGGTCAAACAACTATTTGACCGAAAATGTTGACTTTTGTAACGTTTTAAAATGACTGTTTGACTCGACTTTCGTAACGTTTTAAAATGACTGTTTGACATGAGTCAAACAGTCATTTTCTGATCAAATCAACTAAACGCTGATGAAATTGTTACTGACCAAACAATGCCTATCTCTTGTCATTTTTTAAGGGATAAAAATATATTTTTTTATTAAAATTTACTGTTTCAAGTAAAAGAATTGTATATTTATCTTTTCAAAATTTATCCTATCCTTTTTTTTTTTTTATCTTAGAAAAGGAAGAGCATCCAATTCGTTATTTTTATCTGTAACATTTAACGTGGGTTTGTATCATTGCAATTAATCTAGGAAAAAAATGTACCTTATTCTTCCCACTTTAGTGGATCCATTTCACACCCATAAACTCTCAATTTTTGTAATGCATAAATTTTAAACCACTATTAACATCCAACCTCTCCATCTCCATTGAAAATTTAATAAAAGATCACTACTATCCTTGATGCTGCTTTTTCTTTTTTATTATTCTCAGTATTTGTGACTTTTTCTATCCAAAAAAACAGTATTTGTGCCTTCATAATCTATGAACTTATTTGATAATTAACTAATAACTGTAACAATTAATTGATTTAATTAACTTTTAATTTATTTTATCTTTTTTTTTATTAGCTGTTAATTTATCCTATCTATCCTTTTTTTTATCTTAGAAAAGGAAGAGCATCCAATTCGTTATTTTTATCCGTAACATATAACGTGGGTTTGTAGCATTGCAATTAATCTGGGAAAAAATGTACCTTATTCTTCCCACTTTAATGGATCCATTTCACACCCATAAACTCTCAATTTTTGTAATGCATAAATTTTAAGCCACTATTAACATCCAACCTCTCCATCTCCATTGAACAGTTAATAAAAAATCGCTACCCTTGATGCTGCTTTTTCTTCTTTATTATTCTCAGTATTTGTGACTTTTTCTATCCTAAAAAGTATTTGTGCCTTCACATTCTATAACCTTATTTAACAATTAATTGATAATTAATTATATTAATTGATTTAATCAATTAATTATATTAACTGTTTGAATAAAAATATTTAATAAAATCAGTTGATTATAATTAGTTATTTGTATATATAATAACAAATAAGGACATAATTATATGTTATGAGTTATTTAATTTTTTTTTATTTTAATAATATTTTAATATTTTAAATTATTTAAAAGATTAAATTTTTTAAAATTAAATTAATATAGTTTTTATAGTTATTAAATTTTTAAAGAAATTGATAATTATAATTATTTTATTTTTATAAAATAAATATTTAATTTTTATTTGTTTCCCACGGCAATGAATCATGAAAAAGAGAAAAAATAGAACCTATGGGCATAGGATGCAAAACGCTAGAGCTCTCCTTTGTTTAAAACAAATTAAGAAACATGCAATAGTTAAAGGATGAATCAAAAAATGGAAAAAATTATTGAGAGCAATTCAATCTTTTCATAAATCTATCAGATAACAACTGAAACAAAATGCTGCAAGTTTCAGCATTTTATAAAATAGTTGATTTGAGACAATCAGTTGTTTGAAATAACTATTTATCAAACACAAAAATAACTAATTTTGAGAGTCAATTAGTTAAAAAATGTCCAACTAATTAAAAGCTGTCCAAATAGCTATCTACTAGATAATGCCTACACCAAAAATTTACTCTTAATTTAATACTATTTTTTACAAATTTTAATTTTTCTGCTTAATTTAATTTTGTTGTTGATCGTGGAGTAGAAATAAATGAGGTGAGAAAAAAGAAAAAAAAAAGGAGACAATAGTAAGAACAATGACTTTTTTCTAAGTTTTTAATGAAAAATGAATGTTAGATGTAAAGTAAAATTTGTGCATAATTTTAACTATTGGTTATAAGAATTAAAAGTTATTGATGTTAAATATAATAGTTAGAAATTGGGGGATAATTTACGAATTTTACTACTTTATGTTTTGGGGTTGTCGTCGACATCAAATTGGGTCAAAAGAAATTAGCTCGTGTCCACCTGTTTGGACCAAGTCACCAAGATATAAATTATTTGTGAGGACCGTATTTATTAAACTTAATGCATTTTCTAGAAGATGTATAAGATGAATTTCAAAGAGAAATGAACATAGAATTTTTATTTAAAATTATAAATTAAAAAAAATATAGTAAAAATTATGAATTCATTTATTTACTGTTTTTTACTTCTAAAAATAAAAAAACTAGTTTGAGAATTTATTTTTAAAATTCATTTTTAAAAGTTATAATTCTAAACGTGTATGTTATAAACAAAAAATTAGAAATAATTTTTAGAAAATTTAATTTATTTCCTTTTATTTTTTATATTAATATTATAATTAAATAAAATATATTTTATAACATTAATCATCTTTTATTTTTTATTTTTATGCAAAAAAAATTTTAAAATACAAAAAATAATTTTTCAAATCAGTTTTTGAATATAATTTTAAAAATAAAAAATAAAAATATATTTAGACAAACTCAATATCTTTAACTCTAACAATAATTGAGACAAAAGGGAAGGATATTTATTGATTTCTGACATCAGGGTTTGAATGAATGTCCGAATTCTCACCGGACAGAGCCGTCGCTTACCCATTTGCTTAAATAAAACCTAACATAAAAATATTTATTTTTTAAAGAAATTAGATCTTTTTATAATATTTTTTATTATAAAGATTTCTAAATTTAAAATTAAAATATTATATATGTATAAATATTGAGTAATTAATTATTCTTAGCGTAATATATATATATATATATATATATATATATATATATATATATATATATATATATATATATATATTTTGACATCTACGCGTTGCACGGCCTGAATTCATCTACTGTACGCCCTTCATAAATGTCATACTTTGTATCAACGGCATGTAAATTACAGGGCAAGTCAACCAGAAAGACCATGGTGCGATTAGTGTATTCACATTATGTACATTAAATTAATAAAAATAAATAAAAAATAAATAAATTATTTTTATTATATATTATCAAATTATCTCTCATTTATTTAGATGCGACTAACAAATGGGTCGGTTCATATATATTTACATTAAAAAATGAAATAAAATTTGAGTGATTCAAATCAGTTTATGAATTCGTAAATTAATTTGATTTAAATCTGTCCATTTAGATTTTAACTTGTATAGAGCGGCACGTATAAACCTATGATCAAAATCACCTCAATTTTAAGCAATTCGGTCTCTTTGAATTATAATTCATTTGACACCCTACACTTATTTAATATTATGTTTCCAATAAAAAATTCTTCATATTCTTTTTGTTTTTTCCGTTAAGCATTGCTTGTTAAATTAGCCAGAATTTACATATTTTTAAAAGAGATGCGTCAATATATGGAAAGATAGGACCAAATTCGTGTACAGTATGATGTTTATTATGATATATTTAGAGTTTTAAATCCCAGAAAAATGTGTTAAGTCTTAAAATTATTAAATTACTATAGTTTATTTTTTAACAAATGTGATCAAATAATTTCAACATAAAAAATTTTAAAATTATTACCTTATCCCAAATTTTAAAACTCTCCGAGCATTATAGAATTTAGCTTATTATATATGTTGAGTTGGTACTTATTTGTATTTTGTCTATCTTCCAACGATGAAAATCTTCCAAGTCGTCGGCATATCTATATTGCTGTTTGGATTGTACCATGAAATCAACCAACCAATTTATTGTAACAAAATGGAATGAAGCCCTTTGATGAAATTGTTGCTTTGGAGGAGTAGTTTCTTATTTCATTTGGAGGCTGAATTAAGTTGCTCAAATCATTTTACCTTGGCTTTAAAAACATGCTCCAACCATAATTAGGGCAGCCCCACCGGCTATGGGATAACAGTTTCTAATCTAAGGAGCTGTTTGGTAAATAATTTTTCATACAGCTTTTAGCTGGTCAGATCCAATTTAGTTGGTTGATTTAATTTTTAGTCTAATAAGCTGTTTAGTAAATAATTGATTGAAATAATTTTTTATAATGAAAAAACTCTTTTTGTAAACGCTGGATAGAGAAGCGTTTTGCATCAGCTGAATCTGTTTGTATTTATAAAATACCTGAACTGCCCCACAATTTTTTTATATACCTGAACTGCAGCCATTTTTTGGTCTTATTCAATACTGATAAAGGTCTCTAAATTGAAATGGATCCGTTGCGCAGAGATATAAGTGGGTTCGCCAGGTCCAGCTTCAGCTTCATCCGATCTTGTTATTTTTATTATAAATATTTTAATATTTTATTCTTATTGATTGAAAATTATAATAAATATGATTTATTAATTATATAATAAAAAGAGTATTACATAAATTTATATTAAATACATATTAAATATTATTTTTTAATAAAAGCCAACCGCGCAGGTCTTGAATTCATTCCTTTTTTTTTTTTTTTGGTTTTTATGGAAACTGAAAGTCCTGTCCTTCAGCAGGAGGGCACAGGAGTAGAAGAGAAAGGCCTCACCCATAATATTTCAGTATAAAATAAGGTGAGGAAAAAGGTAATATATTAGAAATAAAAGTTATAATATTTATTTTTACATAAAAATTAAATAATTATAATTATTAATTTTTTATTGGTAAATTTGATTATAATAAAAATTATATTAATTTAATTTTGGAAGAATATTTAATATATACTAATTTATAATGCTATATTCTTTATAAGAAAATTTAATCTATTAAATAACATATATGATCTAAAATATTAAAATAAAAGAATACTTAAATAATTTATAAAATATACTAATGCCCTTTTATGTCATTTTATAACAAACAGTTAATTTTACTAAATATTTTTATTCAATCAACTAATATAATCAGTTAGTCAAATCAGTTAATACAATTAACTGTCAGCTAATTGTCAAATAAGGCCTAATTCTAAATGTTAAAATTTGGATTTTTTTCACAAATACATACGGTTAAATTAACACCCATCTTTGTGATTAAGATTAATTCTCTTTTTATTATAAGCAGAATATGAACTATAAAATATGAACTTAGGTTATTATGGTTCATTTGGTAGACCCGATAAGAAGACCATGATAGTATGTCTAATTAATATCAGATAGTAAATAATATTTGATGCAAAAGTATGATAAGATAATGATATATATCAATGCTCTTTATCAAGTTATGATTAGATAATTTAATCCGTCCGTTAAGCGAGGATATGAATGGATAACATTTTATTTGCACTCTCTTCGCATTTTGTCTTTTATCTCATCGTGGAGGGGCAATGCAATAACCAACCCATGATCCCATCCATTTTCGCAAGATTTTTTATTAAGCTCTGAGTTGATTTGAGCATTGTCAATTTGTATGTTATAAAACACCTTACATGCAGATTCCAATAAATAGAAATAAATGTTAGAAGATTTATGAAATTTCAAATTATAAAAAAGATAAGGAAAATGAGGGGTTTGGTAAGAAGGAGAGAGGGAGAGGAAGAAGGAGAGAGTTCCTGGTCTGGAGAGTGAAAAATTTACGGAGAAAGGAAAAAGTTGTGCCGTAGGGAAAGAAGGAACAATAAGAGATGTGGAGCAAGGATAATTTTCTTTAAATTAATATTTTTTAATATTATGTTTATTTATATAATTGTATATCAAATAATGAATCATATTATATTTTATATATTTATTATTTTATTTTATATTATCATATTGACTTATTCTATTATATTCTATACTATCGTGTCTTCCAAATAAGTTTTTAAATAGAAATGAGTAAAATATATTTATCCGATAACATCCAACCAATTAAATTCGAAGATATCCACTCTTATCGGTTTAAATTGAACTTCAATCGGATGAGGGCCTTCAATTTAGGACGAAAGGCGGTCACGAGTTTATATATATATATTTTTAGATCTGAACCCGACAAATAAAAGAGATAAGGCAAATTTAAATTATATTATTACCTAATAGTCTAATAATGTAGTATAATTATACTCCACTAACTGTTATCTTCTTCTCCACAAAACCACTTAAAACTACTTTGTACACGTTTTTATGCCATTTTATATAATTTTTCTTCTCCTACCAACAAAAAGATAAAGTGAACATCGAAGGCTAATATTTGTTTTCTTTTCCTCTGTTCTTTGTCTTCTTCAATTGATGCTCATAGCTGAAGATACTAGTTCGTACTCAGTGATTTGAATCTTGGATTTTATCTCTCTCCTTTTTTTTTCTTTCCCTTTCATTTTTCTCCTTTCATTAGCAACTTAGATATTTTAAAGTATTTTCTCCATTTCTATCTCTCATAGTGATAGATTTGTAGTCTTTTCTTCAAATTCTTTGTTTCGGCAATGAAGAAGCTTTGGAATAGAAGAGTTTCTACTCAATCCATTCAAAACCATCCAAATCCTTACAATCTGAATATCAACCGACCACCAAGTTATCAAGAGTGATTCATGAAGGTTATTTTAGATTCTCCTGCTTTATACTTTAGATAATTTCATTTTCCAGAATGTTACATCCCTTGTGAGTTAAACTGGTGTTTCCTTTGAATAAAATTTTATCAATTTTCTTTTTAAAAAAAAGAGATCAATTTAAAGTCACAAATGTTCAACTTTTATTAATTAAAAATGTTCGAATATTATCAAAAATATTTAACTCAAATGATATATAACTATCTTTTTTAACTCATATTGAACTTAAATATTTAATTTAAATGATATGTAATATTATATAAAAATTTTATTTTTTTATATTTTAAGTTTAATTCTAGAATTTTATAAACATATTTAATATAAAAAATTAAAAGTTAATAAATTTTTATGATGTAAAAAAAATTTTCAAAAGAAATTTAGATTTTCTTACATCAACCGAAAACAAAGAGAAAGAGAAATGAAATAATGAAAAGAAAGGATGAGAAATTTATTTCGATCGTTTGGATCAATCAGAAAAATAAGGATGTAAAATAGGCATGAAAACTGGTTACCCCCACCCAAAAAAAAAAAAAATGAAAGGACATGAAAATTAGTGTGCGGCCCATTTAAATTTCTACCCTTCCCAGATGGGATGAAATTTCGCTTCCAAAATTGCCCTTGTTTCACTGTCTTATGTAGAATTTTGAGTCCAGCCTGGTGTCTTTTTTTTTTTTTTTGGGGGGGGGGGGTAAGTATCAAACCTGGGGAATTGGGGACAAATTTGCCGACAATTGACGAAGTTATCATATGTGGCAGGTGAACTTCGGATTTCATTATTTGTTTTTCTTCCTCTCTTAAATAATATAACTTATTGTTTTGCTCTTTAATAAACTAACACATTTATTTGTATTCTTCTGATTGTCTATATAGATGATATTGTGATTATTAATAGTGATAAATTGGATATTTTAAAATTAAAAAATTTCCTTCAAATCAAGTTTTAAACAAAACATGTAAAAGTACTTTGATATTTTTGGAGGGATTGAAATTGCTTAAGGAAAGAAAAGAATCTTATTATCTCATAAAAAATATATTCTTGATCTCTTAGGAAAAACAAAAACAACGATGCTTGACTCTAAACCTTATGATATTATTATAGTTTTGAATGTTAAACTTGACTTAGAAAATAGAGAGTTGTTAGATGATCCAGAGTGATATAAACGACTAATAAGTAAATTGAACTATCTTAGAATAATTAGACCTAACATTACTTTTCCGGTAAATGTAATAAGTCAATTTATGAACTCTTTAAAGATTTTTTCATTGGAATGCAATTATGTACATTCTAAGATATATTAAAAAAGCACCTCATTGTAAAATTTTGTATAAAAATCATGGTCATTATAGAATAAAAAATTTCTCTAATATAGATTAGGTCAGATTTCCTATAAATAAAAGATCCACTTTATGAGTATTATATGTTTGTTGGCGGGAATCTTATGTCTTGAAAAAGTAAGAAACAAACAGTAATGTCTCGTTTAGGATTTAGGGTTTAGGTAGTGGTGTCTCGTTCAAATGTAAAATTTAAATATCGAATTATATCTCATGCTAAGTCAAAGCTTATGTAGATTTTTTACCTTCTTCATCAACTTGAAATTAAGTCTTACCATATAGTTGTGGTTGATAATTGGGCAGTTACTTATATTGCTACAAATATGATTTTTTATGAATGTGCAAAATATGTAGAAGTTAATTTTGTTAGACAGAAATTTTAGAAAGGGGTTGTTAGTCTTAAATATATTAGAATTAGAGAATAATTAGCTAATTTATTTACTAAAACTCTTTTTTAGAAAAATGAGTTAATGATATTTGTAATAAATTGATCGTATTTGATATCTATGATCTAACTTAAGAGAGAATGTTTGTAGATGATTAGTATAAAATGAGTTTATGAGCCTAAATAAGTTTAGTCCTATTGAAAAAGTAAGAAACAAACAATGATGTCTCGTTCAAATATAGAATTTAAGTATCAAATTATAGCTCATACGATGTCAAAACCTATTTGGATTTTCTACCTTTTTATTAACTTAGAATTAAGTCTTACCATGCAGTTATGGTATGATAATTGGGTAACTATTCATATTGTTACAAATTTGATTTTTCATGAATGTGTAAAATATGTAGAAGTTGATTTTGTTAGATAGAAATTTTAGAAAGGAGTTATTGATCTTAAATATATTAGAATTAAGGAATAATTATCTAATTTATTTAGTAAAACTCTTTGAGAAAAATGGGTTAATGATATTTATAATAAATTGAGCATATTTAATATCTATGTTCTAAGTTAAAGGAGTGTGTTAGTAGATGATTAGCATAAAATATGAATTTATAGGTCTAAACGAGTTTAGTTCTATTATAATTTATATTCTATTATAAACTGATATGCCTGTTTCATTGTTGGACATGACATCAAGAATTATTCTCAATTTGGAGCTCCTTCCAAATATTCAAAACAAGTAGGCAATTTTTGAAAGGATGATCAATTGTTTACCTATAAGTCTGACAAAGAGGATAAAGGCCATTGGTGCTCGAGCCCCTGTATTTCAGAACAACAACAGCTCGTAGACCGTTGTGAGCAATCAGCCAGAGAAAAGCTTGGATTTTTGGCAGTCTAGGCAACTTCCATATCCATTTCTTATCAAGGATTTGACCTGAAGCAGCATTACCAAGACTAGATTTGACTAAAGAATATATAGATGAAGTATATAAATTACCATCAGAGGTGAGATCCCGAATTAGCTGATCCTTAATTGTACTATCTGGATTAACATAGATAATAGTAATGATCACAATTTCAAGACTAAAAAATTGATCGAGGACGCCAATATTTCAAGAGCCTTGAGCAATAACCAAATCTTTAACTTTCCAAGCCTCTAGCTCAGAAGACAAAGGCCTTAAAAAACAGATCTAAGAGAACCCAAACCGCTCCAATTTTCAAACCAGAGACTAAATCTGTTGATTTCTAGTGTAGCTGACACAATTTTCTTTGATAGAGGAAGTATTTGTTCATTTTAGTTGTGAAATTATTCTCAATCTCTATCAAATATTCTTCTTATAAAAATGTAATCACCATTAATTAATTTAATAAAAGATTAATGCACCTCTACAATATATACGTAATACGTGCCGGCAGTTGTTTAACTGAATTTCATTTTCACATGTGAAAGCCTTATAGTAACAAAAATAGCATGATTTTAGGCGTGTACTTTATCACTCTTTTTTTAATTAATAATAGATTTTGATTTGTGATTAAACAGTAGCTACTTTCTTCTTCAAATAGAGGCATATGGATAAACTTTTCTCCTTTTTTTTTTTTTGTAAGAGATATCTAATATTCGGTAGTTATATTAGGCCTTAATTAATTCAGAGTGGAATTAGGTTACATTCTTTCTGGGGCGAAGCTCATCTAATTTTTTTAATTCATAAAGTTTGAACTCAAAATCTTATTTTTTTTAAAAATTAAAAATTAATAAATGATGATATAAATAGACAAATGTTAATATAATTTTTTTAATTTAAATAGTACTTGATATATTTTAAAAATTTTATATTTTTCATTTCATTTAAAATTTCATCCTTAATCTTTAAATATACATATTTAATGTTTTAACCATTAATTCGTTTACAAAAATAGACAAACTTTAATCATAACGAAAACTTGACCGCATGAGAAAGAAAAGTCAAATTCAACAACTGGCAGATATACAGTCCAAGCGTATTTGGTTGGTATCCAATGCAGAAATTAGAGAATATATATATTTTTGAAATATAATGATGGTTAAGCAGGAGCCACTTCAAGAATTAAAATATAAATTATTTTTTTCTTTTCATGAGAATTATTTTTAAAATTAAAATTTTTATCTATTAACAGATTAAATTAATATGAAATTAACATTTTTTTCACCGATAAAATTTATTTATTTCTAGTTTTATTTATCCATAATACGATTTTTTTCGGGGGGGGGGGGGTCCGGGGGGATACAACTTTTAAGATATCAAAATAGAATATTGATTCAAATCTAGCAACAATAAATGGCATTCAATAATTCACTTGTGTCTGTCCAGCCAAAGTGATTACCCTTTTTGGTCCTCACCCGCATGCTCCTATAGAACGTTACAGTGGTTGATGCATATATATCAATCAAAGTAGATACCGGATATTACAAACCATGGAATTAAGAAGGCCAGAACGGCCTTCTTAATTATTGGTGAAAATTTTAATAGAATGAAAAATTATAAATTTTAAAAATTATTTTCTATGACTTATTAAATTTTAAGTTTCACCGGTTACTGTGTGATAAGTTGATCTTACAAGATGCCAAGTTCGTACGTACGAATAATAGAGAAACTGCTCCTGCGTTACAATGACAAAAGGACATCTTTTAGGTCACATTTTAAATTTGGGACCTTTCATTTAAATATCTGACTTTCTTTCCGATGGTCACGGAACGACCCAGGTTGTGGGGTATACATCGTAATCGTATACATGTATGTATTTTATTGTTTGATCATATATTACTTGAAGTAAGAATAATAAATAATAAATTTTTAAAATTTAAATAAAAGTAATAGATGACAATTTCTTACATTTTAATATTTGAAGTCAATATTATCCGAAGCTTTTAACATATTTAGATTACGCTGGAACTCAATCCACTTGCATTGAACGAATCAATCGATTAATATGTACACGTGTTTCATATTACGCGCAGAACAATTCTGCGTTGTCGATAGTATCTTGAATAATACGAAGCCCTTTATTCATGAAAATATAATCTGGTATCAAATGTCGTGGCTTCGTATGCCGCCCCAACCTTTTGTGTTATCATTTACACATTCCCTATGATTAATTAATTTATTTTCTTCCTAAATTGTGTGAATTTGATGATCAAAGTGAGAGGAATAATAAGTGTAGGTTGAAGGGCTTTACAATTTGAAAGAATTTACGATATATTATTGATTTAATAACATATATATTAATATATTATTATGTAATATGACAAAAATTTGAAGGGCTTTTATAATTTGAAAAAATTTATCATATACCTTTGATACAATGATACATCAATGTATCTCCAAATTTATTTATTGACATATTATCATATATTATGTTTTAGAAAATTATTAACTTGATATGCCATTACATTTAATAATATATTATTGACGTACTACTAACATTATAAGGGCATTATAAATTTTACTCTATAGTTTTTTAATCTTTAAGGATCTAAAAAATAGAAAACCAAGTAATTCACCTTAAGTTAAAAAGGAAAAAAATTTGCATTTAATAATATCTTTCTAAAAGGATACTAATAATGATATTTAGAATAAAAGGAAGAGCAAAGATTCTTGTTTATAATGTATACATTTATTTTAGTGAATTATAATATATATATACATATCTTTATTAATATAGAAATGTAATAGATATTGTAATAATAAATAAATAAATAATTGAAAGTAATTATTAGCTTTAAAAGACAGTCATTATATGTATTTAAACTAATATGAATGACAATTGCTTGATATTCATAAATATTTGAGAAAAAATCAAAATTAATTCTAATTACGCATGTTTATTCTTGGATGGAGCGTTTACAACTTCCTTACTATAATTCGGAAATTTATTATATTTTTTTAGAGCAATTTTATGTACTGTACTTATTATATTTATTTAATACCCAAAATATTCTTACAATTTTCTATAGATATAAAATTAATATTTATTTAGAATGAAAATAATAAATAATAAACTTTTTTTAATGAAAATACCTCCAATAATTTAATTTAAATGCCCACTACTTGAGGGTGCAAGTAAGTTATGAGATCTATAAGGGTCATAGTTTAACTTATTTAAAGCTTAATTTAACTTATTTATTTAAATAAATTAGATTAAGATTAATAAATTAACTTATTTAAATAAATAAATTAGGTTTTTTCTCATTAGGTTGACCTATTTTATTATTAATATATTTATAAATAATTTAATATAACATATATTATACATACAAATAATATAAATATTTTAATATATATATATATTTATATGCCTAATTTAATTTAATTTATTTATCTAAATAAGTCATATTAAAATTAATAAATTGACTTATTTAAATAAATGTATTATACTTTTTCTCAGTAGGTTTGATTTGTCAATCTATTAGGTTGACCTATTTTATTATTAATATATTTATAAATATTTAATATAACATATATTATACATATGAATAATGCAAATATTTTAAATATATATATACTTATAAGCCTAATTAGATCATGAGATAACTTTGAGCCTTAAAAAGACTTGTTTATTAACAAAATTGAAAGTGAAGATAGTAATTCAAGGTTGATGGGCTAGCTTTGTGTTAGGTTGAAGTATGATCTCAACTTATTTATGTTGGATCTGAACATGATTTGACATATTTGTTAATTGGGTAACTTGTATAAATTGAAATATTTATAATATATTTATACAGTAACAAGATGATTTATTTAATTTGACCTAAATTTATTTATATTAATTTTTATTCTATATAAATTAATAATTAATAAATTTATATATTATGTAATTTATTATTACAAGTTATACTTATTATACGAGTTGAATTGACCTGAATCCGATATGAAAATTCATTCGGATCAAATAGGTTGACCCATTTATAACCAAAATTTGATTAGCCTAACTTGAATTTGTATAACTTATATCATGTTAGTATCGTGACAAAAATTGCCACTCTTATTTGAAAAACTATTTATATAAGTAAATTTTTAAATAAGTTAATAGATTAAGTTAATTTTTTTAATAAATCAGGTTGAAACTAAAATTTTAATCTTATACAAAATAATAAATTAAGTTCAAATTAATAATATAGAAAATAGAATTAACCTATTCAGAATAAAGCCTAACTTAATATAACCTGTTTATAATCTTACCGTTGGCACGCAATAAATCAATAGTTAGTTTTAGGGTTCGTTTGGTTGAGGGAAAAATGAATTTTTGAAATTCATTTTCCAACTTTCCCTTGTTTGGACATTAAAAAATTTTGGTCAACAGGAAATAAATTTTGATCAACTAGAAAGTTGCATTATTTTTAAGGAAAATAACTTTCTATTTTAAAAAATAAAATTCATTTTTCTTGTTACTCAGTACATTCATACCTAAGCCCAAATTTTTTACCTTCTCATCTTATTACGCAATCATGATTATAAATAAAATTTATTTTTATTTATTAAATATTTTATGATGGATGCTTTATTTTTATTTTTATAAAATCTATTTTTATTTATTAAAATTTAGGTGCACATTTTTATGCAATATTTACTGAAATATTATTCCTTTTTTTTCTCATGATAGATACTCTATTATATAATATTTCATAACAATTAATTAAATTAATTATGTGAATCTATGTATAAGATTTTGTAATGCTTTTAACATATATTTTGTTATTAAAAATAAATTATTATTGGACTATTGGGCACCAAGAATAATAAAAATTTTATTAAAATTTTTTTTAAAAAGTAAGTAAAATTATAATAATTTTGATTTACTTTAAACAAAATTAATTTTTTTTATATACCAAATAATAAAAAATTAATTCATTTTTTAAAAATATATTTTCTTAAAAAATATTTTCTAAAAATTTTATTTTCTCACGAATCCTTAGGCTTTGTTTGGTAGGAGAGAAAGAAAACATGAGAGAAGAGAAATTTCGTACTTTTTTCTTTTCTCTTGTTTGGTAGAAGAGAAAAGAGGAGAGAAAGAAAATAAAAAGATGAAATAAATAATTTTTTTTTTAAATTTTAAAATTATGTTATTTTTTTTTTCAATTTTCCTCCAATTCAAATTTTAAAAATTTCTCTTCTCTTCTCTTCTCTTCTCTTTTCCCCTCTTTTCACTCCAACCACACAAAGGGTAAGTGTCATACTTGACACATGACAAATGAAGCAAAAGCATAAGATACTATGCGTGGATTTATTTTAATTTTATTTTTTATATGAAATGCAAGTATTATACTCGAGACGTGACAAATAAAGGAAATGCATAGGAGACTATACGTAGTATTTATTGTAATTTTATTCTATATGAAATGCAAATCCTAGAGACACACCTATTTTAAACTGAGACCATTTGTGTATATCTTTTTATATACTTGCTGGCTGTGATATTATACTTCTAGAGTTTTCAATACACGGATATACATTTATACGTATACGCATTTCGAATTCGTCTGAGACTGGCAGAGTATACGGTGGCCGGTGGGTCTCATCAGTGCCATTTCTGATTTCTGCAGTAATCTTTCTATCTTCATTTCATTGAGCATCTTCCCTCCCTCCCTCCCTCTCTCTCTCTCATTCTGCGAGTTTCCTCCTCCAACTTAAAGCCCTCTCTGAATTTCTACTACCCCTCAACTGAACCTGCTTCAACGGGCTAATGCCTTTTGGCCTTTTCAGGTACTGCAGCTGTTTCCTATATTTTATACCATTATATTTTCTGAATTTTAGCTGTGAGAACTTTTTCTGGAAACAAATAGATTGTAATATGCCTTCTCCTTCTTTTCTTAATTCGGGGCTATTGTACTAAGCATAAACAAAAATTATTTGGTATTTTTTATGACCCGTTGATTGAACAGGCTGGGCAATTTTTCTTATTTTTTTTTTCTATAGTAATAAGAAAAGGTTCGCACTTCAAATGTTTATTATTATTATTATTATTCAACTTAATGTGGCTATATTTGCTTCTTGAATACAGAAGTCGCTAGGAAAACCTGCGATGCTTTGGATCCTCTCCATTCCTGAGGAAATGGTTGATGTGAATTTCGGATAGAGATAATTACAGATTTTTTTTTAAAAAAAACTTTGGTTTCTTGTGAAAAAATAAGGGTAAAAAAAATGTAGTTATCCTCTATGATCTTCATATGAACTACGTATTACCAAACCAATTGAAATGGGGGAAAAAAAACAAAAAAACGTAGTTATCACAGTACTCGGCTATTGCTTATGCAGTTTGATAATTGTATCACAGGTGAGTGCCTAATGCCAGTGCTCTACTTTTGAACCGTCTCTGATCCTTTTTCATGATGTCTGTTTCAGTCATCCTTTACTTTCCTCTTCTTACGATTCTTCTTGTGTAATTGTTTACATCCCCACTTCTTAAACTTGTTTTAGGACTTCCATGATTTACTCTGGTTTGCTGATGAATCCTAATGTCGGTCATTGTTCCAGGGTGTGGATGTCACAAAGTTGATGAAAAGAGTGGACATAATATACAGACCTTGAAATTCATGTGACCAAGGGATGATTTGGACTGTGGAAGTTGGAGTGCAGTGTTTCTGCCCTTGATATGTGATTCCGTGGTATCTGATACCGTACACTGCGGAATATGTTGGAAAGACTTCAATATTGATAGTTAATTTTTTTGATTGTTTGTGCCAGACTGAAGTAAAGTTTTTCAGAGCACCCAGTAATGGGGTCATTCCCCGGCAATTGTGAAATAGTTGAAGCAAAGGAAGAGATAAATACGGGGAAACTTGCAGGAAATCATGAGCCCAACTCTGAATTGCGTCAGAAACATCTGGTGGCTAAACTTGCAAACAAGGACAATCTGGATGATGATCTCAATAAGCTCTTCGAATCAATTAGGCTTAGAAATTCGTCAAAAGATTTGGGTCTTTTGCAAGATGGTTCAAGCACTAAGATGAAAAATGCTCTAAAAAAGCCAATTACTGGAGGTGTTGCTCGGTCCCCACGAATTGGGACATCTGAGCCATTGACTTTGAAGCAGGCATTAAGAGACCTATGTATATCAAAGGCATCGGAAATGGCTGCTATGAAACGATTATCAAAGTCAACAAGTTCTCCTAGAGTGTCTGAAGTGGGAAAGATAAAGACATTGTACAATTCAGTTGTAGGTGAAGCCAGTGGTTCAGGACCTCCTTTTGTTGAGATTAAAGGGAGTAGAACTGAAATATCTCTAATGCCAGAAGAAAGCAAATCAATAGAGAAAGCATCCCATTCTCAGAAATTCTTTGAAAATAAAACATGTAGCCAGAATATTCATTCTTCTGCCAAAATTGCTATGGCAACTCCACAAAATGATACTAGGACTTCAGAGGTGCAAAGTGACATGGTGTATTCATCTTGTAGTGTCGGTATTCAATCACAGAGGTTGGAGCCTACTCAGACAGAAAATCAGTCATGTGCATCTTCTCCATCATTTTCTAATACCAATGGAAGCAAATCACAGTTGCTCGATATTTTTCCCATGTCCAAAAAAATTGGAAATAAAGCACCATTGCTGGTAGGTAGTTCACAAACAGCATCTTCCTTATCTACTTCAGTAAATGGCAATAGAGTGGACACACTGTCCCACAATGCTCCTCATACGGTCAAATCAGTCATCAGGAACAAGAACTCGAGTAATAAGAAACTAAAGCAGGATTCAGGTACTGCATTAAGAGATCCTACATCCAATGAAATGAATAATAAGTCTGTTCCTGGTCAGCTCATTTGTGAGAGATGTCAATGTGCTTTAGAGACTGCTAACAAAGAAAGCAGCGAAATTTCTATAGCATTAAACTCTAACAGTCATGGAGATGGAGTAGGCTCAAGTAATGTAAAGTATGGTGCAAATGAGCCTGGTCTGACATCAACAAGCTCTGACAGGAACAGAGAAATTACAAAGGTGGAGAAAAACGCCAGATTGAGAGAGCAATCTGAATTCTCACAAAGTTCAGAAAGTAGCCAAGGTGACTATCGTAGTAGTACAAGTACAAGTGATGAGAGCAATGTTAGTGGGACTTCTTGTGGTCATAGGCCTCACATGTCAAGGGATTTTAGGTGGGAAATTATACGTCATGCTTGTAGGCAGAAGGGAGTCTTGGACTTGAGGCACTTCAATCTATTGAAGAAACTTGGTTGTGGAGACATTGGGACTGTATATCTTGCTGAACTAATTGGCACAAATTGCTTGTTTGCTATAAAGGTCATGGACAACGAGTATTTGGCTAAAAGGAAGAAGATGGTCAGGGCTGAAGCTGAAAGAGAAATATTAAGGATGCTGGATCATCCATTTCTCCCAACACTGTTTGCTCAATTTGCATCAGATAATCTATCATGTCTGGTCATGGAATATTGTCCAGGTGGAGATCTTCATGTCCTACGACAGAAGCAACTTAACAGAAGGTTTTCTGAGCCAGCAGCAAGGTAGGATATTAAGAACTAAGGTTTGGTATATCAATGTGATCATTTCCTTTTCTGTTTGGTAATGGATTATTCACAATGTCCTGCCAACTTTATACTGAGTTCCATAGGAAATTGCATTGGAATCACGTGCAATGCACAGCTCCACCAATATTACTCTTTAATAGCAGTCTTGCATATGGATGCAATTGTTTGACCAATATATCATGTAGAGTAGCTGTTAATAATGCAAACTGCTTCCATAACCTTGCATAATTGGATTGGCTTTCTGATAAGCAGTTGTGTTAGTTTAAGCCAATCTTGAGTCTTTCATCTTTGTTCTTCACGTGTGGAAACAGATAATTGGAATCTTATTTTCCACGAGTTTGATAACAGCAAATCTACTCTCATTCACTGATCACTCAGCTTATTGTCCAGATTTTACGTTGCTGAAGTCCTTCTCGCATTGGAGTATTTGCACATGATTGGAGTTGTTTATCGTGATTTGAAGCCTGAAAACATTCTTGTACGGGAAGATGGACACATCATGCTCAGTGATTTTGACCTGTCACTAAGGTGCGCTGTTAGCCCAATGCTACTAAAATCTTCTGATATCGATCTTCCCAAGATTTCCGGTCCTTGTACACAGTCTAATTGCATAGAACCCTTCTGCATTGAGCCCTCCTGTCAAGTTCCTTGCTTCAGTCCTAGATTCCTGCCTGCCACAGCAAAAGCAAGGAAAGAAAAATCCGATCTTTTTACCCATATCAGATCATTGCCACAGCTTGTGGCCGAGCCTACTGAAGCAAGATCTAATTCTTTTGTCGGTACTCACGAATACTTGGCTCCTGAGATCATCAAAGGCGAGGGACATGGAGCTGCAGTTGACTGGTGGACATTCGGCATTTTTCTCTACGAACTTTTATATGGTCGGACGCCATTTAAAGGTTCTAATAATGAGGAAATATTGGTCAATGTAGTGTTGCAAAGCCTCAAATTCCCGGAAACCCCGTTTGTTAGTTTCCAAGCGAAGGATCTCATAAGAGGTTTGTTAGTTAAAGATCCTGAAAACCGTTTAGGCTCGGAGAAAGGAGCTGCTGAGATTAAACAGCATCCCTTCTTTGAGGGCATTAATTGGGCATTAGTACGTTGTGCTGTCCCTCCCGAGGTGCGGGAGTATTGTGATTTTGCAGTTTCAGACACGGCTTCACAGGGAAAGGGTAAGTATTTAGAGTATGAAGCAACAGGTGAGCAAGTGGAAATTGAGTTGTTTTAGAGAGACTGGTTCTTTCGGAAGACTGAGCGTTCTTGTTTTGGATTTTCATTTCCTTGTTGAGGATCTTTGCTAAGATGCAACTACTTTGTAGTTTGTAAGCTTGCTTGTATATAGAATAAACAGTTCTGGTTATATTTGGATGAAGTTTTCGTTCTATAGCGTAAGGAGTTTTCGATTTATGGTTACAAACTCCTCGAAATAAAGGAGGGAAAATGGCAACAAATCTAAAACGTAGGATTTTGATAATGCCTTAAATGTTGGACCGATCCAAACTCGGTCGATTTGGTCTAACTTGTTGTCTTCAAGTTTTGAGCTAACTCATTCTCGCCTCGATTTCTGCCTGGCAACAATACTAAGCTCCAACTTAACGCGGAGTTTAATATTGAATTTAAATTGAGTTATTACAAATTAATCTTGTATTACTTAAGAAATAGCTTCACTTGTTTGTATCCTTTAGCAATATTTATTCATAATTTATTATATATATTTTGTTCTTGTTAAGATGATATTTAAAATAATTAGTTTTTAGTGTTAAATTATTCAAAAAGATAATAAGACACATATTATTACATTAAAGTTATTAATTTTTCTAGTCTTTTTAATATTATCATTTGTAAAAAAAGTATATATAACATTTATTGTTTAATATATATATATTCTTAGTTGAAATAAATAATATTCTTCTTTTAACATATATTGTTATTCTTATTTCACACACACACACACACACACACACACACACATATATATATATATATATATATATATATATATATATATATATTCTCATTTATTTGAATTGCCATTTTATAAATAAGAAAGTTCAAAATTTTATAATAAATATAAGATTTATATTTATTTTGATGTCTACTAACTAAAAAATACATATAATTAAATTATAAAATTTTAAAAATTATTCATAAATTTAAAATTAAAAACATTAGTATGAATAAAATTTAAAATTTATATGTAAATAACAATAAAAGAATAAAAAAATAATGTTAATATTGATATAAAATATAAAATTTATTTTTTATAATCAAAATTAAAAATAAATTATTTTAAATATTTTATTCTTTAATCAAAATTATTACCTATAATTTATTATTAAAAATATAACTAAATGTTTTTTTAAAAAAATAATATTGCTAATTTTACTGTATATACTAAACTAGGACTCATTTCATTTCATGGAAAAAAATAATTTTTTTTTCTTTTGCCTTTTCCAAGATCATATTCATATCTACTTAAAAAATAGGGTTAATGGTTCCAAATAAATTATTAAATATGTTGGACGTCGCGTTTGATGGGGACTCGTCTGCTAGTTTCGGCTAGTTTAGTCGATTATGCTCGGTGCTTGATTGCACTCTAAAAAAAGGCTCATTCAAACAAGATTATACATTTGAGGGATACACTATCATTTTGTCAACGCTGGAAAACTCGCACTTGTCATGTCTACGGAGGGAAAGGAGTCGAGCTCAGTCTCAGACGATGAACATGTTATCCTGGTTTGCACAGACCCCAATCGAATTGAAACAGACACTGTAAACAGCGAGATTCTCGTGTCAACCAGAGATATCCTCACCTGGGATTTCCCCATGATTCTCAATTTCCAGACGATCAAAGTTCAAGCGCATCGAAATAGGTGACATGCTGCTTCTACTCTCACTTCGTTTCTCTGGAACTTGACAGAATTTATCGGATAGCTATTTAAAATTTCTGTCGTGTTATTATCATTATTATTGCCTCTCAGAGCTTGATAAAAAATTCGAATGTATTTCTGGATAAAATCTGAACTAGAGCTGCATTTGTTTCATTCTGCGTCCTCTTTCTACAGGCTTATTGAGCAATCTTCGTATTTCCGGGGACTTCTGACAGGCAGCTTCAGGTGCAATTCAGCTTTGTTTTTTTGTTTTCATTTTGCAAGGAATTTTAAGTTTTGTTTGAAGCTGGTGAACTGCACTATCCTGGCTTAACGTCATGGTTTCTTCTGTAGCGAATCATGCATGAGCTCTACCTCAATCAAGTGGAACGTGCGAGCATTTATGTATATTCTGAAGTATATCTATGATTGCCCATTAAATATTACATCAGATACTTTTCTCCCCCTTTATGAGGTAACCATTTTTTTTCATATTCGATGTTATTGGTTTTGGAGAAATTGTCTTTTTTTTTTTTTTGGAGGAATATAAATTTATAACTTGTAACTCATTATTTCATTATGTCAGCATATACAGACAAATAATAGATCACCTTTTCCGTGTTCTGTAAAAAGTTCATTTTACCAACCTTAAAGATGTAACAGCTCTTTTAAAAAAGAAGAGAGAAAGGGAGAGATCAGATGTCATGCAGTAAGTGAACCAACATAATTTCAGATAACAGTATTGAACATAGGTTGATTGTTCAGAAATATTGGTTATTTCTCTGCTAATCTCTCTGTTGAACATCAATAGATAATAGCCTTTGGTTATTCCACAAAATGTTTTCTGATGGTATTGGAAGCCTACTTATTTGGGCTATTCATTTTGCTCCCTCTTGATATTAAATTGTTTACATGCTTTTGTTTGTATAAAAATAGTTATAGTCCAATATTCACATTGGTTTCTATTTTACTTGTTGATTTTTTTCTTGTACAACTCAGGGTGCGCTTTATTTTGGTGTTGAGACACTTATCTTGAAATGCAAGACATGGTTTTCTGAGGTATCGTCATCTAAAGGATTGCAATCAACACAATTAGAAACTGATGATTTGATTGAAATTTGGAAGTTTGGTTCAGAGCATGGTAAAATTTGTTACTTTTACATCGTCGGAATCAACTTGATTAACTTGCTTACTCTGTACTTCTGTCAATCATGTTATACCGTAATATACTGGTATTCACTCTAATGGATGAACTTCAATGGATTGCAGCAAGTGATTTTATTCTGGAATTATGTGTGAGCTATCTAGCAAGGAATTTTGTAAGTGCTTGAACTTCTATGTTATAAATCATAAGTAATTATTTGGTAATCTCATATTCCTCTAGTCTTCTATTATAAATTTGTAGCTGGTTGGATTATGATGTGTATCAATCTTTAATCATGAACTCATTTTTCTCTTCAAGATGAAATGCATTCAAAGATTATTTCTTCAAAGGAATGGTTGTTTTCAAGCTATTTGATATTTTTATTTATATTTTCTATTACTGTTGACAAAAAATACTAGGGATCTTCAAATTATTCCTGTTTCTAACTTCTTTTTTGATAAAAGTTGCGGCTAAAAAATAGGGCAGAGATGGATTTATTCATTGGTATATGGGTTTTAGGGTTGAACAGTAAATAAATCCTTTTCTACCTGATTCAGTACTGGCATCTTTGATAGAGGCTCTGGTACGTGTGCCTCGGCAAAACAAATAAGATTATGAAACTCAAACTTCCAAATTTCTTGTTTCACATTAGGTTCTATATGACTTTAATGCTTTGTAGTTTTTAATTTTGAAAGATCTTTGGTTTTTGCTTCTTTTTCTGTTTTCTATTAGGGGAAATTGAAGAGATGTTTGGTTATGCTGCAAAAAGTGGTCTGGGGACAATTTTTTAAAAGACTACACAGTAATATTTCTTTTCTGCTTTGGGAGAGTTTTAATGTTTATATCTGAAACTTATTTCTAGTTAATTGTGGCCTGATAGGTGATTTTCCTTATTTGCTTGTTTTGCAGATGTGGGCAATGCACAGCAAAGCTTTTGAAAAAATTCCACAAGATATGTTGTTGTCTTCCCTAGAGCACCCTCAGTTGACTGTTGACAGGTTTACTGATTATTCATGTAATTGTCTGATTCAAGCCTGCATAGTTTACTATATAAACCTAATATTATACAATATTGACAGTGAAATGCATCTTTCTGATGCACTGCTTCTCTGGCTTGAAAGTAACATGGAAAACTTGGAGAGCCTGAGCAAAGCTGAAGATAGCTGCAGTGGAATTTTAAAACAAGTGAGATTTGTTATTATGGGAAAGATAAACTATGCAGTTTGTTGCCATATGCAACTAAATATAGAAGGGTGTGGCACTTTTTTAAAACCACAACCTACACTAGAGTTCCTACATTATTGTAGCAAATAAAGACAGTCTTTACATGGTGCTCAACATGATCCTAGTCTTACATGTTATCTGATGACACCTTAATCTGGAGACAATGTTTGTAGTTGAATGAAGTCATTGGATAGGATTTTCCAAAAATTAAAAGACTAAACTACTTCAATCTCCCTTCTTCAAATTGATCTTATAAATTGTGTGCCAGCTTCTCTCTTGTTTTTAAAAATTTCACCAGACTCCAATTATGTAAGATAACAATCACGTCTAATTACGATATAACTACATTTATGAAGTTAATTTTTTTTTTGTTATTGCACGTGGTTGTCCATTACATTGCTATGGTTTTGTGTGATCTTTTAAAATAGAAGAGGTCTGGTAATGTCATCAAAGTCAGGGAAGGTTGGTGGTTTACTTTATCCAATTAAAAAAATTGCCAACTTGGCAAAGAGTACATTCAGGAATATGGTGTTTCTATAGAACACTGTTAACTGATACACAATATGGTGAAAATTGTACTATATATATATATTATTTTGTCATTCTATATAATTAATGTATAACCAATTTTTTCTCCTGGGCAGATTCGTTTTGGCGTTTTACCATTGTGGTATGCTGCAGGTAAAACTGTTCGAGGTCGTACTTATTGCACTGGAAGTCTATTTTTTTAAATTTACTAAAATTTCCTAAATGATGGAAAATAATTAATCATTTTTTCTTTATTAGGAAAAAGAAACTCTTCTCATTTCAAAGAAATTGCTGAGGCAAGCCTCAATTCAATTTTGAGACAACTAAGTATTCCACCAACTGGTCCAAAGAGTATTTTGGGATATAACGATTTACAATGCCTCAGGATTCGGTTGACAGAACATTCCCAGGTACTTGCAGCCCTTTTTATAGAGCTGATTTTGGCATTCTTGGCAATAGTTTATTTGCTTGTTTAAGGACTTTTAAATGGCCTAGCAGTCACAACTTTGTCTACTTCTTTTGGATAGGAAAAAATAGGAAAACGAAGAGGAGCTACCTTCTTGTACTTTTTTTTCCTTTGTGTGTGTGCACGTGCGTGCGTTTACCAATTTTTTGGTTAGTCTCCCTGAAGTTTGCCACTGGGTATTTTGATTTGACTGTATCACAAAGTAGAAAATGAATTGGCAAATTTCTCTTTATACCTGCTCGAAGGAGAAGCTATTTATGTGGAAGAGCATGCCCTTCATTTCTTATGATAAGATGGGCAAGAATACTAATATATTAAGTGTTTGTTTGGTATAGTGGTTTGAATCCTAAACAATGAGTTTGGTTGTACATATAAAAATTTTCAATAATCAATTATAGGAAATAATCTCAATTAAACTAAAAGTTACTCTAAGTAGCTTTTATTTTGTTCAGGAATGTAGAAAGAGAAGCATTAAGATTTATACCTATATTGACTTCACTTTTCTTTTCTCTCTCTTTTTTTTTGAATCTCCATTGTCCTTATTCCAAAAACAAAAACTCTCCTTCTCTCTCTTTTTTATTATTATTTTCAATAATTTAATATTGAAAAGTGATTTTTCTATATATCATCTAAACTAGAATAGATTATGCATAACCAATTATCAAAAGATGGTACAAAACATGAAATGGGTTCTATATAATTAATTAGTTCAAAATCAATTATTAGTAATTATGTTTGCAATCAATTATATTATCACTATGGCAAACAAATCCTAATACAAACTGTGGAAGGTCCCTGAATGACTAGTCAACAGTT
Source organism: Sindora glabra (assembly GCA_020226215.1). Classification (NCBI taxonomy): domain Eukaryota; kingdom Viridiplantae; phylum Streptophyta; class Magnoliopsida; order Fabales; family Fabaceae; genus Sindora; species Sindora glabra. The sequence continues at coordinate 61,821,860 of CM035233.1, forward strand.
CAGGTATAGACGCAGTTTTGTCTTTATAATGTATCAGTACTTAACAATGCATTGGTAATGGAGACTAGTAGCTTTGATGCTTATTGGCATGGCTTTTGTAAGTAAGCTTGATCTGTACTTAAATTTCTGAAGAGATCCGTGAAATATTGTGCCATTAAGGTTGTTGCTTCTTAACGCTTGAAGTTAGGAGAACCAGATTGCATGTAAATTTAGTTTTCCTTTTTTTCATGCAGAAAGTGGACCTTTCTGGTTGTCCACAAATGACATCATCAACTCTACTTCTATCACTGATCCCTTCATCATATCTAGTCAACCCTGCTTTAAGAAAGATTGTTGAGCAGATTTTGATTAACTCTAACTTCCATATAAGTGATGAAAGTGCACTCCAACAAAGATCATTGCAAACCTTGTCCTTTGGAGCAGTACAGGAGGTGGATATCTCAAAGTGTCAAAGACTGCATATTGAAGAGGCTATTATATTCTTCTGCAAGTCATTTCCATCTTTAAGAACATTGAAAGCAGCTTATCTTTTGAACATTTGGACGGCTGATTTCCTTCAATTAGTGCAGAAGTGTCCTCTGATATCTGAAATTGACTTAACTGTTGATATAACACCACTGATACCGGTGTTAGTGTCAGTTGTATCCTCAAGTCCTGCCATGACACCACATACATCACAGAAGACCTCTAGTGTTAAATATAAGGCATTAAATGTCACATCATTTTGTGAATCTGCTCCTCCACTTTCTAACATTACAAAACTCACATTGGAAGGGAGAACTGATGTCTATGGTAAGAATGACCCTCTGGTGAAAAAGGCCATCTATTTTCATGATTACACATGTTAAACCCACACGTTTTGTGCTAGTTATATATTGGTCTCTACGTTAACATCTGATCAAGTCTTTTTATATTCTTTTGCCAGACTTGGATCTCCATTACATCTCCATATGCTGTTTTTCATTGCATCATTTGAACCTCAAGGGATGTATTTCAGTCACAGATACTGGGATATCAAATCTCATGCACAGATGCAGAAAACTTAATTCAATTGTGGTTTGTGATACCTCTTTTGGGACTAATTCAGTCCAAGCCCTTTCCTCAACTATTTCTGATTGTAGGAACTTTTCTTCTCTACATTCTAGAGAGAAGCATATAAATTCTCTGGCTTCTAATCTTCTGACTCTACATATGGGTGGCTGCTGGTGTAAGTGATATTTCTACATCCTGAATTTTTCATCAAGATGAAGCTGTTCAGAGTCTTCTTGTCTAGTTCTCAATAATGAGGCTCCTTATCTATTAATTGAATGGTTTAATTATGTTTATCTGTTCAGTAAGGGTTGGAAATTTTACAACGACTTATTGACATCTAGAACTGTGTAGAGATAAGTATAATGAATTAGTTGTTTTGCAGGTATTAGTGAGCCATCTCTACTGGAGCTTTTGTCTCAAACACAAGTTCTGAAGAGTTTATGCCTGAGAGGGACTGACCTGGATGACCAGGCACTGTATAATTTTTCAGGTTCTTCTTTAGAGATGCTTGATGTTTCAAATACTAAGGTTGGTTATGAAATTCATGAAAAAAACAGCACATTTCATTTTTTTTTTTTTTGGGTCTCCTGTATGATATTAAAATACCAGTCGTTAAACATGGAAATTATAGATAATATAATATTTGAAACTATGCAAGCATAATTTGGATCTTAGTTATCGTCTGATGTTAAACTGCTAGCGGTGTTAATTTTGATTAAGTATATTGTAAGGACTAATATAGGTTTTAGGTCATTTCTACCTAATAGGCTAAAACATTTAACTGTGAAATCTGTTTCCTCTGAACTGCACTATTGTCAAAATCTAGAAGGTTGTTACTGGCTAATAAACCTATATGCTTGCTTTAGTTATGGAAGAGGAGAAAAAGTTGAGTGTTGTGTTGTTCAATTTCTTGAGTCTGGTGCAAATGCTTTCTTTCTGCTTTTCTGCTCTGTTCAATATCTAAGAAGCTGGCATTATATCATGTGAATTCACCTGTTATATTTGACACAGAAATATCTCAGTAAGCAGTGACACCTTGGATTACAAACGACAAAAGATATAGTTTTTTTCTCTTTTATTTTTTATGATAATTATTTGCTTGCCAACTAGAAAATGAAAAGTGTTTTATTTGTGAAACTGCAGATTTCTGGAGCTGCATTAGCTCATGTTGTTCGTGAAAATCCTAATTTGAAGCGTCTGAAAGCAAGGGGTTGTAGAAATTTACTTCAAAAGGAAAGTCATACCGAAGAGAAAGGCCATGATTTCTCTTATACCAATGACAAACTATATGCTGAGTTGGGAAAGATGTGCAGATTAGAAGAAATTGAATTTGGATGGGGTTTTTCTTCCTTCTCTTGGAAAGCTCTGGAACCTGCTGTGGCATCATTAAGGACTCTTAATTTTGGTTTGGGTGGAATGATAGGTGAAGATGCATTGAAACAGCTACCTGTGTTTTGTCCCTTGCTGGAAACAATGATACTTCATTTTCAGGTAATAGTTATTCTCTCTGCTGATGTTTGGTTCTACTTCTGCCTAAAACATCCTTGAAGAGCGAGGAGATGTGATTCCTTATCCACAGTAGGTTTCAGTGATTCATCAGACAACAGAGAAAGAACTTTTGCCTTGGAATGTTGTTACTCATCAATGGGCCAATAAGGACCATTATTATTGCTCTCTTTCAAGCATACACTCAAAGATTATTGCCTCCAGTTAGTCTCATCAAGATAAGCTAAATTCTTCTGGTCCCAGTTCCTCTCTTTTTAATTTTCCTAGAACTTCTGAGTATCTATATTCATGCAATCTATAATGTTTCTCGTCCATAGTTGTTATGGTGTCATCCATTACTTTTCCCAAAATACCATTATATTTGTTGAATTATGTTAATAAAATTGGAGGTTATCTATTTTAGATAGGAGATTATTTAGTAATTATCTAGTCCTTATTAGACCGGGTTACCCATTCCCTACTAGATTAGGTATTAGAGTTCTATTTGTAATCTGTGACTTTTGGTATACATATTTGATTTTTGGCTGAGGTTTTTAGTCAAGCCATTCACCGATTCAGATTGGTATCAGAGCCCTCAGATTGAGGGACTCTGCTTCTTCTGCTATCTTCTTCTCTTGAGCTTCCAGTTCTTCCTTTTTCTGCCCTGTACAAAACCACCTCATCTCTATGCCCTAAAACTTCCCAGAATTGAAAATGTCACCAAAACATTGTACTCTTTAGAATTTCTCACATACTGTGACTTATTTTTAAATTTTGATTTTTGACTTGTCGCTATATATTTTGTTTTGATTCTTTGCAGGTCATATCTGATATTATTTTGATGAACATCTTTACAAACTTGAAAAACTTGAGAGTATTAGCTCTATGCTATTGTCTTGGTGATATATCTATATCATGCTTCAAATTCTCCATGAAAAATCTAAGGAAGTTAAGCCTTGAGAGAGTAACTCCTTGGATGAGCAACGATGATTTGATTGTTTTGACTCAAAACTGCAGAAACTTGGTTGAGCTTTCGTTACTTGGATGTCCTCTTCTCGACTCAGGTTACTATTAATTACTTGTTAAGCTGATCAGTTGCACTATAACTTTTGTAATGTGCATCGTTTTTAATTAAAAGAATGATGAGTTGCCTATTCGTGTAAATTATTCAGAATTAGAATGCACTCTTATGTAGATAAGATAATGTTGATACTATATTGACAAAAATGAAAATTAGTTTTTTTTTTTTGGGGGGGGGGGTGGGGGGGGGGGGGAGGGGGAGTCTGCAGTACATCATGCATGTGATTAACCATTACTACTTTGACCAACTAGTATTAATTGTTATATTATTCCTCATTGCAGATTCTCAAAAAATAATTTCATGTGGATGGCCAGGCTTGGTTTCTATCCATTTAGAGGTCAGTGAATGTCTTCTTACAACAGATAATAAGAATTTATGTATATGTGGATATAGTTAGGCATATTGATTGATATGTGTTCTATTTAAATATAATACTACATGATTCTTATTGCATTCCTCTTGTATAAAACAAATGAAATGTTGGGGCTCACTGAATTTTCCAAAAACCAAGCACTTTCTGCAGCTTATTATAACTTTGGACTTTGAACCTTGTGCCTTTTTTATGCAAACATCCTGGAGTTTCAGTATGTGTGGCTGCAGTTCCAAAACTGCTCATCTTCTGCCTCACTTTAGAATTTTAAGGAAAAGATGGCCAGCTTGGTTGCCTTATATCTTTATGTAATCTATCAAATGCTTATAGTTTCTCCCAGAGCCTTGAGACCTGATGTTTCTAAAAGCCAATTTGGAGGACCATTTGTGCTTTCAATTTTTAAGTGCAATGCTACTTGTTTAGGATTGTGGAGAAGTAACAGCAAGTGGGGTTGATTCTCTTCTTGACTGCAAAGCTCTCGAAGATCTCCTGCTGCGTCATAATGTGAGAATTCTATTATTAGCTTTTTATATATTATTGTCTTGCTTGTTTGTATAAATTGTATGAGTTATGGTCTGATAATAATTGTGTTACCACACATTTTCCAAGTTGGGATGTTTTTAGATTGGTTCCATCTTGATAATCAATTTTTTGCATGTCTCAGAATTTTCAGAGATCCATTGTCGATTGATGCTAGATAATTTTAGCATTTTATGATTGTAGTGTAAACCTGAACTCAGAATTTTCTAGTGTATGACAATTAGATATTCTGAAGACCCCAAACATTTCAGTGGATGATTTTATGTGTTGCGAGCTTGATTCTGATGAAGGGACACATTTAGTTACAATTGAACTTATAGATGTCATTCTGCATAGCATATGCCTAAGCTTTACAGTGCAAACTGTAATAAGAAGGGGGAGGTGTCATGTGGTTCCTTCCTGTTGCCTTGTGAGAGACAGATTGTAGCATTTGCCATCTTGATCAAGCTGAACGTCCATCTCTTACGTGTAATAATGCCTTATTTTATAATTTGACTGCATATATGCTATGCTTCTTAATGTTTTTATCAACATTATACAGGGGCCTGGGCTACATAGAAACTTCGTTTTTTATGCTGCTTCGAAGGTAGATTTTAATGTTTCATCATGATTTTCTCTTTGGTGGTTCTTTGAATTGCTTGCAACTTAATACAACTTCTGTTCTCCTTACTACCACTGATAGATGCCAATGCTCCGAAAAATATCCCTGGATATATGTGATGCAAGTGAAGGTGATTTTGACATTCCAAATGTAAGTCAGCTGAGAGCTATCCCTCCAATTATTAGGTTTTCAGTCCTTAAGTTCTCATCACAATTCTGATGGCCATCGTTCATCATCTTATTACTTCTTCAATAGTATGTCTGATGTGTAATATCAATTGGCAACAAATTCTTAGATTTGAGCTAGTCTGATATTTCAAGGTAGCACAATTAATAAGTGTACTATAGAGTTAGGCTGGTGGTCAGACCTAGGTTCAATCCAGGTGACACTTCGTTCCAATCCGGTGAAGTTTGAGCTTATTTGCTTATAAAACACTCTACAGACGTAAGATATTCTAATTATTGTTTATCTGCTGCAGTACGAGGACCGGTACTTCTTGAGTACCTTGAAGATAGCAAGATGCAAACCTCAAAGGTCTGCTTTCAATCTCCCAGTCATGGGTTGTAGAAGCAGCTCTGTCCACGTGGAGACACTTGTGTTTGTGTGGGACAGCAGAAATCTCGTCAGAACAGTGGTGAAGGAAAGGCTTTAGGGACTATCCACAGCATTTACTTGATAATCTTGGGTCTCATTTCCTACTTGCCTGTAATTTTAGGTGCATGTTTGGTGGTAGGATAAAGTTTAAGTAGGGTCATTTACATGTATAAATTCTGTCTGGTTTTGGATAATATCTTAGCTTTAGTTTTCTGTATCTTAATTGGTTATGAGAAATGGACTTATCATGTTTCATCATTCTCTTTATTTGTAAGCACGGATTCTATGTCCTGCATTGTTGGGCATCACTTTGCATTTTATAATGTTTGTCAAAAGATACAGAAGTGTCAAGACGTACATATTTTTATTAATGCAAATATTTACATATATTTGGATATAAAAAGGAGTGTTAATCTGAAAACTGAAGACTTTTCAATGGGAAACTGAGTTGGATTATTTCATTATTTGATTTTTAATCGGAGAAATTATATTTATCTCCTCTTGAATTGAATTTAATTATATCCATTCCTTTAACTTCATAATATACATTAACCTCTTTTATTCTTCTAAAATAGGAGAGATAAGTACATGTTTAAAATAGAAAAAAAATGTGAATGTATATGGAGAAAGGGGATTATTTTATATTTTTAAAATAAAAAGAATAAAAATATAATTATATCAATTTTTAAGAGAGATGAGTTCTAATCTTAATATTTACTAATTAAAACTACGCATCTGTGTCAGCATGACAGCATCAAAAATTGAATCTGGGGAGGTGTAAGTCATTGAAATTCATATAAGATTCCATGCAATATATCAAATTAACAGTTATTTGATATGTGTCATTGAAAATATAAATAACTTTCTAGAAAGCCTTCCACCAGTTATTTACATTAGCGCTTGCTTACAAGAACTTCTGTAGTTAGTTGAGAAGGTGGATGAAAAGGGTCATTTAAACACTTCTCAGTCTGATAATTACAAATGATTTTGAAGGATGGTGGCACATTGAACCCATTATTTTCATTAAACGACCACCTTCTCCATGTCGTTTGATCTTCTCCCAAATTACAGCTTATTAAAGACGGTACGCAGGAACGCAGCTGCTTATAAAACGCCCAAGCTTTGATATGCCTGTTCTCTATCCCACAAACTCTCAACCCGAAGCCTATATGAATGTCTGATTCAGGAAGTCGCGGACCCAGAGTGGTTTGCTGCATTGGCGACGTCCATGGCTTCTACACCAAGCTCCAAAATTTATGGTCTAACCTCGAAAATAGTATTGACCCAACTGAATTTCAATCCGCCATCGTAATCTTCTTGGGGGATTACTGCGACCGCGGTCCCGATACCCGAAAAGTTATTGACTTTCTGATCAATTTGCCGTCTAAGTACCCAAACCAGAAGCACGTTTTCCTCTCAGGAAACCATGACTTTGCGTTTGCTGCCTTCGTTGGAGTTCTTCCTCTTCCTGTTGATGGCTCTGAGTTTTCTGAGGGATGGAAAGAATATTCGAAAAATGAGGACAGAGAAGGATGGTTTAAGGGTGATGGGTATGAGAAGATGCATCTGCAAGGAAGAAGGTGGGGTGGTACAATCAAGGACAGGTTTAATGAAGCTAAGGGCACTGAATATCAGGGTTCCATCTATGATGCCGGTCCTACGTTTGAGTCGTATGGAGTTCCTCATGGATCTGCAGGTATGCTATTTGTGCTGTGTCTAGTTTCCTCTCTTTTTTTTTTTTTTGTGCGCTTGGTGGTGTAGTTGTATAATTGTATTTGAGTGTGAACCTTTTTTCTTTTTGCTTGATGGCTGTAATGCTAGTAAACTATCTTTTTCAACAAAACCGCTTGAATATGTTGCTTATTCTTACCAAATGTATGGGACTGGATTCCTAGTTTCCAATCTTTGAATTTTTTTTTTGGAATATTATGTGGGTTTAGTGTACTGGCTTTTGATAAAAGTTTATTCTTTAAATGGCAGCCAGTTTAGTGATTGATTAACATGAATTTGTTCTTTCATTAAGATATGGATTTTTTTAGCATTCATAACTGCTTGAAAAGGAAACTGGAAAGTTTGGGTGACATTCAACATTATTATTACAATTACAAAAGTCAGCACTTTCTCTTGTTTAGGGATTAATAAAGCTTAGAGTTAGATCCCTTTTCAGTTCTGAAGGAACTGTGAGGGTGGGTGAATGTGTAAACTTCCAGGAGCTGCCTATTTATCTCAGTAGTTACAAATATGAAGCACACGGGATTTTCCTGTTATAAAATTATCCTATACTAGGTTTGGAATGTTTAGGGCCCTTTCTCGAGATAAATAGGAGTATCCTGTTTTTTGATTTTCTGGACTGAGAGGACTGTTATTTCGTACAGATTTGGCTAAGGCAGTTCCTGATGACCACAGAAAGTTCCTTGCTGATTTAGTTTGGGTCCATGAAGAGGTGGGACTTGCTTTCTTTGCCTCTCTTTCTCATAAAAACATCTCTGCAGTGACTTCTGCTAAGTTATTTTCCTGCACATTGGACTGGTGATTGAAACAGAGTTTTCAAACTGATTTAGTATATAGGAACTAGTGCCGAAGCTCTTTTGATCATGATGATGTCTATTTTTGCCAGGATGATGTGTTTGTGGAGACCGAAAATGGACTCCAATGCTGCAAGCTAATTGCTGTTCATGGTGGTTTAGAGAAAGGAAGAGACGTTAAGGAGCTTCTAAAGTTGTTGAAAGATCGGGATACTCGGGTGCCCAAGGTGGAGGCTTTGAGTGGAAGAAAGAGTGTATGGGATATTCCAGAGGTGATAGCTTGCTGCATCTTTTTTGTTACTTTGCGAATGTTTTAGTTAATCACTACTTCTTTCATTACCATGTTAATGCATTATTTTGTTTTATAGGATACCATTATTGTCAGCATTCCCTTTTTATTTGCCTCATTTTGTAGCTTTCTCATATAAATCAATTGGCGCCTTTTTCTTTTTTTTTAATAGGAACTGAGTAGAAGTCCAACTATTGTGGTCAGTGGTCATCATGCAAAGCTGCACATAGAGGGCCTTAGGTTTATCATTGATGAAGGTGGTGGATATAAAGACAGACCAGTTGCTGCAATTGTTCTTCCTTCAAGGAAGATCATTCGTGATACAGACGTTTTGCCAAAATAGTGTCGAATTCGTGATTCATTGCTGGGATCGTAACTAAAAAATTGAACTGGGAATTCATCAGCTTAGGGGGGAGAAAGGTTCAATAAAATTCTGATGTCAAATCACTGTATTATTCGTCCTTTACTTTTGTTGCCTGTTATTGCAAGAAAACTCTTGCCACATTAGATATTGAGTTTGTTCATAATAAAGTATTGTCACTGTGCACAGAAGAATTTCTCTATTTTGTTAATACTTTCTGACCCAGTGTTGTGATATTTATGTTGTTCTAGTCAGTTTACACTATATTGTACAACTGTACTTTCCTTTCCAGCATAGTTTTTTTTTTTTTTTTAAAATAAATAATATAGAAGGCTTTTCTGGTTACGCATTCTGGTTACTATTTTTTGTGTGGGGTATGAGTGCGACTATTTCCTCTCCATTTTATTTTATTGATCATTTTTTCTCCATTTGAATTTTGAATCCTGCATTTGGCTATTAAATATGTTAGTTTTATTTTAAAAACTTATTACAAGTGATATTGCCATCCATATATAACACATTTCCATACAGGCAAAATTATGGACTTTATTCTTGAAATTAGAAGATACTAATAAAGTGATTCTTAAATTAGATTAAATGGCCAATTTCATCTTTAAATGATAGTAGGTATAAACAATTTTGTTTATTTGTACAAATGTTTAGAAATGTAGTTATTTATATGAATTATTATTTAATAATAAAATTAGTTATTTAGTATAATTAAAAAAATTTTATTAGCGCCTTATAAATTCATAAACAAAATCAATGATTTTGTCATATATAAGAAGTTGCTATTTTCATTAAACTCAAACTGTTCCATATTTAAATTCAAAGTGTACCATATCATATATACAAAATTGTGTAGATGATGAATGATAGTAAATCTGCAATCTATGTCAAAATCATTATCATGTACCAATAATACGTTGGTTTAATGAAAATTATATTGATTTTGGATGGATTTTATTCATTAATGAATAAAAGTTTGAATGAATTTTACTTATTAATAAATAGAAGTTTAAATTTCAAATATGATTTTTATTAGAAGAAAAAAAATTATTAATATTTTAATTTTTAGGTAATTTTTTTCCTTTAGTGTCTAAAGAGAAAAAAAATCATTATCCTTTAACATAACATTGGTTAAATTATGCTCCTTTTTTCTTTATTTTTTACATCGCGATCAAGTTTATTTTCACATCGTGATCAACTCTTGTCTGTTTTTAAATATTTATTCGGATGTTATCTTTCAATTCAATTTAAATGTAATCAAAATCTTAGATACGTTATTTTCACTCGTACATGCTAAGGAAGCAGTTATAAATCAGCTACCCGACAACGAAGTGTCTGTCTGCCTTCGTGTGGTATTCATTAATTTTCCGACAAAATTCCCGTTGAGACAACCTGTTAATTGTAGCCAGTAGTGGCAATATATATTTCAAAAATCGATTAATTTAGTAACAACAAAAATGAGTTTTAGACGATTTCAGATCTAATAAAAAAATCTTTAATTTAATTTTTGGGAGTGTTTGAAATAGGGGTTAATTTCATACTCAATACAGAAAATATAAAAACACCTAAATGCAAATGAAATAATAAATATATGCCTCTTTTCCCCAATTTATAGTGTTTTTAGATCTTTTGTTTATTTGAAATTTTTTATTTTTTTTATACGACAAAAATGATTAATCCATTAAATCCACGTACATACGGTTTTGGAATCAAACTCCATTGTTCTAAAAACTATGGATCAAAAACTTAATCTAAATGCTCACAACTGCTCTAATTTTATTTTTAATAATTAAAATTGAGTATGAAAGTGTTTTGGTATATGTGTATGCCATATAGGATGACACTTTATAGAATAAGTCTTTCAAATGGCCAAATTAAAAATTGTCAAACTTAATTTAATGTTAGAAATAAGGCTTCAATACAAATTTGATTTTGTAAAATATAAATTGTGTGATTTTAATTTAAAATAATTTATTTTAATTTTTTAAATATTAATTTATTACAATTTTGGTCTCTTTGTTTGATTTTCATCAATTTTTGTTAATTTTTATTAATTTTTATTTGATCTTTAAATATTTCTTGTATTATTTTTAGAAAAATATGCTCTTTTAAATTTTTATAAATAATTAATTCTCAAAATATTTCAATTTTTTCATATGTAATTTATTGATTCAGTTTAAAATTCTTAAAATTTAAACAAAAATTCATTTTTATGCCTATATAGAAATTATTTTAGGTTAATATGTAGGAAATATTATTTAAGAAATTGATAAAAATTAAACGTATGATTAAAAATATGTTTTTTGATATTTAAATATAAAAATAAATTATTTTAGAGTTGCATTTAAAGTTTAAACCTAAAAATAATCGGTTTCCCAAAAGATTATCTCTCTCGTATTTATCCTATGAAATAATCTATTGTTATTGCAATATTAGACATTAATTATTGGTCTGAAATAAAGAAAATCTTTAAATTTGTTAATAATAATAATAATAATGTTGTATATAAGCTCAATTTCAAATGAATAAAACTGAGAGTAAATGAATATCTAACTTATAATTGAGAATTGAAATGGATTCCAGCATTGAAAGAGCATATTCCATTAGTAGATCTTGATGGGACGGGCTTTCAACTGTAGGGAACGATTCCCCTGTGAATCGATAGGCCAGAAGTGCCCATGGAAAAAGATTGAACGATAGAGATCTCCTTTGTCCTTATTTTACTTGATTTTCTATAAAAATATCTATACCGGCAAAATTACCGAGGGCCTGTGTTGGGAAAAACAAATTCTCATATTCCTGCACCGTTAAAACAAATGCTCAATACACTTAAAAAGTTTTTGTGAATCACGGATTCTGCAATGCCGTAATCAGATGTGACGGGATGGCTGTCTGATCACGTCCTGCTGCAGGTCGTGATCAAGTCTGATCACGTCCTCATGTAGGTCGTGATCAGCGGCAGCTGTTCCCCCATGAAGCCTCACCTCGCCTATATAGCTCACCCGTCCTTGAAGTGCTGAAGCGGAAAATGCTGAAGTGCGCGGACGACCTTGAAGGAGAGTAGCATTCAGCAAGGTAAATTTTTAATTTAATTTATTATTTTTATTCTTTTTGATTAAATTAAATTTATTTATTTTTTTATTTTATATTTTTAATTTATTTATTTAATTAAATTAAATTTATGTATTTATGAATTTATTTGATTTAATATTTTTAATTTATTTGTTTGATTTAATTTAATTAATTAAATTGTTTGATTTAATTTAGTTAGTTTTATTCATTTGATTTAATTTAGTTAATTTATTTGTTTAATTTAATTTAGTTAATTTATTTATTTGATTTAATGTATTTAGTTTATTTATTTAATTTAATTTAATTAATTAATTTATTTGAGTTAATGTTTTTAATTTACTTATTTGATTTAATTTAGTTAATTAATTTATTTGATTTAACTTAGTTGATTTATTTATTTGATTTGATTTAGTTAATTTATTTATTTGATTTAATATATTTAATTTATTTATTTGATTTAATTTAGTTAGTTTTATTTAATTAATTTGATTTATTTAATTTATTTGTTTGATTTGATTTAGTTAGTTAATTTACTTGATTTAATTTAGTTGATTTATTTATTTAATTTAATGTATTTAATTTATTTATTTGATTTAATTTATTTAATTTATTTATTTGAGTTAATATTTTTAATTTACTTGTTTAATTTAATTTATTTATTTAATTTATTTAATTTTAATTTATTTAATTTAATCTAATTGATTAATTTATCTGATTTAATGTAGTTAATTTTTTTATTTAATTTAATTTATTTAATTAATTTATTTGATTTAGTTAATTTATTTATTTGATTTAACGTATTTAATTTATTTATTTAATATAATTTATTTGATTTATTTATTTGAGTTAATATTTTTAATTTACTTATTTGATTTAATTTAGTTAATTAATTTATTTGATTTAATTTAGTTGATCTATTTATTTAATTTGATTTAGTTAATTTATTTATTTGATTTAATATATTTAATATATTTATTTGATTTAATTTATTTAAAAAAATTATTTGAGTTAATGTTTTTAATTTATGTGTTTGATTTAATTTAGTTGATTAATTTGTTTGATAGTTAGTTTTATTTATTTGATTTGATTTAGTTAATTTATTTGTTTGATTTAATTTAGTTAGTTAATTTATTTGATTTAATTTTGTTAATTTATTTATTTTATTTAATGTATTTAATTTATTTTTTAATTTAATTTATTTAATTTATTTATTTTAGTTAATATTTTTAATTTACTTGTTTGATTTAATTTAGTTAATTAATTTATTTGATTTAATCTTGTTGATTAATTTATCTGATTTAATGTACTTAATTTTTTTATTTCATTTAATTTAGTTAATTAATTTATTTGATTTAGTTAATTTATTTATTTGATTTAATTTATTTATTTGTGTTAATATTTTTATTTACTTGTTTAATTTAATTTAGTTAATTAATTAATTTAATTTAATTTAGTTAATTTATTTATTTGATTTAATTTAGTTAATTTATTTGTTTGAGTTAATTTAGTTGATTTGTTTGTTTGATTTAATTTATTTAATTTATTTATTTAATTTAATTTAGTTAATTAATTTGTTGGATTAAATCTATTTAATATATTTAGTAAAGCTAATTTATTTGTTAGAGTTAATTTATTTAATACCTTTAATCTATTGAGATAATGATATTTAATATGTGTAAGAAGTTGTTATTGAAAAGAATAATATTATTATCATTCTTTTAAATTTATTCTCTTCTTGTATATTATGGGAACTAAAGTTCTATTGACTTTATTATTGATTGAAGGAAATATATTATATATTTTTAAAATTGGAATACATGAAAGAATTTTTTATTAATTTAATTAAATTGAAATTTAACCATAACTCGTTGTCTGGAGGAGAAAAAAATAGAGGAAAAAAATTTGAAAATTTTAATTGGAGGTAGAATGCAATAGAAATTTTTTTAAATTTTGAATTAATTAAAAAATTTTACAACGAAATTAGTATTTAATATTTCTTTCTTTCTTTTTTTATTTAATTCAATTTTAATTAGAATTCTATGATTGAATTCATCTAGGTCCATACTTAAAAATATCGGTGTTTAGAAAGTAAATATTTTATTTTATAATTTAATTTATTTTAATTAAAATATTATTGAATTTATTCTTTAATCTATTTATCCCTATACTATAAGTTTTTAATGTATTTCAGTTGGAAGAAACTTAATTTTAAACTGTATTTATTTTTAATTAGAATTCTGTATTATTCTACTTGATTAGATATTTTATTTCTGTACATCATATTTGTTATTGTACATATCATAATTTGCGTATATTATTCTAATTTCTTTGTATTATTATGATAATTGAGTATATATTTTACTTATGAAGTTTATCCAATCTAATTTTCTAGTGCAGATAAAATCTGTCCCTCTAGGTAAGACTTTTAGTTATAATTTTAGATGATATGAAACTAAATCTGAGTGTTATTTAGTTTTTATAAGTATGTTTTAATCCCTGAAGTCACTTTAACACCCCGGATATGGTAGGAATCACCATGAGTACCGAGGAAGAAAATGTATGTATCTATGCGAACGAAGAAATTTATGAAACGGATGAAGGCAATACATTTAAGTGTCGAAGGGTCAAAGTTATGAGAATTAAATTGGATATCACCTTGGATGCATTGAAAATTGCAATTAGGCGAAAGTTAAGACTTACGGAAAATTAAGCTGTGACTGAGTTGGAGTATAGACATCCGTTTTCACTGAACCCGACGCGATACAAAGCTTGTCTATTAGAGGATGATGATGACATTCAATGAATGTGGGAGGTGAATAGTCAGATTCCCCACTCAATTGTCTTGCCCAAAATTGTATGCACACATTGCAAGCAAGGGATTTGATTTGAACGTTACTAGTCAACCAGTTGACGAGAGTGGGCCATGCACACAACCGTCCACCAACCTATTTCCCAACTTTGGTGAAGTGCCATCAAATTATAACCCGTACCACGGTAGTCTGGAACCAGTGGATGGACAAAAAGAATTTGGATAACAGTTTCAATCTCCCGTTGTTGATTACGCTGCAAAGCCATGTTCTTCCCAGCCCCGGCTATGATCTCCTTCAATCCCCCTCTATCCCAGAGGAATCAGACGACATAATTGATGATTTTGAAGAGAATGATGCACATGATGATATTCCCGAATGATTTAATTGGGATAATGACAGTTGCGATGATGATGAAGCTGATGGTGGTGAAGATGTTACCCCAGCGATCCCTGCAATACCCGTGAACTAGTATATGGAATCGGCAATTACCTTTTTTGGAAGAATAAATATAGATGTGGTCGACAACAATGATTTTCTCGGTATGGGAGGTGTCATGAATGTACTTAATGACCAAGAGCTAGATGTGGGTTGGCTGTATAGTGACTAAAAATCATTCCGTCACGCGATGAAAATATACTCAATTCAAACCCACCACACATTTTATTCACATTACTCTTCGGCCAAGTATGAAGAGTATCGGTACCCTCACTACGGTGAACAATGCAATTGGAGGGTTAGAACCTGCCATAAGCCGAGAGAGAACCACTAGCAAATAACAAGATACAATGGACCTTATACATGTGTGTTTGCTTCTCTTTCGAGTGATCATCCGAAATTGGACACATATGTCATTTCATCTTACATTGTTGGGTTGGTGACTGAGAACCCCAGCGTGTCCATTCGAGGGGTTATTGAGCGTATCCACGGTATATTTGGGTATTCAGTTTCATATAAGAATGCGTGGAAGGTAAACACCAAACTCTTGCACTCGTTTTTAGGAATTGGGAAAAATCACATGCTTTACTACCGAGGTGGTTGGCGGCTGTACGACATTATAATCCTGAGTCGTACTTTGAGATTGTGAGCAGGGAATGCCTGTCAAGCAGTGGTGAGAATGCGCCATTAGCACTATTCCATCGGGTGTTTTGGACATTCAAGCCATGCATTGATGTCTTCAATCATTTAAAACTGATAGTCCAAGTTGATGACACATTTTTATATGGAAAGTATAAGGGGGTGTTGCTGATCGCAACTTCACAAGATGGGGATAGAAAAATTGTTCCCCTTGCATTTGCTGTGTAGAAAAGGAAACATACGAGACATGGGCTTGGTTCCTATCAAACGTTCGACGGCATGTCGTCAAGGATAAGCAGGATGTTTGCTTGATATCAGATAGACATCCTGGGATAGTTGCTACCATTGCAAACCCACGCGTAAGGTGGCAACCACCTCGTGGTTATCATGTGTTCTACCTACGACACATCGCTAACAATATGAATGCAACCTTCAAGACCGAGTGGTTGAAGAAGTTATTCATTAGCATTGGTACGTAATACTTCCGAAAAACTTCTCTAATTGTCATGACACCTTATTATATTTGTTAATTATGTCACAATGTTGGGTTGTACAGGTTACTAATATGAGCGACATGTAGTGGATTCAAAGCTAGCGGAACTACAATCGTTCCACCCAAGAGCTGCCTGATTGGATTGCGAATATCCCAAAGTGTCAGTGGAGCCGTGTGTATGATGAGGGAGGCAGACGATGGGGCCATATGACAACTAACTTGACGGAGTGTGTCAATAGCGTCCTCAAGGGGATTAGATTTTTTCCTATCATAGGGTTGGTCAAAACAACAATGTATCGATTAAATACATACTTTATTGATAGATCAGAGACAATTGCAGCACAGTTACAAGCATGAGAGGTATTTTTCGAGGACGTCCGAAAAAAGATTCAAGATTATATTCGAAAAGCGTCAACCTACCACATGCGCCGTTTTGATCGTCAGGGGTTCTTATTTGATGTTGAGGAGCCGTATGACTTGACGTGGAAGCAGTTTGGTCAGTCCTGCAAGGTTAGCCTTCGCGATCGTACATGTGATTGTGGCGAGTTTCAAGTCGAGCACTGGCCCTGCCAACATGTATTTGCTGCATGTTCGAAAGTTTCGTTAGATCCCCTATAGTTTGTCGATCGTGTTTTCCGATTGGAGACAATGCTGAGTGCATATAAATGTGAGTTTCGACCAATAGGCGGTGTGGAGCATTGGCCAGCCTTCAAAGGACCAGAACTCATTCCGGATCCCTCGACGATGCGTGCCAGCAGTTGACCACGATCTAGGCGTATAAGGAACGAAATGGACTGCCAGGAGGGTCTATCTGATCCTCAGAGGTGTGGGCTATGCAAGCAGACAGGGCACAACTGCGCAACCTGTCAAGCTCATCAAAGGAACTTTTGAGTGCACTCCCTATGAGTTATTGGGATTGTGGTTAGAAATAGCAATAAATTAATGAACACATTGACAAGTATAATACGTTAGCATGAGTATTCCCTGGTACCTTATTAGGACACTTACTTTGGATAATAGCTGTGTTTAAATGCATACTTTTGTGCAATTAACTGAATTATTCTAATGTGATAGATATCATACCCCTCAACTATAATGGCTGGTCAGCGCTGTGTTGTCACACCTGAGCCCGATGACGAGTCAATTTTGTACTTGCAGTCTAGACATATCTCATAGGCCATTTGGCTAGACCATGTAAGTTTAGTAATCTATGGTTATGCAATTTGTGATTTTGAAACCCTTACCACATTATGATTTGATATTTTTGTTTCTAGGCGGATCGACTCCTCAGGTTACAATGTGTTGCACATGTGGGTCGTCTCTTTGATCCGCCAGTTGCCATTGTCCTATATCTTCAGCAAGTTGGATTCTATGGTGTCAGTCGTCTTGCCCATGTCGAGTTGAATGCAGCGCTCGTTTCTGCACTGGTTGAGCGATGGCGGCCAGAGACACACACTTTCCACACCACCTACGGGGAGTGCACAATTACACTACAAGATGTCGCCATCCAGCTGGGTTTACCATGCAAGGGCGTTCCTGTCTCTGGGTACACCGGATATGACTGGCGGGTAATGTGCGAGGATCTTCTTGGGGTTATACCGCCCGATGAGTATTTACAAGGGCAATGCCTGAGCATCCCCTAGCTAGCAGCAAATTTTGGACACTTGCCAATTGATGCAAATGACGAACAAATACAGCGCTTTACGCGTGCTTACATTTTGAGACTCATCGGCGGATATCTCATGCCTGACACTTCAGGCTATAGAGTGTTGTTGATATATCTTCTACCCCTACTAGCAAACGTCGCTGATACTGGACGGTTCAGTTGGGGATCAGCAGTTCTTGCATGCTTGTATAGAGAATTATGCACGGCCACTAACCCTGACGAGGTAAACATCGGTGGATGTTTGCATCTTCTACATCTATAGGCGTGGGATCGATTTTCCACTCTAGCACCGATGGCACCTCTGTATTTAGAACCCTGTCTAGACATTTACCCTATGCTACCACCATTGAGCTTCAGGTGTGGGCCATTTTTATATTTTTATTTAATGTATTTCCCCTATTAGTATTAAATTATACATAGAAAATAATATATATTTTACAACTCTCACAGGTGGAAGAATACCGGATTGCTTCATCGGCCTCCAACAAATGCCCTACGGCAATTCAGAATATTGCTTAATCAGATGAAGGCTGGAGAGGTTAATTATGGCTTGCTTTGTTGTATCTAAATTGACTGTCTTATATGTAGTTACATGCTTATTTATCTTTCATTTACTTGGTGCAGATTATTTGGCAGCCTTATGATATGGATAGTGTTCGGTAGCTTGTATCTGAGTATTGCCTTATCTCACCTGATATATGGTTGGCTTCAGTCCTGATCATATGCTTCCACATCGTGGAATGGCACCATACAGATCGTGTTCTTCGCTAGTTTGGTAGGCGGCAACTAATCCCACAAGAGCCATTCAATCTTGGTTCCTGTCATACCTTACAGTTTCGAGGAAAAATATTGAAGGATTGGCGCCAAGAACACATGGTCTACATTAGTGCTTGGGATGCATGGCGAGCCACACTTTCACTCACTGAGATGGAGATTGATGCTCTTCATCGTTGTTCGGGCTACATGTCATGGTATTGGACACACATGAGATGATGGATTCATCCAGCTAGCGGTGGTCTAGGATTTGTGGTAATTATTAGTCCTTCATAATATGATTTATAACTTCTTCAAAATATTATAATATAAATTAACACACTGTACTTATTTTTACTTATCATGTAGGTCGATGTTGCTGAGAGACTACACACGATGAGCGTCGAGGATCCCCCAACTCTCGGGTATAACCAATTTAGGGAGACAGTGGACCGGGAATGTAACCGCATGTTGCGTGCGTTGGGTAAGCATCGAGACATGACAATTTCTCAGCTAGCTTTTCTTGCAGACGAATTATCGAAACCACCCATCCCTAAGCCTAGGCGTGATAGGAGGGCCAATGGCTTTATGTCTTTTAAGGATCCCATTTTGCTTGGACCTGATGATGACGATGACAGTGCACATTATGGTTATCGATCGATACCATCGGCGGATGTCCCCTCCGGCTACGCCCCTCGCTTGATGCAACCCGATGCAGGAGGTGCAGGTCCATCTACATACATGCCTTCATCACATTTCATGATAGGTGGAGATGTTGGCCCATCATCGTTTTTCACGCCATCGCCATCACCCCCACACTAGCGAGTCCTGGGTTCTCTGACGGCGTTATTATCTGAGCCGCTTGCATTTACATCTGAGTACGCTAGTGGATCCACATCGCATTAGCAACAAGGGTTTTTTATTCCACAAAATCCTATTCCACCATTTTACTCATCCAGCTCGGACTTAAACTCTCCACTTACCACAAGTCATGCCAACCCCACTCAAACAGACTCCGATGAGGGTAACGATGGAGATGAACAGCAACAATCCCTTGTTCAATCACTGCGACGAGCGAGGCGACGCCCTCGATGTAGGACTGGGAGTCATTACTTTAATAGTTGATTATTTCATTACTGTACAAAACCTTTATTGTTAATTTGATAATTTAATTCATTAATTCATTCTTCTGTAAAGAATTAATTCTGTCTCTTTTTTCATTTATCATAATGCTCAAATTTGTAAATAAATTACACAAACCGAATATTGTCTCCACACTTATCCATTAACTCAAACCATACTAAATAATTAAGTCCATTCTTGATATTGTTAATTAAATTTTCTTACACATTTTTAAACATGACTTATAACACTATAAAATTTTATGGTTATCTTTTTTTCATATCATTTAACAATTTATTTTCAAATTTTTAATTAACTTTTTTATCACAATTTATGAGCTTTTTATGAACCCTAAAAATTATATGTCATAAAATGAAAATTAAGTAACATGTTATAATATTGTGATTCTTACTTAAAACTTTTTTAGTAACATATTATCCTCATATATGTAAGTCTTTACAAATTAAGATCTATTACATTTTGATTTAAGACATCTTACATTTTGATAAGTAAGATTTAAAAATAAAATAAAAAAAGACCACAGACTAAATTAGTATCGTTAATAATTTAATTAAGGGACCTAAATAAAATAATTACAAATTTGACACAGATTAAATAGAATAAAAAATCTTAATTTAAATAAAAAATGACAAGAGAATATATAATAATCTGTATCTTTTAAAATTTTAATTATTCTAACTATCTTATGATATTTACTAATTTAATTACATTGTACATATATTGTATAATATTATGGGAGTTAATAAAATTATTATTTATTTTTAAGAACCTTCAATAATTAGTATCAAAGAAATATCTTGTGTTTAAAATAATTAGAATGAATATAAATTGAGTTAAAATTAAAAATAAATTAAATAAGGGTCACAGATTAAAATTATGTAAAAATTTAATTAAATGGGCTAAAATAAAATAAATAAAAGGTTAATACATGCTAAAAAATATAAAAAAATTTGAGACTGAAACAAATTAAATTACATAAAATAAAATAAATAAAAAGTTAGTATATTTTGAATAAAATGAAAAGTCCATGGTAGAATTAGAAATAAAAATCTATTCTTTCATATAGTATGATAATTAATTTTTATTTCGTCACATAATTAAAAATAATCTTCTTTATTTTGTTTATATTTGTATCATTATAAAATTTATCAAATTTAATAAAAATTTTATTATAATTTATTTTATTATATTTCACCTAAAATATATATTATGTAAAATTTAAAAAGTAATTTTTAATATTATATTTACTACACTACCCTTAAATTTATTTTTAATTAGATTTTATATATTATTAATACATTTTTATTAAACATATTTATTTACAAGTATAAAAAATATTATTTATATAAATTTTTCAAAAAAAATTATTTAAAAATAAAGTAAAGTTACTTTTATTAAATTAAAATAAAATTAATTAAAAATATATTTTTGATTTAATTATTTTTATTATAATATATTTTATGATTTAAAATAAAATTATTTTTACTAAATTTTTTATTAAATTAACATTATATTTTTTCGTAAAAATACTGTACGCACAGTATGTACAGTGCCCTGCAGTGCACGTGTACTATACGTACAGTACTTTTACGGAAAAATATAATAAACAATATACAGAATTAAGGGTTTTGGCTAATAGTTTTTTAAATATAATAAAATAGGAATTTCTTTTTTTTTAAGCAGTATTTCAGTAATTTTACCTCATTTTTTTTCTATGAAAAAAAAAAAGAGAGAGAATGGCGATAATCAGTGTGCTCCGCTAAAACTTTAATAATCTCAAAAAAAATTTACATTTTTATTAATCATAAATTAATATTTTTTACGTCAAACCTCTAATTTTCAAATTAAAATTATGACCCTGTGCTATTGATTGATGCTTAAAGTGACTAGTAAATTATAAATTACTTAACGAAGTGGAAATTAAATAAGCCATGTAAGTGTCATTGTCAACACAGCGTGTCTTAGATATTTACCAACCATCTTCTGATAATTGGAAATTTCCTAAACAAATGTATTTTAAATTCGCATTGCTGTAAATTTGTTTGTCTCTAGATATTATTATTTTATTCAGATCGTCCCTGAGCATGATTGTTGACACAAATGATTACTGGTATCATTAGCTGTCCTCAATTAAAATATTTTATCAATTTTAAACCATCGTCGAATCTTTGCTCATAATCTTTTGAAAAAAATTCACGGTGTACCATAATTTTTTTTTCAATTTTTTAAATGTATTGATTCCATGATTCTGTTTCGTGACAATGAAATCTCAACTTGTTAATTATTATTTTGAATGATCTCATTTATTTGTTCATTTTTTTTAACATGAAATCAAGGGTGGAGAGTGAGAAATTAAAGAAATGGGTCCGTCTAATAATCTTATTTTGTGAGAGGCAATCTAATATTGTTCTAAAAGAAGTTACATTTAATATTAATAATTTTTCAAAATTTAAAGAGAGACGTAACCCATAGTTAAGTGTAACTATGAGTCGATCCTGCATAGGGGTGACCTGATGTGAAAATTAATCTTCCTTTTTTCTTTATAATTTTAACCCCTCATTTGAAATATTAAAAAATGAAAATTCTATTCATTTATAATTAGATTTATGTGTAAAATTGTACATAAATTTTATTTTAAATGAATCGTATAGTTTTGTTGAGATACAAAATAAAGAGTATAATAATACTTTCATAATAATATGATGCTTAATATGAGACCACGTTTTAAAATACTTTCCCTAAAATTCTACTATGGCTATAGAGGCAAGATGCATAATATATATATATATATAAACGAGAGGGAAGTTTGAATTTAAAATATTTAGAATATATTTAATTCTATAGAGTGGAATTGAAATGGAAAAAATATATATTTAATAGATACTATAGAATAGGAATCATAATTCCTTAAGAAATGATCATTTCATCAAATGATGAAATATTAATTCCATAATAAAGTAATGAAATAATTTATTCCCTTATTTTTGGATTGAAGTTTTCATAAAATCATACTTATTAAATTTTAAAAATTCTAAAATTATATCTTTTTTTATATAATAATGTAGTTGAAGTCTTGCACTTTTTTTGAAAATTTTTATTACTTTTGTTATGAATATAAAAATATTTCAATCTTCTTGTTGAATACATCATATTTGAAATTTTTAATTACATATAATATTAATCAATATCAAATAAATATCAAGTCATCCATATTTTCTTTTAACACAATATAATTTTTTAATAACATTATAATTATAATATAAATGAATGTAACATATCCATTAATATTTTTTAATTGAATATAATATAATGTTAAGTTAAATTCATTTTAATAATTTAATATATATAAATATAAATTTAACACAACTTATTTATATGTTTAAATATAAAAATTGTAAATAAATAAAAATAATATTATCATTTTTATATAAAAATGTGCTAATTTTTACACTTTTATTTTTAGTTTAAGGGTATTATTTTCATTTATAATTTTTTTTCATTTTATTCTATCAAAATTTTATTATACCAAATATAAAAATAGAATGAAATGTCCATTCTATTCCTCACCTTAAATATAATTATAAAATAATCATTTTATTCCATTTCTATTTCCATTCTCTTTCCCATACACATTCGCATTCCATTTCATCCAACCAAACATAGCATTTGATCTTATTACAAATATCTCATATCATTTCATCTAACTAAATTTAATATTAGTATATTATCTCAAATGCCTCACCATTAGCTTGCTACCTAGTGGCTTAAAAGATACATAATTTTGTTGACGTGAACAATGTCTCATAAGTATAATCTTGTATCAATTCAGTTTTTCTTCCTTAAATTTGTTTGGGTGTTTATATGCCTATTAATTGTTAAGGAACGGTAAAATGGTTTTGATATTATATAAAATTATAATTTTATATTTAAGTAATATACAATTTTGTATAATTTTATTTTATTTTTTGGTACTTAAGGTGTCCTCAAATTTTTTTTATTAAATATGAGATTAATTTTTATTTAAAATAAAAATAATAAATAATAAATTTCTCTCAATAAAAATATTTTTAAAAATTAAAATTAGAATTCGTTATTAAATTTGAAGTATCCTGAAACTTAGCATTTAAGATTTTTTTATTAAAATTGAATTATCTTGAGATTTAATCTATTTTTATTGAATCAATTAATTATAATATGTTTTTTTTTATTATGAATAAAGAGGATCCTGTTCTTCTGTTTATGAATAATTTTTTTTTTAAAAAAAAAATAGATAGATTGTCCCACCATAGAGAAAAAAAAATGGACCAAGGAGCTTGGTTACGTAACTGAAAATTTCCATTTTACGACTCAAAAAGGACCTTTCCGTTCTCCTTTACAACAAAGGCTTCCCAGCCCACTTTGAGGGGAAGAAAAATCAAAGACGCGACCCCATAGCCAATCATATCATATCCGGGAAGCCAACCGAGTCCATCGTTCGTGGCACGGCGTCATTCTCATCAGGAAAATCTCCTTTGTGTTGACGATGGACGATGCACGATGCTCCTCCGCGGGTCCCACTGTCCCTGTCACCATGCTATTCTTCGCTTCCCACGTAGCATCAATTTGCAGTTAGTTTGGCAGGTAGCGCCACCTCCCCACCGTACTTTCTAGTTCGGGATTTTTTTCTTTATTATCCATTTATTCTTAAAATGCTGAACTGATTATCACGGTTCTCTTGGTGCTCTGAGCGCAAAACGCTCTGGATCTATCTCTTTCTACTGTAAAAAGTTAAGCACTCTTCTTCTTCTCCCAACGCTGAAGAAAAGATAGCACAATGGTTTATACTGCATCGGGAATACGATTTCCCGTTGTTCCTTCAGTCTACAAGTCATCATCTCACTCGAGCTTCAATGGCGGTCTGAGAAGCACATCTCTCTCTTTTTTCCTGAAGAAGGAATCGTTCTCTCGTAATATAACTTATCCCCTTTAGCTTGTTTGGTGACAATTTATAAGTGTTGATTTAATTACTGAAGCTGTAAGTCAGTGCATGCGGTCAGATTTGACTGGTTACTTGCCATAAATGCGACGTGATTCAGTTGGTTCTAGTTCAGTAAGTTTCTGTTGGTACTTTACTTTTAGCAGTGAAATAGGAAAGAAATAGTGATGGACGGTTGCTATTATTGAGGTCTATTAAGTTAGTAATTGTTGAACCATCAGATTCTTATACTGTTGGATTCGGTAGGTTGGAGTATGAATATTTGTTCAATTTGGAGCACTTGTAGATGGACGATTTTTCTAGTGTACGGAGTTCTTTTGCAAGATCGAGTTTGGTTCTATACGCTTCAACCTTGACCTGTTACTAAGAAAGGCATAAAGATGATTTTCGTACTAGCAGCTTGTCTCTAAACTTCAGTCTGATAGCACTCTGGAACAGGGAAGGGAAATGAAGAAAAGTAATTGTGAGATTACAATTTGTCCATCATGCAGAAGGCCATAAATTGAAGCAGATAACAATTCGGAGAATGTCCTAGATATCACTGGATAAGAAAATTTGGTACCTAGGAAAGCAGCAACATGGAGCACATTTGACCATTATGCCAAAGTGTCTTGGAAACTTCTGTTACCAATAGTTGATCTCACCATATTTTAAAATATGAATCACTCTATTCTTTTTAAAATCTGTACATGGATCTGCTCATTTCCCTTTTCTTAAATTAGGTTCAAAATGAATAATATTAGTTTGTCAGTTGATTTCCGTAAGTGGCTGTCAATATTTAATAATTGGGCAGTTTTCATTTCAACAAGATAAAATCATGGAAAGCATAAAGTAGATAATGTGATGTGTTTTTACTCATATGGCGAGCTTAAATTAAGCCTCTATTGTACTTGAAACTGATCATTCTACATTATAGGCTTGAGAGCACTTCATTAATTAATTGGTAACTTCTTGTAGGTAAGACTCTTGTTGGAAAGTTTTCCCATGATTCTGATTCCTCATCTTCCATTGTTGCTGCATCGGATAAAATATTTGCTCCTGGAGGTCAAGATAACACTTCAACCTTGGCAGATCAACTTGAAACTCCTGAAATGACCTCAGAGGATCGACAGGTACTTTCATTCATATCCTTGTGATATACTTATGCAATAATTTCTTTTACATGTCCACTATGCATTTGCATGCCTTTTCACTGCTGGGGTTTTGTTTTTGATGTCATATCATCGGCTGGTGTCTGTAGATGCAAGAATTTTCCTTCAATAATATGCAGAGATTGTACGCAGTTGCCTAACAAGATTTGAGACTAGAAGACCGTGCATTTTTTTTGCCAGTCTACTATAATAAATCTTGTTAGAAAATAGCGAATGATGGTTTTCCATAATAGCACATTTGCACTTGTTTCTATGGTAAACTATGCACAAATTAAACACAAAATATTTTTGTAGAAAAAAGAGAGAGAAAAGATAGAGGGTATTTGTGTTGCCAAATGATATTTTGGAAACTAGTAAATTGGGGCTATCAGCAGTTTACAAATAATATTGATGTCATGGCTTTCTGGGATTAGCGGAAAAAATTGCCTATGGATGCTTACCTTGTTTAGAATAGTAGAGCACTGATTGCTTGCGTGCTTTTTATTGTTAATGGTTTGAAATTTTATGTACCGTCGAACTATCTGGCCTTAATTACCATTATTTTGCTTGTGGTCATATTTAAATTTCTTAGGCCCCGAGTGCAGATGTTACTGGTATTCAGTATTTTTCTTTTCCCTAAATAGCACTGCTGTAAATGTATACTAGTCTTGTATTCTTACTCATGTCTTTTATATTTATATATCAATCCTAAATGGCCCTAAAGTAACTATTATCAATCTCCAAAACAATAGTGTTTTCTGACATCATATTCTACCTAAATCTTATTTGGATAATGCATGTTCTAGGCCCTTGAAAACTTAGATCCAACCATGAAAGACAAGGATGATGCTCAAGCTCAGCCTGATAAGGCAAAAGTTTATGCAAGTAGGGAAATAAAGGCAGAAAGGCTTGAAGTTAAGCCCAAGATCATTCCCCCACCTGGCACTGGGCAGACAATTTATGAAATTGATCCTTTTTTGCAAGGTCACCGTCAGCATCTTGATTTTCGGTGAGTTAAATTCCACCCCCCTTGTTTTCATGAATTTTGGGTGGAAATAAGGATAGGAGGGCCCTTTGGGATTGTGTTCATTTTGCAGTTATCTGGTGTATTTGGCTGGAAAGAAATGCTAGAATATTCAAAAATCAAACTCAGTCAAATGTTTCTTTATGGCATAGGATTCTATTTCTTGCTTCTCTTTGGTTGAAAGCTAATGGCTTTTTTAGAGGGTTGAGCTTCTCAAATTTGCAAAGAAATTGGACTGCAATTTTGTATTAATTTTTGAGGATTCCTTACCCTCCCCTATTGTACTCTTTCTCCTTTCCATAAAATTTCTCTCTAATCACAAAAAAAAAAAAAAAAGAAGAAAACTTAATATTAAATAGAGAGAGTACTAAATGTACTTGAGCTTGCAAAACTTTGGATTTTCAGCTTATTGCTGAAGTTAATTGTAAGGGGGTTGTTATTGCAATCATAACGATAGACTTCTTAGTAGGCTTTAGTGTTGGGGAATTGAGACTTGACAATTTGTTACTAGTATGTGATGCTAGAGTCTTGGAGTTAGTAATGTTTGAATTGAGTCACTCACATTCAAAATTTACTTGCAGAGATCTCTTCTGCTTATTTTCAACTTTAAGTTTGACTTACATTTCATGGTATTGGTAAAATTCAAAACTTTATGCTATAATATAATATATTGAAAGGGATTTCACATGATAAGGTAAACTGGCTATTTTTGCAAGCCATACTTAGTATTTTTGTCTAGCTTGGATTGCCTACTTTCCTTGCCTTAAAGCCTCATAAGGAAGAGGTTATATTAAAACACATTGTCAAAGAATATTGAACTCAAAAGCACAACCAGCGGTAATTGGGGTCTCATATCAGAAATGCAATAAAAATGGGCCAGTTAATCAGTTGTCCTTGGGAAACAAACTCTTAAGAATATGATTGACAAGAAGATAACAACTGTTTATAGGAATTCTTTTTTATTGCTGGTGTTATGATTATTTCAATTCTAAATGCATTTCATTAATATTTTTTAAAATAAATTAACTTGGTGAATACATTTCTAATTTGATAATTGAATTCCATGCCTTTGTCAGTTTGATTTATTATCAAATTTTTATGTTATTTCTGTGTTTCCCAAATTTCTGCTTTATATATAGTGTTGTGTAATATATATTTACTCATTTTGATATTAACCTAATGAAAACACAAATATGTGTAATATATATATATATATAGTGTTGAAATACATGTATCTTTGAATACAGTTATGGGCAATATAAAAGATTGCGTGAGGAAATTGACAAGTATGAAGGTGGCTTGGATGCATTCTCTCGTGGTTATGAAAAGTTTGGCTTTACACGCAGGTATTATTTCAAGCCTGTTTGATTCTTTACTTTCGTATAAATTTAGTGGTGCCACATTCTTAACTTGATTATAGTTTCCAAATCAATTATTAACCAAAAGTTGAAGCAATCATAATTTAGTTACAAAATTAGAAGTGGAACTTTAACTTATCATTAGATATTCTTAGTTCTGATGATTTGCATGATTTTCTCAAACTCTATTGAAAGTGATAGATATTAATATGAAAATATTGAATTGAGTACTGTCAATCAGACTGTCCATTCTGTCAATTCCTCAAACAGAAGTGCATTATGTGTATTTGTTTTTGGTGCTCTTACGTCCTTGTGTTATGTTTGATGTATCATGGAAAAAGAGATCAATTCACTATTTTTAACATCTCTTTTTTAAATTCTGCAATCTATCCTGAGGTCAGCCTGCAAGGTGTACAATTTGCAGCAGAATTAAATGCTGTTTGGAAAGTTAAATAACAATACTCATTATTGTTAAAGTAGTTCTATGTTTGTGTCATTAGAACTGTATTATTATATTTGTGAATGATACTAAGAATGTTAATTCTATTGCAATGGCATGCACAGCCTTATATGATATGATGTCTTTTTTCATTATGTCATGTAATACTCAGACTTTATTTCGAGCCTTTGTGAGTATAATACACTAAAGTCACTGTATATGTGAAACCAATTTGATATGTCTGATTTTGCATTGTATGTGGCCAACTCTGTTTAGGGAGATAAGGCTAGATTCATTGGTCGGTTGGCTGTTGTTGTATATGTCAATTTTGTTGGCTGCATTCTTTTTGGTATATGCACTTGTATTTTCAGAAATTAGTTCCTACAAGTAGTAGCTAAAGTTTTCAGTCCTATCACCTCTCCAAAAATACAAAAGTGTATATGCCAAAACGGAATACAGCCAACAAAATTGACATGTACAACAACAGCTAAGCGTATCACCTCCCCCCCCCCCCCCCCCAAAAAAAAAAAAAAAAAGAGTTTCCAATTTTGAATTTTAATAATAAGTCAATATATATATATTTTGGGGCAGTGCTACAGGTATTACTTACAGGGAGTGGGCACCTGCAGCTAAGGTAATTCTTGATATCAAAGCTTGTGATTTTTATATTTAATTTCTTTTTTCTAGTGTTGTATTATTTGGGAAAAAATCTTTTAGACTTTGTTTGGATTTGAAAGAAAATGGGAAAGAAAGAAATTTTCAAAAAAAAATTTCTCTCTTTTGTTTGGATGGAAAGAAGAGAGGAAGGAGAGAAATATTAAAGGTAAAATTTGTGGTTAAAATTTTCTTAACAATTCAAATTTAAAATTTTTTTTCTCTCCTATTTTCTTTCCAATTTAAATTTAAAAATTTTCTCTTCTTTCCCCTCTATTTTCTTCTCATCCAAACAGTGGGTTAGGGCCTGCTCAGTGTGATATTTAAGAGCATTTTTCCAGGTTTTCAGCTCATGCAATCAGTCTGTATCAAAACGATGTTTGTTTTTAATTTTCTTTCTTCTTGGGTAGAGTATAGAATTAATGGAGTTGTTTGAGTTGCATGAATGAACCGTGCTTTCCATCAAACTTGGTAATTTTATTAAGATTACATTGAATTTCCGAAGTAATGACACTGATGATTTATATCAAAAGAATGTGCTGAGGGCCTAAAATCACCTGTAGGAGTAATGCATTCATTTGGAACGAAAGGTAATATGAAAAATATTCTATTGGAAAGGCCAAATTCAAATTTACCTTGAGATATATTATATGTTTTGTGAAGCAGCAGTCCATGCCTCTCTTTCCTCCTTTCCTTCCCTCTTCCCAGTAAATCAGTCTTTACGTACAAATAAAGTTTAGAGAAACCTTTGGTTGTTTTGTGCATGTGTCTGTAAACTGTGAGATAATTACTGCTTCAATCTCTGAATACCTGGAGTTTTAATTCTTTTTGCTAACTATTATGGTTTTTATTGGGTGCTTTTGCAGTCCGCATCCTTAATTGGAGACTTCAACAATTGGAATCCAAATGCAGATGTAATGACTCGGGTATGTTATCTTTGATTGGCCGTTGAAGTTTATAGTTTTTGAAATATTGGATGCATCTTAGCCAAAAAGTGTGCTTATTGTAGTGTAGAATGATCAATTGATCATCCGATTGTTATACCTTCTTTCTACATTTACAGTATATGTTTGGACTAGAATCTGTGTTTTTATGTTGCTAGTAAGATATTCCCTGGTGATGCATCAAAAAAAAAATGTCAGATATCCGGGTGGCATTTGGATAAGTCTAATTATCAGAGATCTTACAATTTGAATATTCAAATATTTTATCCCCAGAGGAATATACCCCCCCCCCCTTTTTTTTGGGTTCAGTATCTAACCTATGTTAAGAAGTAAGAATTATAATATGTATCACAATTAGTGGAACATTATATGGAAATTATGTATCACCAGTTGCGCATGCAGTTGAGTATATGATGGAACAAATATTAGATGCTTGTCATGGTAATAAATACAATAAATGCAATCATGTATTTGTTGGCCAAAAAAATTGTCTATTAATTTGTTTCTACCCTTAGTTCTGTAACCCATACTATATTTAATTTCTTTGTTCAAATTCCTAGCACATACTGAACATTAAATTATAGTTATGCAAGTCAAGAGAAAGATGCAAACTACCCCCTTAAGATTGGGATGGTTGGAATTTGTGGCGCCACCCCTCCCCACCCCCCCCCCCCAAAAAAAAAAAAAAAAAAAAGAGAGAGAGACTTTTAAAACATGAAAATTCACATGCCTTGGAACCTGTCATCTATTTAATTAACTATTTTATTGAAGTATGCGGTCTTTTTAAAGGAAAATCACAATATTAATGTATGTTGGTCGATCATGTTAATTTTTTTTTTTTTGCACATAATTTCTACATTGTATAATTAATATGAATTAAATTAGATATGTAAACTTTCTATTATGTATTTGAAAATGAGTTACAAAATTATATTTGAAAAAATGATGTGGCAAAACCATCATGCAATAATATTGTGATTCTTGCTTAATTCCAAATTTTGTATAGTTTAATGTTTTGATTTTCACCTTTTCAAAATTCGACCACCCCAAACTTGAAAAGGCAAATTTGCATTTTTACCCTTTGTTAAATTGCATAGTTTCATATCAGTTGCTATAAAAATCCAAAATGTCATTTGAAGTAAGAAATGGGTTCTTTTTTAAATTCTATATGTTTTATCAATATACAAAAAATAAATAAATACAGAGTTTGGCCATAAGGACATGTGCTATTTGGAATGGAAGAGGGTTGCTGGTAGGCATAAGTCAATGAAGAAAGTCAATCCTGTTATTTTGAAGAGAGTAATAGCCCTTGTAAAATATTCTTTCTTAAAAATTGTATTGCTGGAAGGGCAGAAATCCTCTTTTTTGAACATATGCAATGTTTTAATTCTGGTGGGAGCAGCTGGTCGAATTAATTCCACTAATATACAGGCTTGTGCGGAGGGTGGTTCTCAGATTTGCCTAACTGTTCAGGACCACTCGTGTCCCTCCCAAGGCGGTTGAGGGGACAATTAATCTTTGGTTATTTAGAAAAGAAAGTGAAAAACAGATTCATGTTATGTAATGATGGATGCAATCGTAGCAAATCTTGAGGTCTTGTCATTTGTCAAGTTTGAAATATGACAACTCATATTATGCCCTGGTGGCAGTCTTTTAATTGTTCTAGCTCTGTCTAAACAGAATGAGTTTGGCGTTTGGGAGATCTTTTTGCCAAACAATGTGGATGGTTCACCCGCTATTCCTCATGGTTCTCGAGTGAAGGTAATGTTTCTTTTAAAGAGAATACAAGCATCCATATTGGCTTTGCAATTTGAGTATTCATTTTTGCAATGCATCACCAATAATGATGATATTCCAAGAGTATGTGGTTTCAATCCTTGTATCCCTTCTCAATATATTATTGTGAGAAAGAACATAAAGGTAGAGTGACATCTAAATAAGGATGCTCTATGTTCTAGCATCAGTATGTATCAAAATATATCTATAAAAATATCTCTAAGATTGGCAAGTTTCAGATAATTTTGTAATTCTATTTGTTTTCTCAACATTACATTGCTACACAAATG
Organism: Sindora glabra; assembly: GCA_020226215.1. Taxonomy (NCBI): domain Eukaryota; kingdom Viridiplantae; phylum Streptophyta; class Magnoliopsida; order Fabales; family Fabaceae; genus Sindora; species Sindora glabra. Next base: position 61,854,348 of record CM035233.1, read on the forward strand.
TAGTGGACTTATGACTTATGCCTGTACATGCTCTAATCTGTGCAAATACATTTAAATAACAGATTAAGAGACAAATTAGTCAAGGATTAAATATTCTTCTGAAAGCCCTTAAATATAACATTTTAATTCTGTTCTTACAGATTTAAGACAGTGTAGATGATATTGTTGATGGGTTAGATTTTATCACCTTGCATCTTGTTAAAACTTCGAATTTAACTACAGATGTATTCTTTTGCTTCTTAATGCTTAGATAATTTGGTTAACAGAAAAACCAAAAGAAAACGTATTAAACAGGGTCATGCTATGCATGGTACTCTCTACTAAATGTTTTTGAATGCATATTTTCAGTCAACTGAGTGTCTCTTAAATGTATATTCATAGATCCACATGGATACTCCATCTGGCATCAAGGACTCGATTCCTGCTTGGATCAAGTTCTCTGTACAGCCTCCAGGTGAAATACCATATGATGGCATATACTATGATCCACCAGAAGAGGTATGGTTCTACTTTCCATAATGTGTGTATATATGATATCAGGATGATATGCCTCATCATGCTGAGTGGTGTTTTAAGTAAATTTGTCAAATTTCAAGATATTAAACGAAGATGATAACTTTATCAGAGCAATAATTCTCAGGTGACTGCATAGACTTTTGTTAATTTTTAATATAACAAGCTATAGTTATTTTTATGACAATAACATTATAAATAAGTTGAAAATTTTTTGTTGGTATGGTTATATTCAAGTTATCTGCCATTCATCCCCGTGTTAAATGTTTTCTTTTCTTTTGCAGGAGAAGTATGTCTTTAAATATCCACAGCCAAAGAGACCAAAATCACTTAGAATATATGAGTCACACGTTGGTATGAGTAGTCCGGTGAGCATCTTTCCTTTTCTCTATTGTTTTGTGTGTTAACTGGCTTGTTCCTTTTCCAGTCATTGTTGCCTTTGCTGTCAGTGATCCAAAACATGCTAAGTTGCCCACCCTCTGCTGTTGAGTAGGGGTGGCAATTTAGGTTAGTGGGTCAGGTTTATGTTGGGTTAAATTATAGTCTTAAACCATTTATGCTAAATTCGAATACAACAGATTTAATAAATGGGTCGACCTGACCTGTATAAACCGAAATATTTATAATATATTTATACAACAACAATATGACTTGTTTAACCTGACCTAAACCTATTTATTAACCAGTTTATATTAACTTTTTGTTCTATATAAATTAATAGTTAATAAATTTATATATTATATAATTTATTATTACAGAGTTATATGGGTTCGGTTAATTTGATTAATAACTTATATAACTTAAATGGATTAAGATAGGATTGTATAGGTTGACTTGAATTCGACAAGAAATTTATTCAAGCTAGACGGGTCAACCCGTTTATAATCCAAACCCAATTAAACTTGATTTGAACTCGCATAACTCGTATTGCATCAAAAATTGCCACCCCTACTACTGAGTGCAGTTGTGTGTGGAGTAAAAAAGAACATGAATGTGTGACTGCCATTTATTTTGTTGGATTTAGTTCGTTTTTCTACTACTAAATATGTTTTCATCTTTGAGATGCAGGAGCCAAAAATAAATTCATATGTTAATTTTAGAGATGATGTGCTGCCACGCATTAAAAGGCTTGGCTATAATGCTGTCCAGATTATGGCTATCCAAGAGCATTCTTATTACGCTAGCTTTGGGTATCTCATCTTGGGAACCAATTTAATAATTTCCATTCTTCCTTTTAGATTACTCCTAGGTTTAAACTTTGTTCCGTTTTTTCACTTTTTTTGTTTCACAATTTTCTAGTGTTTGTTTTTCCTAAAATCGAAGGCCGCATTGTAATAATATTATACCCTTTGATGCAGATACCATGTCACAAATTTCTTTGCACCTAGCAGTCGGTTTGGAACTCCTGATGAACTTAAGTCTCTAGTAGATAAAGCCCATGAACTAGGTCTGCTAGTTCTGATGGATATTGTACATAGGTGATGAATGGATTTCTTGCCACTATCAATTTTTTAATTAATATCTCCAGGAATTTTACTAGTTACAACTTCTTTTTTAAATCAATTCTACTTGTTTCAAAATTCTGCTTAGACCTCATTACATTATTGGATGAATGTAGCCATGCATCAAATAACACATTGGATGGGCTGAATATGTTTGACGGAACTGATGGTCATTACTTCCATTCTGGATCACGGGGTTATCACTGGATGTGGGATTCTCGACTTTTTAATTATGGAAGCTGGGAAGTAAGCGCTGTCATGATCACATCTATTGATTTGTTTCTAACAATGTTTGCCCTCACATTTTCTTCTATGTTTTCTAGTCAAAAGTAAATGAATTAGATTTGTTGTTCATTTAGGTACTAAGATTCTTGCTCTCAAATGCAAGATGGTGGCTTGAAGAATACAAGTTTGATGGGTTCCGATTTGATGGTGTCACATCAATGATGTACACTCATCATGGATTGCAGGTATATCTTTGGTTTATTCAATTTTCTTAGTGTTTCCTAGTAATTCCTCATGACTATGCCAATGTTGGGAAAATGGCATTCTTTCATTCATACAGAAGCTTATTTTGTATTTTCTATCTTAAATAAAATAAAATCAATCTCCATTTTCATTGCTGCAGGTTGGTTTCACTGGAAATTACAATGAGTATTTTGGATATGCTACGGACATTGATGCTGTGGTTTACTTGATGCTGGTTAATGATCTTATTCATGGACTCTACCCTGAGGCTGTTACAATTGGTGAAGATGTAAGTTTCCAAAAGTTGTCATGACCGAACTTGACTTACAAATGTCTTGCATTATCATTTCAACCTCCACCCCTCTGGTTCCCCAATGAGAAAATCAGCTACACTGTTGCTAACCTTGGAGGTCTTGAGTGTTAGAATTTACTTAATAGCAGTTGTGTTTGCTTTGATGGAACTGATATTTGGTAGTTTTAGCTCAGACATTACAATTCTGTACGAAGGAAGAGAGAATTTGTGCATTGGTACTTTTGATGAACAATTTCATTTTGCTCAAACTTTGTTAGGACTTGATTTGTTCACATCTTCCTACGTTTGTCATCAACAATATCAATTCTTTGACCTTTTTTGTTTTTAAGAACTTTGTTAGGACTTCACTATTTAACATCTCCCTGCCTTTATCAACAATGATACTTACTTTTTGACCTTCCTATTTTTAGGAGTTGTCAGAGTAAAGAAACTCTAGTGATGTTCTTATGTTGGTGTAATAAAGACTATGAATTAGCTGCAATTTAGGTTAAAAAAGGAGTTAAATGTAGAGACCTTATTTACACATTCTACTTAATTCTGTTAAAACTGACGACTGATTTTTTTTTATTATAATATTTATTTATTTTTTTTTTCCTTTTCTGTTTGTAGGTCAGTGGAATGCCAACATTCTGCCTTCCCACACAAGATGGTGGAGTTGGCTTTAACTATCGCCTGCACATGGCCATTGCAGACAAGTGGATTGAGCTTCTCAAGTAACTTCCTATTATTATTCCGTAGTCCAAGCACAGCACCTTAGTTTTTCTTTCAAGTAGTCCTACCTGTGACTTACGAGTGGTCGTATTAAACATAAAACACATGAAGCGTCGGGATGAAGTGAACTTGCATATCATGAAAATAAGCTCTTCTATGTCGCCTGAAATGATGGTGCTGTGAAGCAGCATAATTGAACTGAACACTGAAACAATGATTAGAGAGGATGACTAGGACAGACCTCACCGATAAATTGCCCCTCATTTGGATTACGAATTAGCTTTCAGGATAAGCCAACAAAAATATGCACAAAAGAAAAATAGATGTCAAGATAATGCATAGAAGTATGAGAAGGAGCAGATGTGATGGGAGATTTGGTTTTCATCTATTATTAGCATGCATCTACAATTTGTTGTAGTGGTAGGCAAAGTGAAGCTAAGATTTCAGCTTCCTCAGGATGCTAAATTAGTAGTATCTTTAACTTATATAACAAATGCTAAGACCTCCAAAATCTGGAAAACTCTTGTCAGTTAAAGTACAGTTGTTTGTTTAAATTTACCTCATGTAAGTTTGTAACCTACTTCTACTGAGCTAGTCAGTGTGTTTAATAATGCATCACTTAATGAAAGATTGAATATTTCTTTCTCTTTATCTTTTCTTTTCCTTCTCCTCCTGCTCCTCCTCCTCCTCTTCCTCCTTTTTTTGACTTGGTTAATTGAGGCCAACACTAACTTGTGTACCCCCTCAGATTGCAATCTGTGATTCAAATCCTAAACCCTCTCAGACCCGTTAATTCAAATTGACCTACCAGAAAGGCCATTATCGTTTATTCTCCCTGCTAACAGTTTAAATTTCAAAACAAACTCCATGTATGAATTCTGTATGCCCTTTACTGTGTAGGAAGAGGGATGAACAATGGAAAATAGGCGATATAGTTCACACACTTACAAACAGAAGGTGGCTGGAAAAATGTGTGGCGTATGCTGAAAGTCATGATCAAGCTTTGGTTGGTGACAAGACAATTGCATTTTGGTTGATGGACAAGGTATTTCACTCTTGCATATACTCTGTGTCTCATTTATGGGCTCATTGGCGAAGCACTTTCATTGCTCTTAAGGAAGCTTCGCTCATGTTAAAATGCTGAGTGGATTAAAACCCCTTTCAACATATGCATAAAAAGCGTTGGACTGAACAAATTTTATGGAAACTAGCTCCTCGTGCTGCAGTAAGCTCTTTTGATTTTGAAAGAGGAGTTTTACCTTGCAGCTCATGAGATCCTAACATGTCAATCCTAACCAAGCTCTATCTGATTGTTTCTTGAATGTTTTGGGTTTCCTTTTACTTTGCTTTTGTTATTCTTGACCTGTGATGAAGCATTGCTTCCTGTGGTGCATAAATTCCAAACCTGTATGTTCTAAATGTACATAAGTACTTATTGTTTGGTATATTAGTGGATTTCTCAAGGGGTTGCAGTTGAAGATCTAACATAGCATTTGCCTCATAGTTGCATTAAGGACATTTGCATTCATTTTACAAGTGTGCTTTCTGTTTCTTATGTTGTTGGGTCATTTACCTATCTTTTGCCTGCTGCAGGATATGTATGATTTCATGGCTTTAGACAGACCACCAACACCTCTTATAGACCGTGGTATAGCTTTGCACAAGATGATCAGGCTTGTTACCATGGGGCTTGGTGGTGAAGCGTATTTGAATTTCATGGGAAACGAATTTGGCCATCCTGGTAAGTATGGATGGCTTGATTGTTGTTAACATATTATAGATTCAAGTATGACTTGAATGATTGTTGACTTTGATGGTTATTGGGTTACTCTGTTCAGAGTGGATTGATTTTCCAAGGGGTGCTCAACGTCTACCTAATGGAGCAGTGATTCCTGGGAACAATTTCAGTTATGATAAATGCAGGAGGAGATTTGACTTGGTAAGTTTCTGAGTTACTACAATCACATTTTGTGCACTCCTCCTTTATATTTCTGCAATCTTTTTGGTTGATTGTTTTTACTTTTTACGAGGAATACTTTTTCTTCTGCTGAAAAATTATAAAGTTTATCAAAGATATCATACGAACTGTTTGAAGAAGAATTAGTGTGCCATGTAGGCATTTTCTGCCAAACACCATAATCCTTATTGTCGCAGGCTATATACTTTCCTCAGATGTGCTACTTTTATTGTCCCATTCTCGTAATGTTTATCTACCTCCATCTTAATAGGAAGTGGGTTCAACAGTCTGCTCTTGGAATGAACTTATCGTAACCTTATATATTTATCATGAATCTTTACTTAATGAACCTATGGAGTGAGAAAAAAATAGAAACAAGCAGAACAGGACAAAGCAATACATAGGTTTATATGTAGAACTGGGAAATAATGAATATGATGCATTGTGCCTTGATTACCTTATACATGACTTTCGGCTTCCCATATCAAATTACTGGCACTTGTTTTACGGTTTTCTTTAGCAAAGATGCATATCTCGCATTTTGTATTTCTGAGGTCTAGTTGTACTATATTCAGAAAGAAAGTCGTTGACAGTTTAAGAGTCTGTTGCTTTGATGGAAAACATCTTCCATAGGAGATGATTATAATCATAATATTTAAGATAATAGGAAATGTTCTATTTGTATAATGTTAAATGTGAGGAGCTTGGTGGAAAACATCTATTTTAAAATGGAAGTTGTTTCCCTCCATTACTATGACATCAAACATCCCCCCCCCCCCTTTTTTCAATCACAAGATATAGGGGTGGCATGAAATTCCTCCACTTGTATAAGCAAATGAGATTTTTCCTAATACTCATTTGACAAAACAAATGGAGTTACAGTTTTTTGAACTTACAAAATTGATTCTGGTTTTTTTATTCAGGGAGATGCAGACTATCTGAGATATCGTGGGATGCAAGAATTTGATCAGGCTATGCAGCATCTAGAAGAAAGATTTGGTGTAAAGCCTCTTTCTTTTTCTCTTTTCATTGCTATTTCTCTGTGTCAATGGATATCCGCGATCAACTCTATTTTGAAAGGGTTCTTACCATGGATTGGTGCTAGCTACTTAACTTCTCTCTCTCTCTCTCTCTCTCTCTCTCTTCTTCTTCTTCTTCTTCTTTTTTTTTTTTTTGGAATTCTTTTTTCTAACTTGGTAGAATACTCTTACTAAGTATTTATAGACTTGGTTTTATTTTTTCCAAGAGGTGTTGCAAAAAGGAAAAATAATAGTGCTCGGCAATAACCGGGCCAAGCAAAAAGCTAAAGCTTTTATCTATGAATGGTTTTCATTATATTTCTGACAGTTCTCAATTGTTTTTACAGTTCATGACTTCTGAGCACCAATATATCTCACGGAAAAATGAAGGTGACAAAATTTTAGTCTTTGAAAGGGGCAACCTTGTCTTTGTCTTCAATTTTCACTGGACCAATAGTTACTTTGATTATAGAGTTGGCTGCTCAAAGCCAGGGAAATTCAAGGTATTGATTTTGTGTCATCACTCTGGCTAGATTATATTGGTAATATGCCTATATAGATACACAACAATCACCGAAGTAGTGGTATAATTACAATGCTTTTAGGTTTTTCTACTAGATCACTGTAAATACCTTTTAGATGGTTGTGTTGTGCCTCCCGTTAGAATAAGCACGTTACTGTTTCTGTTACACTTACGGATTACTCCACTCTCGCCGGAGTTGCTTGTCATTTTTGTTCTCTCTGGCTCTCTTACACTTGGTTTTCAACCTGGATCCTGCTTTTCTGATTCATATGCAACTAATGTGACAATTCTTGTTCTATCTGTCTTTCTATTTATTTTATTTCTTCTACTTTCTTGGGATTTTGACATCATATGTGTAATTAATTATGCTTTTTTTTTCCCTATTTGGTTCTAGATTGTCTTGGATTCAGATGATCCATTGTTTGGAGGCTTTAATAGGCTCAATCACACTGCTGAGTACTTCACCTCGGTATGGACTCCTTCAACTTCATAATCTCTTGGTTATTTCAATATGATTTTCAATTGCCTTAATGTGGATGTAATTATCCTGTTTTGGCCGTCCAGTATGGAGCATAGTTATTTTAAAGGCGCGCTTTAGCATGCGCCAAGGATAGTTGCGCCATGCCATACATGTTGCTTTGCCCAAATGAAATTGCCCATTCATGGCATGCGCAATGTGCACTATTTGCATAATTGCGAAGCGCAATGCAAGTGCGCCATTCCAAAGTAATAGATATAAAATAATTCTGTTCATTTAATCTTTGGGGGGGGGGGGGGAACGTTGTTTCATCTATTTTGTCGTTCTCTTCTGCAACTGTGAAGGCTTGCTCCAATGTCTCTTCTCTGGCCACTGGAGCAGCTTCTTCGACGGCTGCTACAACTTCCCATGCTTAGATATCTCCCCCCCCCCCCCCTCTTGATTTATTTGTATGCTCACTCCGACTAGTGCCTTTTTTTCCCTCTTGCATTGCATCCTTTGTATGCATTAAGCTCTTGGTGCATGCTTTCTCCTTTCTGTTTTTATGATTTAAAATTTCTCTTTGCTCTGTTTTTATGAACTTAATTTTGATGTTACATTTGGTTTTATGTTTCAATTTAATGCTTTAATACTATATTCTTAATTTATTGTTCAATTTAAAATATATGAAATATTATAATTGTGTACGTGTGATAAATGAAATTTCCATAGGCAATACCGTGCGCAATACACCATAATGCCAAGGAATCTCATTGGTGCTTTGCGCATGCGTAAATAACTATGATATGGAGTAAACAAGTCTGAAGTTTCTCGTATGATTTTCGCAGGAAGGATGGTACGATGACCGACCTCGTTCCTTTCTAGTGTATGCACCTTCTAGAACAGCAGTGGTTTATGCCCTTGCAAATGATTTAGTTGAATCGGATCCACTCGAGCCCTGAAGGTAAAGATTCCCGTTGAATGAAGAATGACGCAATTTGCTGCAGCACAATCTAGCCAACAAACGTGTTACTCCGAACAATCTAGTAGATAGCAGAAGGGGCAAAAATCGAAGTGAGAATATACATGAAATATCAGTCACCGTGGAAGCACAATTTATCAGTGGTGAGGCAGATCAAAATCTTGTACATGTCTTGGTAGTTAAGCTATGTATAGTTTGACCCAGTAAGTTGTTGCATCGTTTCACCATTAGAAGGATTGGAAAGCAAACAAAACTACACACCTGAGGCTGACTGCCACCTGAAGGGCATTATCTACTTGTACCTTGATCGAGTATAAGCTTTCAGAGGAGCTCTTCTTACTCGGAAAATTTGAGATTTTTATAGATTTCTCCTTAGATTTAGAAGTTGTGTAGCAATCAGATAAGTAATAATCCATGCTGTGCTAATATGGCTTAAGAAAAATTGTGCCAATAATAAACGGTAGCTCCCTTTGACCGCTACTGTGGGTTGCAAGTATTTATGAAATCCAACAATTTTCCATTTCTTCAACAATGGACGTTGTTCCATGCTAAAGTGCTAAACAGTGAAAAACCTTAGTAAATACAAAGCTGAGTATATCCCTTGAGAAAATCAGGAACATTATTTTACGATATCTATGAACGAAAGTGATCCAACTAGATGAATAACACGGAGTTTGGGATCGTTACGCAAACACATATGGGACCACATCCCTTTTCCTACGCAGAGAAAAACAATTCGTACCGATGGTACAAACATATGTTCGAGAATGCTCTATCCTGCAGCCGCACCTAATTCTTAGATAATCCAGTTAAGTTATTCAGGCACAGAAGTTATAAACCTAGGTGCTAATAAAGCTGGCCTCAGAGGCACTACCACGAGCCAGTTGATGATGTAGAACACTGGTTGGCGATGAGGTTGATGTACTTGATGATCTGAGAGCCTCGGCAAGTGGTCCTCCCATTGAAGCCACTTGATTTGACGAATTCCACCCTCCCGCTGCCCCCCAATTCAACAGAGGCTGGGCTGGTCCCGCCCTCTCATTTCTGGGACAAGTTTCTTCGCTTCCATGTCCTGTGGCTAATTTCAATGACACGTCGGAAGAAGTATTACCAGGCATTGAAATGGAGAGGCATGTTACAGAGGTAGCATTGTTTTCAGCTTCATTATTCTCAGGTTCTTGAAGCGATCGCGGCCAATCATCAAAGAAATGCCTCAGGATATGGCCATCTGATCTTCCATCCTCACCAACATTATCTTGATTCTCAAACAGACTCTTGTTTTCATTCTTGGCCCCGGAGGAACTGCAGGGCACACAGCAACATGATACCAAAAAATATTATCAGGGAATAATATGAATCAACCGGAACAGAAATGGATGTACAACAAAAGTACAGGACTTCATTTGTTTAGAGAAGTATTGTCACATTGAGAAGGCACCCTCTGCTTCTCAAAACTGTAAATTCTATAATTTGTGAGAGAAAATAACTTAGACCTCTCCAAACATATGTATAAGTCTGTCGTTTTAAAATGAATCAATAGGAACAAAAATGGATGTACAACAAAAGGACAGAACTTTATTTGTTTAGAGAAGTATTCTCACATTGAGAAGGCACTCCCTGCGGTAAATAGTAAGATTCTCAAGACTGAAAATTCATGATTTGCGAGAGAAAATAACTCAGATCTCTCCAAATAAATGTATAACTTTACGTCGTTTTCTATCAAGAGATTTATTAATATTTATTTTGTTAAGAGTCAATAAAAATAAAAAATTATGATAAAAAATTAACTAAATTTAATATTCACAGAAGTTGGGGCCACGGCCCCCGCATGGGTACAGGGTCCAGCACCTTCTCAAATTTCATTTGACAGAATTCAATTCATCTTCATTTATTCTGTTCATGGACTGTTTATTCAGAATGTGCTATTCGTACATAGTGCACCCAAACGCAAGGTTTAATTGCATTTACATTTTCCTTGCCTGAAAAACAGATGGCTAGGGTTAATTTATGCAGATTCTAAAGCTTTCTTTCCCAACTGCCAGGCATAGTGGGAACCGAGCTGGCTTTCATTGAGGTCCTACCAGCTGTGTTGCAACACAGAGATGAGGATGAAGATATTTGCCTTTTTGGTTATTTAATATAATATATAACAAAAATTAAAAAAACTGGCTTTTCCAACATCAACAAAATATTCTTATAGTAATAAATACATGGTTGACAACGAAAGAAAAAAAATATATATTAAAAACAAGATCTCATGTCCCTCCAGAATGGATCAAGCCTGCTACTGTTTAGCTCATGTAACTAGTAACCCTCAATGCCACTATGCCAGTGATTTAGTAAAGACATTAAATCAATACCTTTGATTAAGGTGGAGAAGATCGAAAGGGGATTTCACCGATGCTGTCGCCAGAGGAGGCGCAGAAATGGAGGTTGGTGTAGCACCGAGAGACCCGCGACCGCCGGTGGCGGTGGTTGGTGTGGGAAGTTCCACAGGCTTTCTTGAACGGTTTCTACCGCGATGCATGTGGCGCTCGCAGTACTTCTGTCCGGCCACGACGTCCCTTGAGCACCGCCACTTCTTGCCGTCGGTTCTCCGGCACCGGCCGGGCTCTGGATCCATGGCAGCTCTACCCCAGTACCCAGATTGCAAGACTGATTCAAAATTATAGATATAGAAAACTAATTCAAATTGATACATATAAAAAACTAATTCTTTTCCGTCAAATTGGACTAAGTCTGAGTAGTAAAATGTAGTTCCTGAGAATTTTACACACTTATTGATATAGCTATGTAAAATTTGAAAAAATTTCATGTAAAGAATCAATAAAAAGGTGGTTCTTGTTTTTGATTCACCATAATTTCTACTGTAATTGTACTATGACTATAAATACTAAACAAACCAGTAATATTTAATGCGGAGAAGGGGAAGATTTTGAATTACTAAAGAACAAAAAAGTGCAATTTGTATCTCTATAGCATAAAAGGCAGGGTCTTGTTTGGATAGAAACTTACAAGGTGGGTAATATTGTTGCAGAGGGTGATGAAGGAAATATGTGGGGGAATGAAGAAGGCTTTTCTTGATTGGCTGAAGGAGCTCAGGAGGAACAGCAGCACCAGCCAACATGTACCTGAATATCAAAGCCTGCAACTCAAGCTCCTGCCACTGAGCCAAGCTGAAATAACTCCCCATCCCTAAAAACAAGCAGCCATAAATATATAAATGAGCGGAGCTGAAACCTCAGAAAGAGTAAGAAAAGCAAATGATAGCAAGAGAACACCGATGAATCCAAAAGAAGAAAGTTAGGATTGAAAAGGAAGCGACTGAACCAACCCAGAAATTAATTTTTAAGTTCCTGGGTTTTCTGTACATGAAAGCGTTGAAAAAAGGAATAAAAAACTTACTAGGATTAAGTCTGCTATTAGGGAATGTGGAATCAGAAAATGCTGACAAGTTGCTGACTTTGGTGTTGGTGGCGGATTCAGGTACAAACAAAGGAAGAGCAGAGGCAGATGACTGTGCGTTTTGATGGGGTTCAAGCAGGGGTTTCGGCATCTTTGCAGAATGTTCATGGTCTGACTCATGCTGGTTTCTCCATTGCTTCAGATGCAAGTCCATGGAGAGAGAGAAAAGGGTGGAGTCTGCTTGCTTTTGGATTAGTTGGGTAATAAGCTTTGTTTTTGGTGTGTTGGGTCTGTGAAGAGCAAATTTGTTTGTGGAAAGCTTTTGCAGAGACTTCTGCCGTTTCCTTTATATCTTTAGCAGAAAACAGCTCTTCGACAGAAAGAGAAATAAGAGAGAGAAAGAGAAAGTTTGTTCTGACAGCAAAGCCTGCAAAGTTTGTTTTGAAGGCAGTGGGGAAGCCTTTGGAGCATTTGGAAAAGACAGTCAGACAAGACAGTTGAGAGTAGAAAAGATAGCCAAAGGAACAGTAAAATAATGAATATAATAGATAGAAGCTAGAGAGATGAAAGAACCTGCAGGCTTTTTGTCTTTCTGCTTTTGCCTTGGAAATAGGATTCTAGAGGCAAAGATAGCGGTTCAGGGTTAAGAGAGAGAAAACGACGGTCCTAGCCGGAAGAAATTCGTTTATTTTGAAGAAACATCATAGACACGCCGAGTATGAATAAATAAATTTTAATTTTTTTATATTTATTAAATTAAATTTTATAAATTTATTTTATTATATTATACTTTTCTATTATATTATATTTAATAAAACACCGATAACAATAATAAAACCTTATTTCACTAAGTAGGTCAATGCTATTAAATTTTATCATAAACTAAATTTTCAATGATATTATTCACTAAAATTTTTTTTTAATAATTTTTTTCAATGTCATTTTTAATCTTCTTCTACACTTTTTCACAAGTTAAAAATCATATGATCAATTCTTTTCACTAATATCTCAAATGATTTTCTTTGCATGTAACCGAATCACTTTAATCGATTTTCTATCATCTTCTTCTCAACAGGTACCACGTTAATATGTTATCGTATGCAATTATTTTGAATCTTGTCCTTTTTTATATGATTATACATTCATCTTTACATTCTCATTTCTGTTATCCTCATTTTTTTTACTCTTGTTATCCCTTTAGAACTTAACATTCACTACTACAAAATATAGGTAGTCATATAACGATCTGATAAAACTTCTCTTTAAATGTAGCAGGTATTCTACGACCATAAATAATTCCATATGTCTTTTTTCATTTTAACCATTCAGCTTGTATCCTGTGTATAATATCTCTATCAATTTTTCTATCATTTTGTAAAATAGATCTGAAATACTTAAAATTAGATATTTGTGGTATGATATACTCTCTAAATTTTATCTCCAAATCATTTCTATCTTACTTTTTGTTAAATTTACAATGTATATACTCCATCTTACTCCTATTTAAGCGAAAATTCTTTGTAAAATAGATCTAAAATACTTAAAATTAGATATTTATGGTATGATATGCTCTTTAATTCTTATCTCCAAACCACTTCTATTTTACTTCTTATTAAATTTGCAATGCATATACTCTATCTTACTCTTACTCAAGCGAAAATTCTTTAATTCCAAAACCTATCTCCAAAGTTCCAATTTATAATTAATCTCTTCTCGTAATTCTTCAATCAAGATTATATCATTTGCAAATAACATATATTTAGAGATATTTATATTTATATTTTAGAATATTTATATAAATATAATTTATTATATTTTTAAATATTATTATTCAAATATTATCAACTATAAATGTGTGAACCAAATTTATTATATATAGTAATTAATTATGAATTAAATTAAAATTTTCTCTTATTATAATTAATAATAATAAATTATTAATTTATTATTTATATTTAATTAATTATTAAATAAAATATACTCATACATCATGAGTGTATAGCATTTGAAGAACAATACTTGATAATAATGTAACGGACAATGTTTACATAAATATTTCTCAAACTTCCTATTTTAAACATCTAAAAATTACAAGTTATCGTGTGTTTAATCAAATGATAATATAATTTGATGATTAATTTTGTTGGGTAAAGGTAATTAACTATTGCTAATACTCCTTTTATCCTTTTTAATTTCATTTCATGCAATATAATTGATAAATTAACTAATAGCTAGTAGATAATAAATTAATTAATTATTTAAGAAGTGTTTCATAAAATTAGATGATTCAAATTACAAAATAACGTCAAAAGATATATTAATAGAAATAGATATATAATTAAAATAATTTATATTTATTTAAATATTAAATTATATTAATATAATTAATATATTTAAAAACAAAAATATAATTTTTTATATTTAATTAATTATATTTTATGAATTTATATATTTGCTTATTTACATAATTTTTATCTTATTATTTATAATAAAATTATAATTACTTATAATTATAACTACATAATTATATTTTATGATATTACATATTTATTTATATACATATTTTTATATTTTTTATTTTAAAATTAAGATATAATTATATTAAAATTAAATTAATTATATTTTATAAAAAAATATATTTAAATTTATGTTATAAAAAGTATGAGTTGTAAATTAATAAAAAGAATAAGGATAGATTTAAGAAAATTTTGAAGAGATATTAACTTATAAGTTAAAAACTATACAGGATAACTTATCAAATCGAAATTTATTTATTTTTTAATAAGTTAACATGCAAAATACTTCTAGAAGTTAACTTATAACTAATTAATTATGTAAACAAGCTAATAAGTTATAAAATAACTTATTTATTATGCAAGATGAAGTCTTTATCTATTATTTTAGATAACTATGATATGATTATAATTAAAGAGTTTCATAAATAATTTCAACTAACAATTAATTGATTTAGAAATAACACGATGAATCCTAATATTTCAAGTCTACCAAAAGATTCTAAATTTGATCCTTAGAAACATTATTATTAAGAGGGATTACAATTTATTATTTCCACATTAAATAAGAATTAGTCTCATTCCAAGAGATATGGGATACTTGGTGCAAACAAAAAATAAATAAATTTAATTTAAAAAAATAAATATTTTATTTTATTTATTTGTTCTTTATCAAATATCAATTGATGTATATGAAGTAGTTGAATATTTATTAAAAATAAAAGTATGAATTAAAAAAATAATAAATATAATTTTTATTAGTAAAAACATATTTTTATTTTTTGATTTCTATTGAAATTTTAACTTTAAAATTTCATTTAACGCAATAAAAAAATACTATATGCACAAATAGTGGGATTTGAAATTAAATTTTGAATTTTTTTACATTTGAATTTTATAGATTTAGTTAATAATCTTTAATTTCAATTTAAAATTCAATTTTAGATATTACTTTTGGCGTATATAATATTGTTGTTAAAGCAATATTACTCGCTAACTTCATTCAATTTATGTTGCATTTATACAATAAAATGGAATAAAATAAAATTATCATTTCATAATTATGTTTAGTATGGTTATAAAATGGACATTCCATTATCTAATTATGTTTAACACAATAAAATTATAAAAAAGAATAAAAAATTATTAATGATAATAATATCCTTAAAAATAAAAAAATATAAAATTAAAACAATATTAATATGAAGTTAATATTGTTATTTTTCTTATTTATAACTTTTTTTATATAATTGAAATGATGAAATAATAATATATAACTTATTTTTCTACAAACTTCTATACATAATAGAAAGTTACATAGTAATAACAACATCGGTTAGTTCAAATGATTAAAAGTTTAGTCTTTTAAATAAGATTTCAAATTTAGACTTTGTGATTAAAAAAATTGGTATTAAGAAAGCTTTATCTTTATATTAAATCCAATTTAATCTTACTCTAAATTAGTTACTACTTAATGCAACTACTAAATACTAGGGTTTTGGGACCAAAAAAAAAAGGTTACGTAATAATCATGTACTAATATTATAATATTATAGTAGTCACAAAATATTGATAATATTTAAGTAAATTAAGTCATAATTTTTAAAAGTATTTGTTACACTAATTGCTAACATTTTCTATTAGAAGAGAGACGTTAAATAGGGTTCACAATTGAAAAAAATAGGGTGTATTTAAATATATTTTTATTTTTTATTTCTAAAATTTTTCAACAATTTTTTAATTAAAAATAATGAATAAATGATATTCAATGAAACAAATAAGCAAAAAATTATTTAATTACAAAACTATCTCAAGAAAAAATAAATTTAGAAAACATTTAAAACTAATTTTATTTATTTATTTTTTAAAACAAGAATTTGAAAAAAATTTATTAAACAAAAATTTTTATTTTTTAAATTATTTTTAAAAATAGCAAACAAACTCATAATTTTTGAAATTTAAAAAATTTGATAAGAATAATTTGATCATAAACATTTTTTATAAATAATAAAATGATCATTCATTTTAAAATAAATATTTTTAATTTCACTTCATTATGGTTATCAAATATATATATATATATATATATATATATATATATATATATATATATATATATATATATATTTACCTATGTATAAAAAATCAGAGTGGATCGGCTGGTTGGATCGGAAAAATTATGAACTGACCACCTCACCGATCCAATTAACCTTAAAAATTAGTTTTGAAAAAATCAATTAGAAAATCAATGATAAATCGATCATGATTTTCATGGTTTGATTGATTTTTTAAAAAAATATTATTTTTTAAATATTTACAAAAATAATATTATTTTTACTTGATATTATATACATATTCAAAATTTAAAGTTGCAAATAGTAAAAAATTATTTTGTATATATAAATGAAAGACACATAACCAAAAAATTGGGTTTAATATTAATTTTTTTATGATAATTTAAATTATGAACTTACAAAATTTTGAAATTATTTGAAATTTTTTTAAATATTTTCATATTTTATATATACAAATTTAACTTTATGATAACTTAACTATTTTTAACTATATATATATATAAACTTTTAATTTACACTTTATATTATAATTCTGATTCAACATCAATTTAACTTTAGTTGAATTATTAAATCTTAAATTGTAATGTTCAATAACCAATCTGATTTTTAAAATATTAATATTTACAGTATTTCATCGCAGCAATCATACCACTTTCGTCATCAGATATGTTTTCCTAACGGAGCGACTTTATTGTGCTTACATGATTTTCTTTCTCTTTTTGTTCTCTGTAATTCTGACGATCACCCCGTAGTTAAAGCTTGATTGTGAAGGTGCACTTACTGAATGAAGAGGGATCACTTCTTACTGGTTCCTGTCTTCTTACCCATAGCGAAGTGGAAAAGCAAAAAAAAAACTGAAGGAAAGAAATTGAGTGAAATAAAATGGAAAGAAAGAAAATGATAAAAGAATAATATTTTGTCTTTACTTGATTAGTTGTGTGAAAACTAAGAATGTTTAAATAAAAACTTAAAAGAAAAACAATTGAATTTTATTAAATGATAATCTTGTCCACATTAAATGCTTGCATGAAAAATATTTGTGCACACAAATAATTCCTAACACAATTTACCAATCTTAAATTTCTACATAATGGTGTTATAAGAATAAAATAACGAAAATTTTATATAATTATAATTTTTTTGTTAAGTAGTGTATATTACATATATATATCACTATATTTAATATTGATATTTTATGAAATTTAATTTTTACTTATTTGAATAAGAATACCAAATACCAAAATAACATAATATTTGTTAATATTCTAATTCCATTCATACATGAATAAATTTCATTTATTCGATCTATATTATTTTTTGTTCTACTATATCCATAATTCTAACTAAATAAGGCTAAGAAAGTCGAACAATAAAAAAAAAAAAAAGTTTCCATTATCATATAGATCTAAAATCCGGCATCTCATCGGGAAAAAAAAAAAAACCCAAATCTACATTTTGGTCGATGGTCCTCGTTAGGTGGAGATGCAAAAGAAGTAATGGAAAATTACATAAAAAATAAAATTCAATATTGGAGAGAGAAAGAATCAAGGGGTAGAATGAGAAAAATTGATGTGTCAGGAATAGAGTTGGTTTAGATCAAACGGCATCGACGAGTCATAAGATACATGGTATTGTCCTTTGAGAAGGGAGAGAGAAACGGAACATTGCAAGTTCGTTTTGAGAGGAGCCGAAATGAAACAGGGGCAATTTTGGGACAATAACATTTTCTATTCAATTTCTCCTCCATTTTGCCAAGAAAAGTATATGGTGGGGCCGACTCCATTTTTGCATCAATTTTGGGATAACAACATTTTCTATTCCATTCAGCTCTTTTCCTATTGTGAACCAAGTAAAGGAAAATGGCATTTTATATCCTAATTTTTTAGCTTTAATTTCCTTTTTGCTTGTTTTCAAGCCAAACAAGCAGAGGGTTAAATTTCAAGGATATTGTAGACTGTAGCACAAGTCAAGCACATTGGACAAATCCTATTATCATGTTAATGATTTTCAATTGTTCCTTAACCTCCACGATAAAACCTTAAAACACCTGTTTAGATATCAGTATTTTGAAACCCAACTCGTCCAATGTAATCAATCAGGCTAGAACTTGAGACAAGAAATAATTCAAATCAGTCCTTATACCCATTTTAAGATTTGATCAAGATTGAAGCGATACAGTTTGGAATAAATCTAGAAATCTGCAATGAAATTGACGGCTCAATTAACCAAACTTAAATCAGTTTTTATCAAATAAAATAAAATATAATGTAAATGTCAGCACATGGGAGAGTCAAGCATAAGAGTCTTAATCACCGCGCCAACTCATCTGCTTGGTGTTTTACGTGTAATGTGCGCGCGCGCGCGTATCTGTATAAAATAGAAAAAGACTTCTTATGTTTTAAAATATTACATAATTATATCATGTATATATTACATTATTTCATATTAATTATATTTAAATATACATTATTTATTATTATTCATGCACACTAGACACATATATATTATTTTTATAAACATAAATATGTTTGATTTTAAAAGAAAATAGTTGTAATTTATTAATTTATCTTTAATTTGTTAAAAATTAATCAATATATAAAGATAAAATACTAAATGATTCTTAATTTCCTAAAATAGCATATAAACAAGAACAAAATAATTTTTTTAAATGATGGATAAAAATAAAGAGAGTAATAATTGAAATTTAATAATTTTTTATATTTTATATATAAATATATGATATATAATTTTGTACATATAAAATGTAATAATATTATACGCATAAAAAATGGAATTCAAAATTGAATAACTCTTTTATATCCATTAGATTAAAGTTTACAAATTTATTCTATTATCCTATATTTAATAACAAAGAAAAGAAAAAGGAAAATTATGAAAAAACTTATAAAGATAGAAGATAAGGTTGAGAGAGAAAAAATATCATATAGGAATGTAGGGTTGCTTTTAGTAACATTTAGTTCATAAAATTTTTCTTATATCTCTGAAAATATTTTAAAGGAGTATAAGATTCTCATATTTAGTTTAACCTTTAGAAAAATATTCTAATCCAAGAATGTGGACATTCTAAGGAATGTTTTTGACTTAATATTTCTCAAAAATATTCTTGTAGGAGATATAAGTATACTACATTTCCATGAGAATACTTTAATAATATAAATGTGTTATTTTATCCACTTTTCTAATAAGATCTTATTACTATTGATACTTCATTTAATGCCAACCACCATCCATTGCTATTAACTATTGCTCCTACCATCCATCACCACTTACCAATAATCATTAATGCTTATCGTTAACTATCATCTATTGTCAATAATTATTACTAATTAGTAGAGGTAGAAATAGGTAGAGTCAAGCTAAACTTTATCTTAAATAGATTAAGCTAGTTTTGTAAATTATTGGCCTTAGCCTTACTTCTTAGCTTACTAATCATTAGCTATCACCGTTGACCTTACCAATCATCATCAATGCCTACCATCAGCTATCAGTTATCACCGATGATTGTTGCTAGCCAATAGAGGTGGAAATAGCTAGAGTCAAGCTGAAATTTACCTTAAATAGGTTAGACCACTTTTATAAATTATTGGTCTTAACCTTACTTATTAATTTATATAAAGTTAAAATTTAAGTTTAACTTAACATATTTAAAAAATTTGGTCTAACTTGTTAACCTATTTAAAAGCCTATTTATTTATATAAAACTTGAAATAAAGTAACAGGTAAATGCCTTTAAAGTAAAAAATAAATTAATAATTAAATTAAATTTATATATAATCGTATGTATTAAATTATATTAATATTATATATATGTCTATTTTATAGATCTATACATTATTACTATATATAAACATATTAATTATTAAATAAATTGATTTAATAGGCTACGAAATCAAGCAACTAAGAAAAATAAGTCTAACATGTTTATTTCAATAGGCCTATTTATTAGTCTTGACCTAAGATATTTAGATAAAAAGGTTAAGTTAGCCTAAGTAAAAAATAAGCTAAGCATTAGGCTTCTGATAAGTGGCCTAACCTATTTTCACTTTTACTAATTACCACCTACTATGAGTAACTATTATTACTATCACCAATTGTAAGTGACCTCCATTAATCACCACTTATTACTAATGATCATTATTGATTACTATTCATTATTGATGACTTCTGCTAGTTACCACTTACCATAAGTAACTACCACTACCATTATTATTGCTGGTGATTTTCATTAACCACTACCTACCACTAATGACAATTATTGATCACTTCTTAGACCATTTATAATAGTTGACCACTCAATTTTTAATAAGGATATTTTTTATGATATAATAATTTTTTTTAAAAATGCAAATTAATCAAAACATAATATTATGATATTTTTAAGAATATTTTTAAATGAATGAAATATGATAATGTCACATTCTCAATAATTAAATTCTCAAAAATCACATTTTTAATAATATTAAGATTCTTAATAATGTATGGTTATATGAATCCAATGCCACCTTAATCACAAATAATATCATACAAATAGCCCTCTTGGTAAAAAAAAGTGTAAAAGATAAAGGGTTAAATTGTTAGATAATATTACTTATTTTTTTAAAAAATAGAAAATAAATTTACTTCATATATAATGTAATAGATAGAATTAAAATTTTAGTAAAAATTAAAAAAATATTGCTTGTTTACTATTTTAATAGTTTTTTATTTTTATATTTTTAAAAATAAAAACTTTTATGTAGGTAACAATTTTCATAATTTATTTATAAAAATTATAATTTTAAATATGTAACTTAAAAATAAAAAATAGAAATAATTTTTACGGGTCCATTTATTTACTATTTTGAAATATAATTTTTTATTTTTAAAAGTAAAAGAACCTATTTGATGACTTATTTTTAAAAATTATGACTCTAATGTGTAATTTAAAAATAAAAATAACTTTTAGATATTTTTAAAATCTATTCTCTAATTTTTATATTAATTTTATAATTAAATAAAATATTTTTCTTATTTACAACACCTACTACTCTTTATTTTTTATTTTTCTTTAATCAAAAATAATTTTTTGAGAGTAATTTTTGAAAACATAAAAAAAATCCAAACATACCCAATATATTTTTGAATTTTTTTTGTTTTTATGGCAATTTTATAAAAAAATTGTTATTTGTTTCACCAAGCTTTCTCTATTGTTTATTTTTTTAAAATCCAAAAATAATTTTTAAAAGTAACTTATAAGAATATTTCTTAAAAAATAATAAAATAAAAATATAAAAAACACTAAAAATTTATTTTTCCCTTCTTAATTTTTATAAAACATCAAATAAAAAAGAAACAAGAATACTCTTCAAAAGATAAATAAAACATTTCTACTATTGTGTGTAAAATGCCTTGTATACATTGTAACATTTCAACATGATACTATTACTTCCTATCTTGTAATTATGGCTTTTGTGTATGTATTATCATTAGTCGAGATGTATTTTTGTGTTTTAATTTCAATTTTTTTATTGATTTTTATTTGGTTTAATTTTATCTTATAACCTTAAAAAATGAAGCCATATTTAAATTTTGTCAACAAATTAGTTAGAATGAAAAAAATTATAAATAAAGCCTAACCAATAATAGTTTCAAAAAAAAATTATTAGGAGTTACTATGGTTAGAAACTCTCTTAATTAGTTGATTATGTGCAAAGATAATGTCATGCATGAATTCTAATAATTTTTCAAGTGACTGAACTCTATTGATTTTACAACTTAGTAGTTTTGTTTAATGATAAGGTTAATTTTAGGGGGGCTTAAGCTTATACTAATTGCATTTTTATTAGAATTTGAATTTTTTATTTGACTTTTTTTAATATTTTAAAAAATAATTTAATGATAAAAACACTCCATTTTTATAAAAGTTTAAAATTTTTATAAAATTATGTCAACAATAAAATGTTTTATTAATGAAGTTTTATTAAAAATAAAGCTATTGTTGAAGAATCCTAATTGTGACACAAAAGAAGGCCTTCGGCCAGGGGCATTGGAAAAAAGTCAAAGGAGAAATTTGATCTACTCAAGCATAATACGAAAAAGTGTAAACAAAAGCAAAAAGATTCTATAGGAGATACATTAGGTTTAAAGAGGTATAATAATATGGTAAAGGGACTAATAGAGGATGAAAAAAGGGGACTTAACATATAAAGCTATAAAAATGCTTTATTAAGGAAGGATGCTATATAAGATAATACTGATGTAAGGTATGGAGAAAAAGAGGTCCAATTTTTTTAACACCGATGTTTGAAATTATTGACATCAATTGTGATTATTATTTAATGAAATTCTCTTTTATGGATGATATAGACTTTGTCTTAATTGGGGAACCATGGATGATTTATGATTATTACTTGGTGGTATAAAAATGGCTTTCAAATTTTAATTAGGTACGAGCTTCAATTGATAAAATGGTAGTTTGGGTATGTTTTCTGAAGCTTACGTTAGAATATTATGATCATAAATGTTTGAAGACAATTGCATATAAAATAGGTAAAACTATGAAAGTGGATGTTATAACATGGAAAAAAATTAAAAAATATATACGAGGGTATATGTGATAGTTGATTTGAATAAGCCTTTGCTCCCATAGTTTAGGATAAGAAATACTAATATTAAGATTAAATATGAAGGGATGCATTTCATATGCTTCCATTATGGGGTGTATGATCATTATATGGAAAGGTATCCTAAAAGATCTGTTCAGCATAAAGAGTTAGAGAAAAATATTCAAAATAAGGATTATACCTTATTTGAAATTCAAAGCTAAAGATATGGAGGTTTTAAAAAGAGATCAATATGAATGATAAAAGTGGCCATGAATAAAATATGAAGATTAAATGGTAATTCGAAAATCAAATAAAGGAAGAAAGGGAAGGAATTCAGAATAATTACCTGATAATAAAAGTAGTAGGAAGAAAAATGCTAAAGTTCAAAATAAGATAACTTCCTATTTTATAGCATTGACTAATCCAATGTTTGAAGAGAAGATTTTACAAGAGAGAATGAACAAAAGTCTTAATTGAATAATTATCAAAACATCTTTTATTTGGAGGTTTAGGAGAATTCATTATTAAAAGGTAGTTTAAAACAAAAAGGAGCTTAAATGATGGATAGAAATTTAAAAATCACAATGATTAAATTTATATATGCTAAAAAGTTTATGCATCATGCCAAATTGGACTTTCATAGTGAAACAACAACATAGTTAAAAAGAGAAAATGAAAAAGGCTAGTGGCAATTTGAAGAGTGATACTAATCAATAATTTTCATCTACTTAATGTAAAGACCATTTGATGTTGAATTGGATAATAATGATAGGTAAAATGTGAGGGAAAAAAGAATTGTTATAAATCCTTCAAACCTTTTGAGTAGTATAATTCACTTGAAAAATATTACAAAAAAAAAAGAATTAAGATCCAAATTCTTCAAGAGTGAATAGAGTTCTAAATGATTTTTTGGCAAATGGTATAGTTCTGCTCAGTTCATGTTCTTTTAAAATGCAAGTTAATTAGATATAATGGTTACCATTCTTACATTTTTTGTTATTTATGATGAATAAAATATTTGTCTGGAACTATAAAGAGATTGAAAAACCTGAGTTTGTATTGAATGCAAAAGAAAAGGTACAAAAGTATAAGCCTAATTTCCTAGCCATAATGTAGACTAAGTCTCTATTTGAAGAGGCTAATGAGATTTTTTAGCAACTCCAATTTTAAAAATATCTAATTAAAGAAGATAGAGGCTATCTAGTGGAATTTCAATAAAGTGGAAGGATAAGAGATTAAATATGATGTTAATGGTTCACTCTCCTTAATATATGCATTTTTTAATTCAATATTTAAATAAGGAAGAATGATTTTTCATACTAGTTTTTTCAAACTTTCATTATAACTTACAAAAGGAAAAGAGATTACAATTATTAGAGCTATCAAGATAGGTATAGGGTTCTTGGATATTAGTTGGCAATTTTAATGAAACAGTTAGAGTTGGGGAGAAAAAGAAGGAACTTTAATTATTACTAGTAGATGTAAAGAATTTACTGACTGGATTGAAAAGTATAGCTTATGTGGCATAAGTTGGCAAAATCCTATATTCACTTGGAGGAGACCTCTAATAGAGGTTTATAAGATAGTGTTTAAGAAGATGGATAAAGCTTTGTCTAATGATATTTAGAGAATGAAATTTGTTATTGCAGATGTTAGGGTACTTTCTAAAGTTTACTCTAATCATCATCCTTTTTTGTTAAAGTTACATGGTGGTATAATAAATAGAAAAATAAACCTTCTAAGTTTGAATCAATATAATTCTTTCATGATAAGTTTAATGCTTATGTAAATGACAATTAAAGGGATGTCACGACTTTTTAAACCATAACTAATATGGAACATGATGACTTGATTTCTACTAACTTAATTTACACCTACTTATGGTCTTAAACATATGCTTTACTAGCAAAAACATAATATTTTGGATAAAGTTCAAAATATATACAAATAGATGTATATTTATCCAAATTATCATAATAAGGTAGATAAACCTACTTGCTTACCCTTGTGATTTATGGTTAAGCTAATTTAACTAACCTTAATACATGCATAGCAACCTTATACTTTAAAATCCAACATTATAAGGTCTAGGAAAAATATTTCTATTTACTAACAAAATAACCTCTAATGGCTACCTTGTACAAAATAAGCCTAGAAGAATTTACTTCCACTATAGTAGTAGTAGAGGAGCTTCTATAATAGTATTTGTAAAATTTAAACAAATAAAAAAGTGAGTCTAAGATTTAGTAAATAAACAATTTACTTGAAATTAAGCATGCAAGAATACATGCCATATTCTTACCATTCAAATTATCCTTTAATGCACAATTATATAATTGTATGCAATCACTCCAATAAGCAATAACATTTTCATTAGAATAAATATAATAAATAAATAAGTAGGAATAGAAACATAATTAAATCTACTTGTGATTCTTGATCTATTTTATCTTTTTATAAAGCCAATCTTATCTTTTCAAAATTTGCATTATCTCTTTACAAATATTTATCATATCTAGTTTACATCATAATTCAATTATTTCATCTCCCCTATTCACAAATCTCAACATAATAATATTCTATATTGAGATTTTAGTATAAAAAATCAAATACAAATACATTCATATGTTAAATATCTAAATATGTAATTCATATATCACCACAATATATAGAATTCCATAAAATATGTAAAATTCGAAGTAATAGAATGATAATCAACTATATAATTAACTATGATATCCAAAATCAAAATTTGATCCCATAGTTAACTATCCATCCAAAAAGCAACTTTAAAGGTCATAGTTGACCATAAGTATCCAAAGAGCAATATTTTTTAAGATAATCAATTATGTAATCAACTATAAGGTTTTGAAGAATAATTTTCAGGGCTACAGTTGACTATAGTTGCAATTTTGTAGATTTTCTAAAAATTTTACTAACCATTTAGCATTTTGACTTCAAGATCTTAACTTATATCATCTCAAACTCAGTTCATTCACCAAATCAAATACCAATAATGGTATTCAATCTAAATTTAACAAGAAAACATATCACAAATGAATTTTTGTAATAATCAATCCTACAAATTCAATACTTATTAATTTAACTTCTAACTAATTCAAAATCATACAAAACTAATTAAACTAAATAAATTGCTTATTTACCTAAGTATAGAAGAAAGGGTTAGAGATTGCATAGTTAACTAGGTTTGCCCTAACCATTTAGATCCAAAAAATATGGGAATTAGTGTTCACTTGATCTCTTTACTCTAAATGATGAATTGGAATTCAATTTATACAAAATCTTAAATCAAATAATTACTTTAGTTAATTGAAGATCTTTAATGATTACTTGAAGTTGAATTACTTTATTGTTGTGTTAAATCAAAAACAAGAAGATGTGAAGTGTGCTTGTTGGAGAAATAAGGCATTAGTTTTTGCTTGTTGGGTTTTAAGGGTAGTCTAGGAATTTTTCATATATTGAAGGGTAAAATTGTACACTTATACTTACTCCTAACTATACATTAATATTTAAATATTTTATTCCTCCATTTCTTCACTATTTTCCTCATATTTTACCATAAAATCTTATTATTTTCTATAAAATTCTTATATTAAAAATAGTTATAATGATCAAATAATTTTTTTTGTATATGAAAATATTCTAATTATTTTTATTTTTTTAAAAAGTGTAACAAAGGATGTTACTATTGACATTAACCTTAAGCATATGAAGAATATGCTTTTAACTTGGAATAAAAAGGTTTTTAGGGACATTAGGAGAAGAAAATCCCATATCATGACTAGATTGAATAATGTTTAAAGAGTTATAGGAAAAAATAGTATCTCTATCTTGATGTATTGGAATAAAATATCCACAAAGAGATAAATATAGTTTTTAAACAAAAAGAGTACTTTAATATTAGAAAGTTAGAAAAAATGGATACAAAATAGGGATAGAAATACCAAATTCTACCATATGAAGAGTTCAATTAGAAGAAAAACTAATAGGGTCACTATGCTAAGAAATGGAAATAAGAATTAATGGAGGATAAAAAGTAATTATTAAAGCTATTGAATGAGTTCTATTAAAATTTTTTCACTAAAAAGAATAATCCATATGCTAGATTGAATACATCAATTACATTTCTTGTTCTTTAGGCAAATGATTTGTCTATTTTGGCTGGGAAACTAACTCTTTTTGAAGTGAGAAGGGCCACATTCGACATGGAAGCAATAAAAGGTCTAAGGGATGATAACTTTTCTACTTTATTCTTTTAGGCTAATTAAGACAAAATTGGATAAAATATTTATGAATTTACTTAAGTAGTATTTGAAGAAGATGAGGGTCTTTATAAAATTAATCAAACTTTATTAGCTTTAATTATAAAATAAGAATGTTATGAATTTATAAACTAATTTAGACCTATCTCATTATGAAATGTGAGTTAGAAATGTATAACCAAGATTATTATGAATTAGATCAAAAAATTTCTTTCGAATATGATATCTTCCTACTAAGTGAGTTTTATTCTAGGATGATGTATTAAAGATAATATTATAGTAGTTAGCAAAATGATACACTCAATGAAGAAGAAGACTAGTAAAACAAGTTATATAGTTATTAAGATAGATCTTGAGAAAATTTGTAATAAATTGTATTGGGAGTTTACTGAGGAAATTTTATTTAAGATAAGAATTTCAAATAAATTAAGTAAGATTATTATGAAATATATTAGTTCCTTCATTATGGATGTTTTATGGAATAACTTAAAATTAAAAGAATTTAAACTAACTTAATAAATACAACAAGTTAATCATATTTCACCATATTATTTTATTATATGCATAGAGAAGCTAACAATTTTAGGCCAAAAAATGAAAGGCAATCAAGTGTAGCAAAATTAGATCTTTTATTTCTCATTTGATGTTTGTCAATAATCTTATTTTATTTGCTAAAGCTTTTATGGAGCAGTTCAAATGCATTAATCAATGCTTTGAAAATGCTTTTAAATCTAAAAGTTTTTTCTCTAAGAATATCTTTAATGAACTAGCCATTAACATAGCTAATTCTTATCATTTTTCTCTTATAAGTAATTTGGGTAGGTATATAGGATTTGAATTATTTTTTGTAATTAGAAATAAAAAAGCATTATGATCATTAAATGGATAAAGTAAGAGCAGAGTTGGTTGGATGGCAAACTAAAACTCTTTCAATAGCTGGAAGAGTGACACTGGATCAGTTAATTTTATCAGCTATATATCAATACCATATGCAAGTTGAAAGATTACCAAAAAGAGCTTATTTAGCCAAAAAGAAATTATAGAGAGATTTCATATAGGGACATGATAAAGGTAAAAGAAAAGTCAATCAAAAAGATTAG
The DNA here is from genome assembly GCA_020226215.1 of Sindora glabra. Classification (NCBI taxonomy): domain Eukaryota; kingdom Viridiplantae; phylum Streptophyta; class Magnoliopsida; order Fabales; family Fabaceae; genus Sindora; species Sindora glabra. The sequence continues at coordinate 61,882,774 of CM035233.1, forward strand.
GCAATATTCATTTATTCAACCAGGAAGTGTTATCCATAGTATATAAGTTATTTATCTTCCTAAAAAAGATGTTAGTGCAAATAGTTTAGCATAAAATGGTGATACTATAGGTGAGTTCATGGTCAATAATGCTTATTGATGCTTAATGAAGTACATTTAGTCTAATTCGAAAGAATGCTAAAAGGCTATTTGGAAACTTCAGGTATCACAACATGTTAGATTTTTATCAAGTAAGCTTGTCATGGGAGGTTATTAACAAATACTTTCACTACTAAATAGGGCCATGACTCTAAATACTAAATTTTACAATAAAAAGGAAGAATTAATCCTTCATATGTTGAGAGATTGCCAATTCGTATGGAAATTTTCAAATCTTTTATTCCATTTGATTGGTTAGTGAAATTTGGCATGATAAAGCATGAAGGTTGGTTTAAAATTAATTTATTTAGCAAAAACATAAATATGACATATTCTAATTGAAATATGATTTGGGCTATAAGCTATTAGTATCTTTAGACTTTGAGGAATAAGGCTATTTGTTTAGACAATTTTGAAAGACCTAGCAATCTATTCAAGATTATTCTTAAATATTTAGAAGAGGTGTTCTTTGCTCTTAGGAAAATAAATAAATTATCAGTGAGAAAAATAGGTGATGATGATTAAGTAAAGGTGAATACAAATGGTGAAGCAAAATCTAATTTCGGTTTAATAGGTTTTGATAAATTAATACATGATATTGTTGATAACCAGATTAATGGATTTATAAATCCTTTAGGTACTATTCTTCTTTCAAGACAAAATACTGGAGGGCTATCTATGGGCTCCAAGTAGCTTAGAAGTTATGCTTTAGGAAGATTTAATGGAAGTTAATTCCAAAGCTCTACTTATGTATTTGTCAAATCCAAAATATAAAAGTGCTAGGATAATTCAGAACATTTGAAACCTTTTAAAGCAAAACTGGGAAGTAAATGTCATGAACTAGTTATGTCGTGACTAGTGCAAAATCATTTATCCTAATTGCACCAGCTTAAACTAAGATTAACATTAAAGGAAACAACATATAGAAGTTAATATGTCTATACTTCTATGGTTAGAGTAAAATGAATATAGAAATTGCAATTTTACTTTTTCCATTTACTTTGAATATTTTAACATACAAATGTTGCTCCAAAAGAAAAATTTGACTAACTTATATGCTTTCACCATACAAAGTATAAGTTGGCCTAACTAAGCCTTGTAATAAATGTTTTCTCATAGAATTTATTCCATCACAATTCTAAATCCTATCAATTATAGTCATGGCCTTGGTTGGTAAGTCTATAGGTTACCATAATAAGAAAATAATTACACTTATCAATGTTGTTTGGCTCATAAAATAGAAAGAGTGAACCTATCTATTAAGGTAAAGGTGGTGGTAGTGCATTAAGTTGAGTGTTTGAAAAAAATATAGGAAAGTAAATGCAAAAGCTTAATAAGTTAATATTCTACTTAATAATTAAATTAATAAATTAATAATTAAATGTTAACATTAGTTCATGAATAAAATAATTAAACCCCTATATGGACTTACTAGAATATAGTTTGATAAACTACATGCACAGTGTCACAATGCAATATGATTCATTTACTAGCCATATTATCAAACTTGCCAAAGAAAGTTAGCATTGTATTTATCAAGGATAGCATAATTATAATGGCACAACAAATAATCTTTGTTGTGACTTATAGTCATCCTTATCTATTCATAAATTTAATCTTATCCCTTTAGAATCAACATTATCCTTTCACAAAAAGGCACCTCTATCCGATGAATAGATTTGAACATAAGTAAAGTTCTCCCTCGTCATCCTCATTGCATAATTATAACATATACATAAGTAAAACATTATAGTTTCTTTCCTAAGTAATTTCCTATGAAATACCAAGTCCATTCATAATCATTTGATTCATCATAATATTATTTATTCTTATACAACATATATAAGGGGTATTATGCAGTTAAAATTCTCAAAATATGTAAAATTTCAAAACATGTAGGGGTGAGTTGATTCATACCTTATAAAGAGTCTTCGTCAAGGTTGAGTTGATTGAAGAATTAATTCAAGCTTAACAAAGAGTTTCTGTTAGGTCTGAATCAATTGAAAAACTAATTTATGCCAAAATGAAAGCACCTTGTGTTCACTAATTTGATTAGGGAATTGGTTTCCTCAATAATTTTAGGCCTAATATTGATTAGTGAATTAATTCAACTTTGAATTTTTGTAAATTTTGCTCAAAAGTCATTGTTAATGTGATATAACTAAACCTAAGTCTCAATCATATCCTTGAATTTCTTAAACAAATCACCATATTATATAAAAAGACAGGCTATAATAACATAATTCATCACACATTTCATCATTTCCAAGTTAAAATTACAAAATCTAACCATATTTTCCTTAAAGCTCTAACATGTCTAAAATAGCATGATTTCTTGAAATCAAGTAAAAGTCAAAATAAAATACTACTCATTAGTTAGAGGTTGAGGCAAAATTGATGTAGGATTGGGTTACCATATACTAAAAAGGAAGAATTTCTCAAGTTAAGGCACCATTCCCCTTTTAAACTCACTTTACCCTCATACAACCAAATCATGGAATAAGAAGAGATTTAGCTACAAACTTATTGAAATTAAAAGAATAAGAAATTTCTTATCTTGTTGACTTGATTATTAAGGAAGAAGATGAAGATTAAGAGATGAGTGGAGAAGAGTTAGAGGGTAAGGGAAAGTATTTTTAAGAAAGATGAAAAAGAATATAAGAGTTATAGTGTAATAGGGTGACAACAAATATAAAATGGGAAATGGTATAATAGGATTCCTCCACACCCACTTAATCAAATCATCCTATAATATAAAATTATAGATATCTTTAGTAGCTTAGCACCTCACATTCCAAATGTTGTTATGCCATTCCTAAGAGAATTTATTTAATCACAATGGTTTCACTATAGATTTACTCATCAATTTTCCCCCCTTAGAAATGTAGTTGAGTTCTCCTAATTATTTCTGGTATAAGAATTTTATTTAATTTCACCCTAAAATTCTTAAGCATTGGGCTAATTAACGATTTGCTAGTCCTAATACCATTAGGTGTAGTAGTGAAATTCATGCACACTTGCAAGGAAGACAATGTGTACGCAAATTGGTAAGTTAATCATAATATCTCTCCAGATCCGGGCTTACATGAATTCTTCAAGATCCCTCCTCAGATGGCACATCTTTATCTTCATGATGTTTTAAATGTTTTCAGGACAAGTTTATTTGTTTTGAGCATTAACCCTTTTTATTTACCCAAAGAAAAAGGTTATGTTAATGAATTAAAAGACATTTGTCAATTTAACTCAATATCAAACCCAAATATTACAGCACACGAGTTTTCAACATCGCTTTATTTTCAAAACTAGAGCGGAAAATTGATTAAGATAAAAATTATTAAACAAAATTGAAATATACGTGAAAGTTAATTAGTACAAAATGTACATTTTAACCAACTTTTCCATGCTCCTAGTTCGTTATGGATTATGAAAAATACTTGTACATATACACTCTAATTATAAAATTACAGCATGGATCATAATAAAGGAAGCTTGACCCTTTAAAAGAGTAAGTGGTTTTAGTACTGGATTATCATTTTATCGTTAAATTTGTGAATTTTTTATTTGGTTTATTTATTTTAAAATTTTGAAAAAAAACTAATTGTGAAAATACTTTATCTTTTAAGAAGTTGAACTTCTCATAAAATTATCATTATAATATATATTTTTGCTCTCATTTAAAAAAATCAATTACAATTCTTAATGCTTTCAAATTTTGAAATTTATAAAAATCCTCGAGACAGAATTATAAATAACGTAGTGAATAACTAACTTATTCCTACTAATTAGGACTTTGTGTGGAGGACTTATACGATAGGGCGGGTGATAGATACAATTGCAGATGGGATTGTGGCAGAGGCGGAAAGAAAATTTAAGTAACTGGGGGGGGGGGGACATATAAATATAAATAAATTAAATATATATAATTTTTATTATTTTAAATTTATTTAAATTTTTATTCAAATAATATTTTAATTAAACTTAACCTTAATTACTAAGATCATGATTAAGGATTATTTCATTTATTTAAAGATCATTTTTTAGTATTCAGATTAAATTTAAATTTTTTATGAATCTAATAATATATCTTAATTATTAAAAAATACTAATTTCAAAAAGTAATAAAATATATTATTTTTTAATATTTAAGTTTAATTTGATGTAATAAATAATGTTTTAATAGTAGGATTAAAAATCATTAAATACAGTTAGATACAATATCTTAAATTAACTAATTTTTATTTAAAATTACATATGCTTAAATGTGGATTTGAATACATTTTTTTTCATGTGTCAAATAATTTAAATAAATAAATCAATTAAGAAATAAAATCAATCTCAATTAAACTCTATAAAATATATAATAAATAACGTCTTGCGAAGCTATATGAGAAATCAAATTAAAATAAAATTACTTTTTTGTCACTGATTTCATTTATTAAAAAATATATATATTTTTAAAATATATATAACGGGGCAAAATTAAATTTTTTATGGGGGCAAAAATTATCTTGTATATATTATGTCCCTAAAAATTTTTCAAGGTTGCGGGGGTAATTGCCCCGCAATCTTGAAGATAAATAATTACCCCCGCAACCTTAAAGATAGATCCATCTCTGGATTGCGGTTTGATCCGATAAAACTGTTGCAGAGGTTGCGGTTCGAAGCCTCTTATCATTTTGGTGCTCTCTTTTTTCTTTCATTATTTTTCTGGTATTTGTAGAATGATAAAGATATAAATTTTATTTTGCATTTCACTATTTTTTTATGAAATTTATATTTTCAAATAAAAATAATTATACATCTATTTTTCCTTAGAAATGCACCAAATCTGTTACCTATCCTAAACTCCTCCTTTTGTTTTAGTTTTCAACGCTCCCGATTTGCAAGAGGAATATTGTTTTTTGGGGAACTGAAATGTCTTTTATAGTCTATTTCATAGTTTAGTAATATTAATTGGTAAATGAGATTAAAAAAATGTATATGGCTTAGTTTGGTGATAATGTTTAAAATTTTTGGAGTTAATTTTTTATATGTTTCGAAGGAGATACTCTATCGAGCGTTGTGAACAATACTTGAAACGTTCTTGTCATCTTGTGTCTTAAATTTCATGGTGAATTATTTATAATATATAATTGATAAGAAAAAAATATTGTCTTAATGTAAAATCTGATTTTTTTGGGTAATTGAATAGGTTCATTTTCTTTCAAATAAATAGAAAAATTTTAATTCTTAATCTTTCTTGTTTATATGGATAATTATGATGTATATATTCGGTTTGGTTGAATAAGAGGATTCGAATTTTCAAAATAGCCCCTAAGAGAGGAGAAATTATTTTAATATTATAATATTTTAAATAGTTATTCCATCTCAATAAATTTTACTTCTCTATTATGTAAGATATATTTCAAAAGTAAAATGAATAATCATAGCTGTTGATTGAAAAATCAACTCTTAAGATTTAATAAATAACAAGTTATTGAAAACATAATTTTTGAATTTATAATTATCTAATACTTTAATTTTCTCACCACTAAGTGTAATAATCCATTTTATCCTTTTAATTTTATTTTACATTTTAGAAAAATCAAATCCATTATGATCACTATTTTAATTGCGAAAAAAATATAATTCATTTATATGTATGACTGCACTAACATCTTATGAATAATAAAGAAGATAAAAATGAGAAATAAGCAATAACACTATTACCCTTTGTTTGCCATGATGACGAATAAAACTCCATTTCATTTTCAACGAACTCTTCTTTTAGATAGTATTTGGCTTTGGATAAAAAAGAATTTTTATTTTATTTATTATTCCTATTTTAATTATATTTATATCACTATAAAATTTATAAATTTAGTAAAGATTTTACAAGAATTTATTTCATTGACCTAAAATGCATATTATATATAAATTGTACCTTCTTTTTAACATTATATTTATCATAATTCTATCAAAATTTACTTTTTAATTGAATTTTATATATTTTTAATACATTCAAAACAAAAGAATTTATTTATAAATGAATTGAAATCATTATTTTTGATGTAGTTTTAAAATAATAAAATTTATTTATAAATAATTTAAAATTATTTTATTGAAATAGAACAAAATCAATTCTAAAAAATTTTGATACCATATGAATGCTAATGTTGTATTTGGATAGAGTATTGAGATAATACTTGAAATTTTGAAATTTTATACAATTCACTTTGAAGACAGAGATAACTTTACTTAATTCTCATGAAAGAAAAATAATAATAAATATAGTGTTTTAAGAATAAATATAAAATTTGTAAAATAATATATATTTTGACGGACTTTAAAATATTAAATTTAATAATTTAAATTATTTATTTATAATATTTAAATAATTTATAAATTCTGTTTACTTATTAATAAATAAAATATTTTAATTTTTAAAATTTAAATTCCTTTGTAATTATTCAATTACTAACTTTCAATTCAGAAAATTATTAACAAGTGTAATTACGTATATTACAGTGTAATTGAAATTTGAACGGCAATAAGGGTGTCATGTGTTATTCATGTGATTTGAATTGTTTATTGGGATCGAGATATTCTCCACTCATTGTTCATAACCAGAAGCTGTAATCCTCTCCCCTTACTTTGCACTGCTCCTTTATTGTCGCCTCACATATAATATTAAACAACGTCACGTGACCCGTCATGTAATGTTATGGCAATGGCAAGCTTTTGTGACAACTTGTCCATGTGTATTTTACACTACTAAACATTTTCGCTGTTTTATTAAATTATAATTCTTTTTGTTTGTTCATTTATAGTTTATATCATTAATAAACACTTAAACTTCTTTAATACGTGACAATTCTACGAGTTTTGGACTAAAGAATTATATATATTAATAAAGTGTTAATAATATAAATTATAAATTAAATTTTTATACTTACATTCTAAGTGAGTAAAGTGTGTTAGAGTTTTAAAACTTGAAATAACATATCAAATTTAAAATTTGTTAAATTAAATTTATTTAAGTAGAGCTTAAGTTTTATCCATTATTGATATAAAATATTTATATTACTAATAAATAATAAAAAATATATTATTAATATGATAACATATAATTAAATAATAATATAAAATTAATTTATACTAACAACAAATTAAATTTAAATTCATTTAATTATATCTCAATTTGTAATAAATATAATCACATAATGTAGGTTTTACATTTACAAGTCAATAAAGGCTTATTTGTGTTGAATTTAAAGGAAATTTTATATTGATACAATAATATATTATCAAATTTAAATATTGATACATGCAAATTTTAATTGAAAATAAAATTTAACAAAGGATTAAATCAAATAATATATTAATAATACAGCGGAGCAAACCCGCCCTCCCCTTTTTCCAATGTAAATCTCGAAATTTTGTCTCCTCACATGTCCATGCCCCAGATTATCTTGGAGCAAAGATCGGCCGTCCAATTTTACCCCAAAAAAAAAAAAAAAAAGAATCAGCTGTCCAAAGTCACGTACACTCCCATGCGCGGGAAATATTTTCTATTTTACTACTAAATTTTAATACTATTTTTGTATGTCATAATTAAATAATTTTTAAAATTTAAAATATAATTATTTATTTATTAAAATATAAATAAAAGTTATATTAAAATTTTCAGTAGAATTAAAAATATTTTTTATTAAGGAAAAAGTTAAACATAAAAAAAATATATAAATGATGATATGAATATGTACGGATTTCATAGGGTACACAAACAGTGGTCCACGTCACGTAATTCGTCTGCATCCAGGGTTACTTTTAAATTAACAAAATGATTACCGCATTTTAATAATAAGAATAAATTTGATAAAAATTGGGCATCACATGTCTCACCCTGACACATTACGTCACTGACACAATTGTCAGTAAAGAGGTCAGTGGTTTTGCAGAGGCCGCACAGAGCTGCCCATGTGGGTCCCATCTCTGACTCCATTTTTTTGTACTCTAAAGCGGGGCACGCCGGCACGCGGAGCTCTCTCTTTTGCTCCTCTCCTCACGTGCTTTCACGTGACTTATTTGCTCGAGGTCCTTTTTCCCATCTCACCCCTTTTCTTTTCTTTATCTTTTTCCAACATTAGCTAGGCTGACTTCTTCTCGCTGCCACTCTGAGCTGGTTCTTATTTGGCAGTCAAAATTCAACTTTGTAGAACCATTAATGCAAGTCACAATTTTTTAAGTTCATATTTTAATTAAAAATGTAATTTTTACATAAATATTTTCAAAAAATTTATGCAATTTAAACATTAAATTATAATTTTTTATATATTAATAACATACAAAATTCGAACATATTTGCAATTTTTATAAAAAACTACAAAATTTTATATGACAACTATCATTTTTAGGCATCAATAATATAACTCTATTTATAATTAGCTCACCCACGGTTGAAAGTATTATAAAGAGACAAATTATGATTTACATTTTTAACACTTTATTCACTGTTATATATTTTTATCCAAATTTAATAAAAATTATTATGTTCAAATTACGTATTCATTTATTAATTTTAATTTAATATAATTTCACTTGAATTTATTCCTAATTTCACTTAATATTCTCAATTTATTCTTTTACAATTAAGGTATTGAGATTTGAAATTGTGGAAGGAATAAAAAAATTAATAATATAATTAAATATTTGGAACTTCATTTTAATTTAATAGATGGGAAAAAATGTGTGAAAAATTTGTGTCAAATTTCACTATATTTAAAAAAATAAATACAAATAAATAAAATATTAACAGAACAAATTACATATAATCTCTTTTAACACTTTAAATCACACACCGCCGTATTACAAATAGAATCATAAAGTGGATTTTTCCTATCACTGTCGTATATATTTCAACTGAGGTTCATTAAAATTTCGTGTACTGACAGACCATATTCCAAATTTATTATTACAGACTCCCCTCTTCTCAAAAGATGAAAGAACCATGATTCCTTTAACAATAGAAGAGAATCCTTTAATTATAGAAGAGCATAAATTTAATTTAAAAATATATTGTAAAAAAGAATAAATTTAATTTCTAAGTTTTGGCAAGATCATTATTAGGAAAAGCTTATATGTATTTTTATAATAGTATTTAGTCCTAAATATACAATACGAATTTCTATACATCTAGACAACAGATGGAAGCATATGGATCACTATAGCCCAAGTCAAGTCTATTAGGTTTGTTTGTGGAGTTGTACAAGGCTTCAATTGGACCCTCTTTCAGTTTACATAGCCCAAGGATTTTGACCCATTCGGAAAGCACAAGTCGTAAAGCTTTACCCAATGCAATCACGTATGCAGGCTCTGTCCACATGATATGCTTAGTAAAGGAATACATCATGCCATCTGGGAAACGGAGGGCACACGAAGGCATGATAAACGGATAATTAAATAATCACGTCTCCTCTCTTTGTTTAGTTGTTGGACAGCTTTTCAATATTTTTTAAATTGGGAAAGCACAAAAAAGAAAATATCTCAGGGTTTTTGAAACATCAATCATAAATTTTTATTGTCTCTCCTTTTTTTTTTTTAGATATTATTTGATTCACGAAATTACACATTTCAAGAATCTTAATATTCTTGGAACACAAATGCTATATGGAATAAAAATAAGATTCAAAATAATGTTTTAAATTTTTTATATTTATTGAATTGATCCTTGTAAATTTACATCATCATTTTGTATTTATGATAGTTCTTAATTTGCATTCGAAACCCAATTTTAAATCTCATTTTTATTATATATAGGATTGCTATTTTGGTAAATGTGACTCCTTAAATGTAATTTCCAAGAATATTACCATATTTATTTCAATTAAAAAATTATCAAAAATATTATAATATTATATTTTAATTAATTGATTTATTTTTTAAGATATTATTAGATTATAAAAAATGCCCCCAACAATAATAGAGTGGCCAATCAAGTTTAATGGTAATGAGAAGAGATCAACGAATATGAACGATGATGGATGGTATTAGGCAATAGTTAATAGCGATAAATAGTGGTAGCAATCAATGGTAGCATTAATAATAGTAGGTGGATGTAGGCGGAGTCAACGGTGATGGGTGGATACTACTAGACAATGATAAAAAATAATAAATGACAGTGAACAATGATAATCAATAATGACAACTAATGCTGTAATTAATGGTAGCAATCAATAATGACAATAATCAACAATCATAAAAGTGACAAGAAACAATCAATTACGATGGATGGTAATAAAATGAGATTGTAAGGCATGAAAAGCTGGATAAAATAGTCATTTTGCATCATCAAAACATTTTTATGACATAATAATGTAGGATACATATCTTTCCTATAAGAGTATTTTAGGAGAATATTAACCTAAATATATATTTAAGAAAGTAATATTCTTCGAAATATGAACATTTTTGGATATATTTTATTTAATTTTGTACCAAACATTGGAATCTAATATTATCTTAAAAAATTCTTGAAAATATCAAAAAAGTTCCATCAACTAGACACCTTATTAATGAAAATGCCCAAACAAGAAAAAAAAATTATGACATAACCTTTCTTTGTTCTCTTTTCCCTCTCATCCATAGTATAATTCCCTACTATGATTTTCAGGAATATGATATTACCATATTTGATTTATTTAAAAATATTTTTAAAAATATTATAATATTTTATTTTAATTTATATCTATATTTTTAAAAATATTATTACATTACAAAAAATATTCTTATAAAATTTTAAAAGTTAATAGTAGTGATTAATAATGAAAAATAATTAATGATAGTCATCAGTGGTAAATAGTTGTTGATAATGATTTTTGCTGATAAATGATAGCTAATAAAGGTTGTTAACAATGGACGATATTGATGGTGATCACTTGTAATAGATAATGATTTTCAGGAATATGATATTACCATATTTGATTTATTTAAAAATATTTTTAAAAATATTATAATATTTTATTTTAATTTATATCTATATTTTTAAAAATATTATTACATTACAAAAAATATTCTTATAAAATTTTAAAAGTTAATAGTAGTGATTAATAATGAAAAATAATTAATGATAGTCATTAGTGGTAAATAGTTGTTGATAACGATTTTTGCTGATAAATGATAGCTAATAAAGGTTGTTAACAATGGATGATATTGATGGTGATCACTTGTAATAGATAATGATAGCAATAAATTATAAGTAATAAGTGATAATCAATAATACAACATCTACCCCATAAGAACATTTTTAAAAAATGCTTATATTACAAAAATATTTTCATATGATGGGGATGTATGATACTTCCCTTTATAGAAACATTTTGAGAAAATATTGAACCAAAAACATTCTTGAGAATATTTGTATATCTTTGAAATATATTTGTAAGAATTGAGTCAAATATGAAAAATTTATATTATTCAAAATATTTTTAAAATATATGAGAAAGATTCTATTAGTCAAATGCTTGCATTTCCATGGAAAAAAGAGAGAGTAAATTTTGAACGAAATAAAGAAAAGCAAACACAAGTTTTCCTTTAAGCTTCGGCTGGTTTGTTCTGGACAATGGCTACGTACACTAGCGTAATGAGCCGATAGGCCTAATTGATTCGGGCCCTTAATGAACTATCGTACAAGTATAAGCCCGTTCTTTAATTGGGCTTGTAATTTGGACCATAGTTTGGGCTGGATTTAACTTAACCACTGTAGTAAAGAGTATGGGGAACTGATATTATCCTACTCCCTCAAGACCTCCCAAAAATTAATGTCATTTTCCCCTCACAATTATAGTTATACGCTTCATGTAAATGATTTATCAATCTCCTTCAACGTTTTCGCAGTTGTTCTTGAATTACTCAAAAAAAGTACACCCAATTCTTGCCCCAGATGCGAATTTACATAGAAGGGATGGACTTTGTGTTCTCACTCTCTTGTATCTACTAAAATTAATTTAGAGGTTGAGACGCAATTTCAAGAAAATAAATGTGAACACATATAATGTATTTCTTTCGGTGTTTTTTTTAAAGTACCGTTTTACAAATTTTTTCTATTATTTATCATTTTAAGAAATAAAAATTATATTAATGATCTTTTTTTAAATATTATTTATTTATAAAATTAATTTTTAATAAAAGATATATTAATAAAATATAACTTATCAATTTTAAAATTAAAATTATTTGTTATCTTCCTTAATTTTTAAATATTAATCTTAAAAGATATTTAAAAAAATAGAATAGAGGGGTAAATTGGGAAATGACGGCTAATTCAAATCTCAGTTCTTTAATTATGCTTTTTATCCATCATCATTATAATTAATTACACAGAATCAAAAATGGGAGGAAGTTAAATTATACGGAGGATTGTGGAAAGTAAGCGCATAGTTAAGGACATTATATGAGATAATCAAAAGATTTAATTATTTTATTAAATAATTTAAATTTTATCACATCATTCTAAATTTATAATTTTCGGATACGGTAGCAAGCATCTAGAAACAAACCAAACTCGACGGTGTGGCGTGGCATAGAATTATTGCTCCGATTCTGATAACTCCAAATTGGTGAAAACAGCAGACGAACTGACGAAGTGAAGAGGTCAGATACATTCTCATCAAAATATAAGACATGAAAACTCAAGACATTGTTAAGGACAAACAGAATCTATGCAGATATGTTTCCATGTCCATATGCCAATTCAATGGCCACATAAAGAGAATCTCTTGTTTCAGAGAGAAGGAAGAACTCTGCTTTCTGTCTAGAAAGTAGTTTTGGGCCTTCATAGTAAAATTGGGAAATATTTGGATGTTTGCTACGAGAGGGACCTGTTTCAATATAAAAAAAACGATTGCTGTATCGGTTGTAGCATTGGGCGTCTCTGACTCTGATTCATCTTTTACGCTTCCGAAAATAATTTTCGTAAAAAAAAAAATTATATGAGCAAGATAGTATTATGTATTTTCATATTTTATAATTAAAAAAATCTAAATTACAATAATAGAAAAATAATTTATTATATTTGATATTAAATAAATTATCATTTACTATCATAATAATTTATAATTATATTTTCGTGCATAACCTTATATTAAAGATAAGGAAAATGTGACCATGAAAAACCGATACGACAACAAATTAAACCAATATTTTTCAGGTTTCGGTCGCGGGTACATTTTATGCCTAATAGGGACATTTGTGTTTTATTCTCCATTGCTGCTTCATGTTTTTTAATTTCTTGCTCAATTTGGCTGATAGCATTATCATCAACAATGGCATGCATTATATCAACTCTTGTTACAAGTACAAAAATAAATTCAAATAACATACGTGTAATGATAGTGAAAAACCACTTTTGTTAGAAAGAAGTGCACTGGGCCTAAAACGGCAAACTAGCACATAAGTAGGTCGATTCAATTCTAGTTAATGAGTATAATTAATTATCCTCCACTCGAGTTTGACTATCTATAATTAGTATTATAAAGGGTTTACAATATCTTATTATTTTAAACATAACTCATATCTAACTATTTGTAATTAATATTATAAAGGATTCACCGTCTCAATCATAATTAATATTTATTTAGCTTAAAAATAATCAAGACACACTTATTTAAAAAAAATAATATCTCTCGTGATTATTCTACCTTATTAGTGAGAAACTAATTTAGGTATTAGAGTGTACATAATAACTTGCACAAATAATTTGTCCAATAGAATTCTCTTATTAAACTGATCAAACATCTTACAAGTTGTAACTATTTTTTTATTATATTTTCAATATTTTAAAAATATTTTATTTGTTTAAGATAAATTTAGATCTTCAAAAGAGAACTTATATGACATGAACACACTATCACAAACTAGTGGATGGAGGTCTACTATAGACCTTCCAATAGTTAAGATAGTAGTGGTATAAGAAATAACAATGCAAAAATGAGAATAACAATGATATTCCCTTTACAAGGTGTATAGAAAATTGATAATCAGGCCAAAAGATATAGGGTGACTTAATAATTAATTATCACAATAAATGTCTAAATTTGTATAAGTTAAGTGTTATATGATTATGTTCAATAATTGTTAAGTCATTAAAGTGAGATGAATCAATTTCATGTTGATCAAATTTTAAAAGATAAGATAAAATGGACTATTTATAAATAATTAATTAGACTAAATCAATTTTGTGTGAGTAAGAATGATGTTTCCTTTACAGGGTATATAATTATATATGTAGAAAGGTGATACTTAAACCAAGAGATATAAGATGATTTAGTGATTAATTATCATAATGGATGTTTAAAGTTGTATAAGTTAGGTATCATATGATTACATTCAATAATTATTAAGTAATTAAAGTAAGATGAGTCAATTTCATGTTAGTCGAATATTCAAAAGATAAGATAAAATAGATTATTTATAATTAATTAATTAATCATTTAGATAATTATTAAATATTATAATATTAAGTAAATGAAATATTTTTTTATAATCTTAAATTTTTATGACCTTTTTTTTTTAAAAAAAGGAAATAACATAAATGGGGTTAGCTTGGGAAACTTAGTTCGGTCTAAAGCTACATTCAAATTGTCTTATATCGAAAAATTAAAAATGAACTTGGGAAGAGGCCCGGGCAGTGAACCCTGAACAGGGTTAACTGCACAAAATCGAAAAATTGGAATGCCTCTGAGCAAAAAATGGAAAAAGAAAGACAATCCAGGGCATCCTATGTAAGTACTCACCGATGAGAGAATGCCACAGCAGCGGGAGGGGGATGAAATTCTCACATGTGGGAATTTGGGCTCCCACGATTGGCTGTATTACGTTGAAGGCACCGAATGACGGTCCCCACTTTGATTTTTTAATTACCAAAATTGCTTTCGAGAGATTGCATGGACTTTCCCGTTCGGGTTTGGTGAAAATTCGGATTCAGACTATTTCTGAACGTCGGATCCTTCCCACCTTCAAAATAACAATTATGTTCCCATTTGACTTTCATATTACTCCATGCGCTTACATTTTTCTTTCTTGTTAATTTTTTTAGCATTTGTTGATAAATGTGTATTAATTAATTTAATAATTTTAGAAATATAAATGTTTAGGAAATTTATGTAATTTTATTTATTCATTTTTAAATTTGATAATAAATTAAATAAAACTATATAAACTTTTAAAAACTTTAAAATTTCAAATTATTAAATACTCCTTAAATAAATTTTTTTATAATATAAAACGGCATAGAGTTTTGAATTTGTGATTTCTCTTTCACCTTAATGAATTCCTTATGCAGTCAGCTGTTCATCAATAAAGACACCGACTCAGGAGTCAAAATTATCAATGTAGTATCATTGTCGCTTGCAATTTGCAAATTCAAAATTTTGCACTGTGCTATTTTTGGTAAAAACGACTTTGAGTTTAATATAAAATTTCCTAAAAAACTAATACAATGTGATTTTTTTTTTGTTGAATCTAGTACATATAATATTATTCTTATGATATTTGGTAGTTAGATTGGTGTTATTGTTATGATATTTGGTAGTTAGATTAAGTGTTTTCATTCAAGGATTGAATTTATCATAATTTTATTGTAAAAGAATAGTAAACTTGGCAATAATCCACAAAATTTTTTAGGTAATTGTGCAAACAATTAAAAAAATATTATTTTTATTTTTACATTATAAATTATAACTAATAAGAGAAAGGTTATATTTCAAAGTT
The DNA here is from genome assembly GCA_020226215.1 of Sindora glabra. Lineage (NCBI taxonomy): Eukaryota > Viridiplantae > Streptophyta > Magnoliopsida > Fabales > Fabaceae > Sindora > Sindora glabra. Next base: position 61,898,659 of record CM035233.1, read on the forward strand.
TAAAATCATATGGAAAAAATAAATGAGTTCACACAATTTTCCTTTACAGTAAACCAAATTTTGTCTCATATGCACAATGACATAGATCAATAAATTAAAATAGACATTAATTATATTGGTTGATAAATAAAAAATTATCACGTATTTGTTATACCCCTGAATTTATAAAATTTTATTTTAAATCCAAAAAACGGTAATCTAGTAAAAGCATTAATCATGAGGAAAATTGTAAAAAGATTTAGAGTAGTTAATTGATTATAGAAAATAAAGTTTAAATATAAAAATGAGTATGATTAAGCTAATTATAGAATTGTGAGAAGTTAGAATTGGAATAAGGAGTGTAGAAAAAGTTCAAAATTAAACTTCCTAAATTACCTTTTAAAATTTTTTAAATTATTAAATTACCCTTAAATTTAATAAAAAACTAAAAGGGGCAAACCTTTTACCAATTTTTTTTTTCAGCCTAGGAACTTGATCCCTTACTTCCTATATTTTATTCTTGTAATTTGAATCTCAACCCCTAATCCAAGGAAGAATTGAATTCATTCCTCCATCAAAACATTAGTCTTACTTGCTACTAAGGTAATTTCTTTTTCAAAATAGATTTTAATATTAATGTTCTTAGGAAATAGAAATTAGAGATTTAAAGTAGTAATTTGGTACTTGGTGCATTGGGACTAAAGGATTGCATTAGTTGTAACTTTTTTGTTTCTTCCTAAATCAAGGTAAGTAGATAATCTACTTGCCTAATAAAGAATTTATTTCATTCATTATTTATCTATTCTTTAGTTACTAGTTAAATTGAATTACGAAAATATGTGTGCTAAGTTTATATTATGCTTGAGAAGACTTTAAATGATTCTCAATTGCATAAGAGATGATGTATTATAGGAGTGTTGACGCATGTGTGATTAAAAATGAAATAAGCTAGGTTTTTACACTTTTCAAGCAAAATTCTGGAAAACCTAAAGCTTGTACTTAAATATAGTACTCAAGTACTGCATCGAGTATTAACTTAAAAGGTAGTACTCAAGTACTCTACCCGAGTATTGGAATTGGTTGAGCTTTCTGCCTCTTACTATTCGAATATAGTATTTGAATACTAGCCCATGAATTAAAGCCTTGTATATGAATCTTATACTCAAATGCTCGTATGCTCTATACTATTATTATATGATACTTAAGTCCTGTACTTGAATACCTATATTGAGGACATAAGATTACAACATAAAAACACTAATTAGGGCAAATACTTAGATTAAACTTGTATGGTATGTAAATAGTGTGTTAATGCAGTAAGTGGTTACTTGTATATAATAAATGAATGGATGTGATGCAATTAGTGATGTTGTGATGATTTTATGATGGTGATCTAAAGTACATTGAATTAAGACATGAATTGTTAAATCATGACATTGAGTTAAAATTGCTAGATTCGTTTAATTATTGAAATTAGTGAAAAATTAAGAGGAATAAGGTTAAGATTGTGATTCATATTGAGAGACATAAGGTGATCTTATTATTACTATTGATTGCATATTGTGTGTCAGTGTATGATATTTGTTAATGATAAATAAGTTTGCTTGGCATGATAAATGAAGGCATACACATAATAAATGTGTATATATAAAATTTGTAAGCAATTTATCTATTTATTAAGACCTTGAATATCATAATTTTTCTTTTCAAATGTTTTTAGGTGACTATAATGAACTCCACAACCATCATTAGTAGTTCAAGAATAACATTATGATATGTATAGCCATAATTAGAAGTTAGGAACTAATGTGGACATTTGAAAGAATCTTTTAGGTTGAACTTATAAATATTAAGCTATATGATAAGACAAACACTTTTATAAACATAAAATTTTTTATTAATGAAATGCAATAACTTTAACAAGTAAATTTATTAATTTTACATAATTAGTAAACTTTGTGTAATAATACCAATATAGGTTTAAATAGGTTAGCGATTACTAGTAACAAGAACCATATCGATCATGGCTAGGTGAGTTATAATAATGTTCTAATGTAACATCTTAACCAATAAGAAATTTTACATTTTTAATAAACTAAAAAATAATAAATATAGAAAAATAAGATGTTTATCCTTAAGCACCCTAGGTAGTTCTATAAATAGAAAACTCATTTGTGCCGTTCATAGTAACAAGTCATTAGAAGAAGAGATGTGAAACTTTTCCAAAACTCTACCAACAAATATTAAAGTCATCTAGAGTCTCTCACCTCAATCAAGAACGATCATTTTGAGTTGAAAACATCAATCACAATATTCAAGTTTGTGAATTTTTTTAAGCTCAAATCTTTCATAAACCTTTGATTGAAAATTAAGCTTCCTTATAACTCTCATTTGGAATCAAGATTCAACATTTAATCTGAAGCTTCATCAAAGCCTTTGTTCGAAGTCAAATTCAACCACATAATTTGAGCTTAAACTTTTTTAAAGCCTTTAACTGAAATGAAGCATTTACCATCCGATCTGAGATTAAGTTTCTTAAAGCCTTTGACGAAAGTTAACTTGAAAAGAGAAATTAGAGAATTATCTTGTATTCTTTTTTGAAGAATTATGAAATTAAGGATTGTACTTGCATTATCGAAATCAATAACATTATTTATTTTACATATTTTTTTATTAAAAATTTTTATGTGTACAAATTTTTGACATATTCAATAGGACGATTTGCTGCCTCTCATCTCTTGTTTTCAAGGTTAAATTCATCCAAATAAGTCCAAATGGTATTAAAGAAGTAAGCCTTTAACAACTCGTTGTTCATTGCATCTGAAATGAATCCTTCCGTTAACTTAGTGAGTAAATAAGTTTTTAACAACCAGTTGTTCATTGCATCTAAAATGAATCCTTCTGTTAACTTAGTGAGTATAATAAGTGAAGTATAATACTTAAAATATTATAATTTAATTTCCTAGCAGTGTGACAACACATCTACTTTTATTTTGAGAATTACAATATTTATTTATATTCATCTTCCATGTTTAAGAGGATCCAATATAATATACTACTAAAAAAATATGATACTATGTTGGAATAAAAGAATGATTATATAATTAATTATAGGAGTTTAGAGGCAAATTTTGACACCTTTAGTTAACTATATAATCAACTATATATTTTTAGAAAGTAACTTTAAAAGCCATAATTGATTTCAAAGATCAGGCTTTTTGATCTTAGTTAACTATGTAATCAATTATAGACCTCATAATAGCAACTTTCAAGGTCATTGACTATATAGTCAATTATGGTTTCATTTATGTAATTTTTTTTTATATTTTTAATATTCATTTAGCCATGTATCTCTAAGTTATCAACTTATGCATCCCTAAACCCTTAATACACTTTGTAACGAAGATTTGCTTCAATATTCAAGCTAAAATTAACAAAAAAAAAATATGTTACTATTAAAAAATTTCACCATCTATCATTAAAATCAACAATATATAAAACCTAACTTTATCTAATCTAAAATCATGCAAGGTTAATTTAGTCTAAGGAATTTGCTTACTTACCCAATTATGGAAAAGATGATTGAAAATTGGAATGGTAGCTAACTTGCCTTTAATCAGCCCAAATTTAAGGAATTAGACTTATTAATCTAAAAATCTCTACTCTTCTCATCCAAAGTACAAATTGGAAAGATTACCATTCAAAATCTTTAAAGTATGAAGATATATCTTGATTTGATTGAAGGTTGTTAATGATCACTTGAAGTTGATGGTTTGATTTTTGTTGGAATTTGAAGAGAAGAAAAGGAGTAGAAGAGATGAAGTGAGGGAAGTTGTTGGTAATTGAAAAGAAACTAAATGAGATATAAGAGTGGTTGGATTTTTTAGGATCGATAAAGGATTAACTAAAATACTTAAAGGAAAAGAGAAAGAATTTTTTTTAAATATTCTCGATACATATTTATTTAATTTGAATTACACTTTAACTTTTAAATATTTTATTTTCCTTTTTCCTTACTTTTTCTCCATATTTTATATCACAATAATCCTATTATTTCTTATAAAACTTTTATACTAAATTTAAGGTGAATTCTATAGTGTCTTCGGAGTTTAAAATTTAGAATGGTGTGGTGATTCTGAAAATCGTTAAATTGAAATTATTTAATCATATTAATTAAAAAATAAATAGATATAATTAAATAATTTCAATCTAATAGTTTTAGATTTTGCCACATTACTCCAAATTTTAAAACTCTTGAAACATTACAACAAGTACCTTCAATCATGTTAATCAAATAATTATTTTCTATGCAAAAATTATTTTATTTTTCTAAAGAGTGTAACAATAAATTTTTAAAAATTTAAAATTACTAAATGCACCTTAAATAAGGTTTCTTTTTTTTTCAATATAAAACGGCATAAAATTTCGAATTTATGATTTCTCTTCATCGTTAATGAATTCCTTGCGCAGCGGGCTGCTCGTCAATGAAGACACCGACTCGGGAGTTAGAATTATCAATGTAGCGTCATTGTTGCTTGCAAATTTGAAATTTTGCAGTGTGCTAATTCTAGTAAAAACGACTTTGAGTTTAATATAAAATTCCCTAAGAAACTAATATGATGCATTCAAATATTCTATCTAAAATAATTAATCTAGGTGGTAAGCATAATCAAACACTACTTTGTTACATTTTAATTATTGAATATTAAATAATGTAGAGCTTTTTGCAAGTCAAAATGGTAATTGCATTATTATTAAGTTCTGTTGTGATTAACATTTATTTAATTGCAAGTGAATTATGAATTAAACTTTCAATTTGATTCATTATTCATATAAATTATTTTATATTATTAATGTATAAAAATATATCATTAAAAATAATAATGATTAAATTTTTTAACAATAATAAAAAATAATTTTTTATTAATATGGTAAAATAAAAATAAATAATAATATAAAATTAATTTATATTGATAATAAAATGAATTTAAATATCATTTATTATATGAACTCTTGTTTCTCAGACTTCATTATAGATAAGTTGACATAGTATTCTGTTATTGAAAGAAGTTCCGAATTAATTTTTATCTTTAAATACAAAGGGCAATAGCATGAAATCAAGTTAAAAAAAATAAGCTACCAAATAAATTTGAGAGTGACATACTTCCTTTGATAAAGTAATATGATTTAGATACCTATTTTTTTCTAAAGATGGTTTCAAAATTTTGGTGTACCATTGTAGTATGCAAACTTAATGCACTTTTTCTTCCTATTAAGCAATGGTGAATATATTATATTAATAGAAATAAAAAGGTAAGAAAATTTAATATTATATTATGAGAAATAAAAAAAAGATGAATGTAATAAATAAAAGAATAATAAATTTTGATATTATATTATGAAAAATAAAAAAGATAATTTTTATTCAGAGATTAAATGTTATTAATATTAATATTGAGAGTAAGTGATTATCTATTATGAATTTAATTATTATTATGATATATCAAATAAAAAATTAGTATTACAAACTTATTAATTAGATATAATCTCCTAACATTCTGTTATGAGTTTAATTATTATTATGAAAAATAAAAAGTCAATACAACTAATACTATATGGTGAAAAATAAAAATGGATAATTATTACTTAGATATTAAATTTTATCCACATTAATATCGAGAGTGAGTGATTATTTATCGTAGAATCAATTAATACTATAACGTATTACCCCAAAAAATTGACTATTATAACATCAATCATCAATCAATTAGATATGTAACCCTAACATTTAATTATGAATTTAGTATTATTATAAAATTTAATTATATTATGAGAAATAAGAAAGACAATTGTACAAAGAAATTAAATGTTATTAATATTAATATCAAGATAAAGTTATTTTTTGTTACGAATTTAATTGTGAGAATTTAATTATAATTAAATTATATGTTATCATGCGAAAGAAAATAAAAATTCTTTGGAAAGGACAAAATATTTTTTTATTTTTTCTTCTAATGTCAAAGAGCCATATTTAATCAAGTCCTTAATGTCCATTATTCTTTGTTTATTGGTTATTTTTGTTGATTTTATAGTATTACAATTTATATAACAAATTTTACAAAAATGATGTTAAAATGAATTTATTTTAAATTTAAAAATTTATCCGTGCTTATCATAGGCTTCTAACTAGTAAAAACAAGTTTTTTTTTTTTAATTTTGAAATTCAGTATTTTAATAAAAAATACATGGACAAAATATACAATGCCGACGCCGTCCCTCAAAATATGAAGCATTAGCAGAATTGTCTCTGAATGTAATATCGTTTTTTAATAATAATTGGTACAGATAATTTTATTTTTTTATATAATAATTTAAGAATGAAAATATTTTTATAAATTATTATTTAGGAATAAAATTATAATTTTATATAATTTAAAAATTATTTTATTAGTATCTTATTATTTTAAAATAAAATTATTAATTTTGTTAAAAATATATTTATCTCCTCCTTCTCTTTGCTAAGCAAATGGAGTGAATCCAAACTCGCAATTCTTTCCATTACAAGGTGAGTTAGTCATCCAACTACTTGAGTAGTCTTTGACAACCCTCCCCTGTAGAATAAGCATTTTCTTCTTCTATAGCCGTCACGTTGAGCTAACTCCATTCTGAATCCGCAAATGTCTAATGGACCTGTACTTCCGCCGACAAGGCTCTTTAGGGTAATATAAAAATAAGTAAATTAAAATTAAAAATATAAATATAAATATTAATATATCAAATATAATTTAATAATAAAATTATTTAATTTTAAAAAAATTAAACTTTTCATAATATTATTTAAAATTTTTTATTATAAAATATATAACGATATTTCAAATGAATATGTCACATTCAAATGAACAGAAGGCTAATCAAGCTCACCTTTACAATAAGGCTAGCCCCAACACAATAACAGCTCAATCTACAGAGTTAATCAGGCGTGCACCCGTGGCCCGTTCGAACATAAATCACTTACGACCTGTTTGGTTGAAAAGAAATTAAAGGAAAAAAAATTTAAATTTGAATTGAAAGGAAAATGGGAGAGGAGTTTTTTTTAAAAATTTGAATTGTCTAAAAAATAATAGTTACAAATTTGACATTTAATTTTTCTTTCTTCTCTTTTTTTCTCTTCATTCAAAAGAAAAAATTTTAAAAATTTCTTTCTCCTCCATCTTCTGTCCCTCCTACTAAAAGAGGCTTTAAAGGAAATTTTCAAAATACATAAGAAACCTTCTGTCGAGGTCTATAACTACTTAGGTACATAGTCGTTCATCATTGGCAAGAAATCATACCACTCAAATTATGTTTCGACATCTATAAATACTGAAATCAAGCAGCACACCATTCATGCAAATTTTAATCTATAAATATGGACTATCTCCGCCCCTACCGACTAAGTCATTCCGGGCTATCCACATACTAGTCATGCATTTCTCTGTTAATTAGTATCGCCTTGAAATTCATTCACAAGTTTTGTAAACTGCAATGATCACATCCCAAATATTATCCTGTATGCACATAGATTATGCTTCGAGATATATACACATGTATATTATAAAACATTATTAGATTTATTTTATATTTATAACTCAACTATTTTCAGCACGCAGTCTATTCATATATGCTCTCGAGTTTGCATTTTGATTTACTTTAATGTGAAGTAACTTGGAGTTCTTTCACTTCACCATGTTTCTTTAGTTTGAATTAGTCAAACATTTAATAATTATATATGACTTATGCTTAGCTTAGTTTGACCAAAAATATTATAAATATTAAAAATAAGATTCAAAACTAAATTTTTAAATTTTTTATAATCATTAAATTATATTTTTATAAATTTATCTTATTGTTATATATTTAATAATAAAATTTTAATTTATATTCAAAATCTATTTTCTATCTTTGCTGAGCATTTCTATAATTTGAATATGGGATATGCTTCGAGAAGTAAGGCGTGCCTTCTAGAACAGGAGTTGTCATTTGGCTGGCGCGCATTTCTAACTTGCTGGCAAGTAGATAAGTAATGGTCATCCATCATTTGGTTTTAACATCGGAGGATGGGAACTGATCCATCCGGATTAAACCTTAAAGAAGAATTAAAAAATTGATGAGTGTTAACTGTATTGCTTTTCACTTAAAGGGATGGATTAAGTGAATTTCATCATTAATAATTGTCTCTTATAATAAACATTGCAGAGAAATTAATCCGTGTTTGCTTATGGTTTAAATAATTTGATCAATAATGACAAACCACATAAATGGACAAATTCTTCGGATACATGTATATTCGTGCGAGCTTTCGAGTAACATGTAATTAATTACCAATCAATGATGATAAAAACAATATAATTAGAACCCAAATCTAACAAATATTTAAAAAATATAAATGATTTGGGATTTTATCATTTGGTTTAGAGAATGTAAAATTATTATTTATAATTAGCACACTCGTTTATTAGATTATGTTTGGTTACTATACACAGCTAGTCATCATTTTATAAGTGAATTGATTTCCACGAAACTATAATTTTTACTCAATATTTGCTTCGAGTAGTTATTATAACTTACACAAGTAAAGTAGTTTGGTTACCTGTTTTCTCAAGCATTATGATTTAACTTCATTGAGACGTGAATATTGATTGACCATTGATCATACCTACATATTGCTTACATATTTTCTTCAATTTTTTATCTGTTATTTATGATATACGTACAGATATAAAAAAATAATAAATTAATTTACCTTTTAAAAAAAATTAGCTTATGTGAAATTCTTGTACAATTATATAATAATAGGAATTGACTTTTGGTGATGACTATAATGTACTATTAATTTAAATTATTGAGTTTTATTTTTTTGTGCTGTAATGCACCAAATTCTCTCTAACTTTTTTAACTCAAATGAAGAAGAAAAAGAAACGAAGAGTTCATGAAAGCAGCAACGTGTATTTAACGGGGATTAGAACAAATCTTTTTTCACGTTCTTGTTTCTGCTTCTCACTTATATCCTCTCAAATGTACACGGGACTCAAGATTTTGAGTTCCACTTACATTTGAAAGGTTATAGATGAGAGAATGGAATTAATAGTGTGGATATTGATGGAAAATATTTTTTATAAAATATAATTATAAAATATTAAGATAAAAAATATTTTATTTTAATATTAAATATAAAAATTTGAAAGATGCAAAATTTCCTTTTTTTAAAAAATTATATTCTTTCGTTATTATGAGTATAGATATCATTTTTTAATAATAAATATAAATAATATGTCATTCCTTTATTAATATATATATATATATATATATATATGATATTATCTTATGAAAAATACAAATATATGCCGCCATGATATTAGTGTAAAATTTAATCGGAGGTGGACGATATGAGAGAAAAAAATGTTTAAACAAATGAAGCTGTAGAATATGTTTACCAGCAACTGTATTGAAGAAATGTCATTGTTATACTAAGCTGTCTTGCTACTGTCGTCCCCTTATTCCTGTTTGGCCTCGACATGCATATATGCCAATGTCAATCATCATTAATCTGTGGCCTAAGATTCACACATAATGAAAAGCGAACACATAAAGGATCCGGATCTTTTTGTTTATTTATTCTTTTAATTTTTATTGAAATTTACTATATATTTTAACATTTAAAAAAAAACCATGTGCTGCCTTGTCCCATGGCAGTGTGCAGAATTTTATTGAGAATAGCAGATTCCACCCATAAGGGCCAGCTATAAATTCAAACAAATAAAAAGGTGCAATCTGCATTCAAAATGGTTGTTGGAGTGGACAAATCATGAGCAGGTTTATATTATATGCTTGTTGAATATAACTTCCTCTAATCATAGGTACTAAACTATTTATTTTGCTTATCAGATGAAGCAGTGCCATGGATAAGGTCGAATATTGCATTGAATTAAGAAAAAAAAGGTCGAATATTAAAATTTTAATGAAGAATCATCACCAGGAGTTTGCGACTAATTATTAATGTTACATATTATTTTTAATTTTTTATTCATTATCTCCTCATAAATTATAAGAAACATAATTTTATAAATTTTATTTTTAATTAATAAAAAATAATCTCTCTCTCTCTCTCTCACACACACAATAATCCATCCTTCCCCCCAAAAGGAGAAAAGGAGGGGAAAGAAGATATAAAATAATGGAAATAATAATAAGATTGCATCAAATGATTGGCTTCATATAGGTCGGTCTTGAACCACTTCAGTGTGCGTCTGTTAATGGAAACTAAGGATTATTGTAGCATATCAATATTTATATTAGGGCATCAAAGTAGGATAGGTGGCCTAAGACTCATATTGTCACCTTCACCTTTTAGTCGCTTTATGTTATATGTTTAATTTATTTATACTTTTCATCTGTTGCAAAAAATATATAATATAACAAACCAACATATATATATATATATATAACTGCAATATTATTTAAAAGCTTACGAAAATATCACGTCATCAACAATGGATTTATGGGATTAGCAAGAGCCCTAAGCCATGATACAGTAAAATCTCATGTATCCAATGTAAAATTTAAAATTAAATATAATATAAAGTTCCCTTTGCCCCTCCATCGATCCATGATTATTTTAACAATTTATTTCTTCAACTTCTGATCATTACAGAAGTTATTATTAGTTACCTCTTTCTTTATGCAATAGAATTTATTGATTATTTTAGTATTATAAGAAAATTTTTGTTTAACAATGGAATTTAGTGAGGGACTTTACTCCTGTGGCTAATTAATGTATTTAACAAGACATTATCGATAATTTAGCAAAAAATTGTGAAAAATATTTCAAGCATTTTGCAAGAAACTTAGTCTTTGTTTGGTTTAGAGAGAAATTAGATGAGAAAGAAAATGAGAAAGAAATTTCTTTTATATTGTTTGGTAGGAGAGAAAATGACAGATAAAGAAGATAGGAGAGAAGAAATCTTAATGTAATGTAATAAAATGATCATAATGCCTTTAATATATAAAATATAGTGATAATTATAATATAAATTCATGAAATTTATTGAGTAACTATTTCATAAATAAGAAAATTATATACAATTAATCAGTAATAAATTTTTATTAAATAATTAAATATTCATACTATAAATCTATCAAATTGAATAAAAAATCATTTCATAAGCAAAAAAATTATATACAATTAATTAGTGGTAAGCCTTTATTAGAAAATTAAATATTCTAACAAAACAATTATTATTTACTTAAATTACAACACATAAGCTGTATTTTCTCCTAAACTTTATGCATGAACTTCAATCATATATATGGACCTATAATAATGGCTTTTAATATCGTGTGAAATAAGAAATGCTTATTTGACGGTATTGTATACACACACACAGATCTATGACATATATATATGCATTACATATCTATGTTTTCTGGGATTATTAGTTTGTGCTTCAAGGTATAGCAAATGCGTATATTTTACATTGCTGTATGAATAATAATAATATGATAATAGTAAATTCATGTATGTAACGTATAAGTAATGAAAATAAAAATTTATGAAAAAATTAAGGATAATGACTAATGAGTAATTATTAATCAATTTTAATATGTAATAATTACAAAAATTTTAATGATAAAATTTTAATAATAATTATTCTTAAAAATAATTAGCATAAATTTTTTTATAATATTTAATTATATTTTTATCATTATCAAATTTTTACATTAATTATTTTTAAAATAATTATTATCATTAAAAATTATATTATTAATAAAAATAGTAATTATTAAATATTTAAATTAATAGTAATGAATAATTTTAGTTACCTTGCTAAACAAACACTTGTTAAATCAATCATAAAAATAATCCTGATAAAAAGTTGTTACGTAAAATAAAGGAATAATCCAAAATTTTAGTTGCTAATTTGATCTTATAAATTTATACTTGAAATAGAAAATAATTGAACACATTTTTTGTTGTATGTTTTACTCATTTTTTATTTATGAGCGACCATAATTACTATAATTATATTATATATTTTTTACTAATATTTTATTTTGCAACTAAATATAATTATTATATAAAAAATCGTATGTATATTTAATGCAAGTTTCCTAGCATTATTATCTTTCATAGTAAATTTCTAATGACATTATTGGAATTTGATGTATACGAAATATATATATGATAACATATTTATAATGTATAAAAAAATATCAGTTTCTTATAATTATCATTTCTTTTAAAATTCATTTTACACTGAATACATATGTAATAGGGGAAAAGTTGGAAAAAAAAAACTCAGCTTAATCTTGACAATCTTCTAACTTCAATTTTGTAACACAAGCAAGAGATGAAGAAAAAAAAATTACAATTGCAAAAATCATGTAAACACTAAAATGATAATAAATAAATAAATAATAGTAAATTGAAAAAAAAATTAAAGTTTAGGTCGGATAACCATCTGAATTGAGTTAGGACTCAGAATTTGGGTTAGTTTTGCCTAACTTGATTGGATGGCTACCACAAACCCAAGTGTGGAATAGAGCAGTGTCATTGACTGCATAACGTTGACTTTGAGTAGTAGATCAGCAAAACCACAGCACAATCCTACCTTTTCTTTGTCGGGCTTCACAATTCTGGCCATCGATTTAATGGTGGCGTGACATTGCTGGGTTGGAAGCAACTTGCCTACCATCCCTAGCTATTTTACAACCAGACACAACATTCCTAAAAATAACAATAGAAAACTAGCAATACTCGATCAGTCGGCAATGAGTGATGCATTTCCATTTGCCAGGTGCCCTTCAGTTGCTTCTTTAGTCAATACACTACATAGGTGAGAAGGTTGGGAGCTTTAGGAAACAAGGGTAGTCAATAGAAAGTGGGAAAATCTAATCCTATCTCCATAGTTTTCTCTCCATGTATGGAGGGGAATTTCCATGGGATCCACTATTTTTCCCTAGAAATTTCTTTCCCTTTCTTTTTTCCCTTGCAACCAAATAGTAGAAAACTTATATTTTTCATACATTTTCTTTTGGATAATTTTCTTTCTCCCTGGTTTTCACCACTACTAAACAAGGGATTGTATCTTGCTAGTTCCATTGCTAATGAATCATAGGAAAAGGATTTTTTCATTAAATAATTTGTTGTTCTATTGATTCATATAGCAGGGGTTTGATTAGAAACTTAAGCTTCACTAAATATTAGCAAGGGGCCTCACTAATAACAAATAAATATTATAATCTTTGTTTTATGAATTTGACTTTTTTCAAAATAGTCTCATTCAATTAACAAAACTAAGGGGTTAGGGTTATGGAGTTATAGGTTCTCTCTTCATTCAATTGCTCTACTAATGATAGAGCATTTCTAATAATTTAATGGTAGTTAGTGGCAGTTATGAGTTGACATAGGAAATTAGGAATTGTAAAGTTCCTTCCTTTATGAACAAGAGCACTCTTGGGTGTGTTCTTCTCATTTTTGCTCTATTCGAATTTTTTCTATTTTCTATCAATTTTTATGGAATACCTTAAGGGAGATGATAAAACCGATGAGTATTTTTGTTTTGCTTTAAATTTGTTGAAGAATTTTTTTAAAAATTTGCATTTGAGCATTTTGCTTGATTTTCTTCCATTATTCAAATGTAATTGCTTTATTATTGTGTGAGTTTTGACACTATTTGATTAATATTTGTTCTCGTTTGCTTTGGTTTTTGCTTTTATATTAGCTTTTGTTATTGTTGTTGTTATTATCATTGTTGTTTTTTGTTTTCTTTTTTATGAATCAAATGCTTTCAAAGTTATTTTTAATGAGTCTGTATAATTCACCAAAATATAATGATGGACTTAGGGCTGAGCATGAGCAGTTTTGGACCTAAATTTAAACTGATTGAATCATGCTAGGAAGATAAAATAATCACCCATTACCAATCACAACTTTAAGTAAACCAATATAGTTGGGTGGTGGTCATATTTTATGAGTTTCGACAATTTTAGATGGTTTCATGCCATGCTTTTTGCCTTCCTTCTCCTCTATGTTAGTGCTGAAATCTCTGTCGCACATTAATGATACCTTCTTAATAGCATAAAGGTCCTCACATCACAACAAATTGCAAATATAACTAATCTTATTTGGAAAAAAGAGTTAAAAAGAACAAGAGAAAAACTTGAAATCCATTTAAATGGATTGTAGCACTAGGTGATTTAAAATGAAAAGAAACAAATGAAAAATGGAAAGACATGCTAATAGAATTGTGAAAAGAAATAAAGGTCGGAGAGAGGAAGTTGAAGAAACAAAAAATAATAAAAAAAAACTTTACACTTTGGTCAAAAGTAGTACTACAAGTTTGTAATAGCATGTTAAATTATTTTTAAAAAGAATGTAGAGCACACGTGAAGAAAAGAGAAAAATCCTATGATTAATTACTTTTGCGATCGATTTTGGTCATGTAAGAGTTTGATGATATGAACCCAAAACTGACTTTTATATCCAAATTTTAGCATATCTTTTATTCAAAAACTATCTTTTATCCAATAAGAATTGACCAAAGATAAAAGTATTTCATCAATTTAGAGGGGTATGAATGGATATAAAATTTATGTCTATCCCTAGATGAACTGCTTATTTATTGAAGGGGATTTATATTTCGAAGCCATTATTTTAGCATATTATATTCCATTTGTTGTTGTTTATTGACATTTGGAATTCATTATTTCTATTGCAAGAAAAATATACATAGTTAGTGGATGAAAATTTTAAGAAGCCCTTTGGTGATGATAATGAATAAGAAAAAGATAGTGGTGAGCCTACAGCAAAAGACCTATCCGGAGTTGAAGATGCAAACATATTTTATAAAGTAGTTAGTGGAACAAAAAATAGGAGATTGTATAGGCTTAGTTTCAAGGGTTATATTTTAGTTATAGCATAATTTGGATCATATATTACCTCACAGCTAACCTAATAATAATTAATAGTTGATGTGATTATTGTAGCCCCTGCCTTTAAGATTGTATTAAAAAAAATATCGAACAAGTGTAATCGGCAAATAGTTGAATGACAATGTGAAGCCAATCAACAAATAGCCTAGTTCTACTCCTAATGAGCTACAATGTTAGACATATTAAATTCTATAACTCCTTCAAATTCAAATGTACAAGTTCCACCAAATTTCTGTAGTTCTTCAAATGACTTACAGCAATCATGGCTAAACTTGGTAGTTTTTATCATATCCATATAATTAGGTATTTTTTGAGGCATCACATGCCTATGACTGTATATGTATGTATGCATATTGTCTATTTTAATATATAAGATGTAATGTAGACTTATATTTGAAATTAATGAAAGTTTCAATTTTGGGTTAAGGGACAATGCCATTTGTTGATACTACCATTGGGGATGACTTTCTTATTACATTTATATCTCACAAAATAATATGCACATGATAATTAAAAAAAAATTGAAACAATTCATTTTTACAATGAATTTATTACGAATAGTCCCTTGCAAAATGAATTAAAAAGAGAATTTATTCTGAGATTTGCTATGAGCAATCCCTTGCTAAGATAGGGGAGTCATATGCTAGAAGTGATGCGAATGTAACATGCAACTTCATCGTGAAGGAATTAGTGATGGTCTCATTCCTTCATTAAATTTAGTTAGGGACGTGATCTTCACTATTCCCTTGCAAAAAATAACCATATTAAAGGTTGACGTAACAATTTGGTGATGAAAATTTAAAAATAGTGAGGGATTTTGGGCTCTCAATAAATTTAGCAAAAGAATGATATTTGCCTCACAATTATTTAACGAAGAGGGAGTTTCAGAAAAATTTACGTGGAATCTTGCCCCTCACTAAATAATAATTAGTAACAAAAATAATTGATTTAGTGAGGAAGTTCCTCACTAAATGCTTATTTTCTTATAGTGTAATACTCATATTTAACTTAATAATTTTTTTAGAATAATATCATATATATAGTGACTTTAATATAATTCTAGGACATTTTTATACATCAATATGAAAATTTTCATGTGTAATTCCTACCTTTTTTTTCTTCAAAATTTTATCTCTATTTTATTATTAAAAATAATCATTTGATAATACCTTTAATATAATTTTGGCTTTTGCCCCTATAGATTAAAATGTAGGCTTCCAATGCACGGATTGTAGTTTCCTCATGATTAAATAAAATAATTAATTAAGTATACAATAAAGATTAATTTCAAATTTTCAAAGTAACCCAAAATCTAAAAAGTTAAAAGTTAAATCAGTTATGTTGTAATCTAAAAAAAAAAAAGATGAACTGGAACTGTTTCTATTCTTTGGCAAATACGTGCTGATTCTTAGTTAACATGCCTCCTTATGACACGTTAGTTAGTGTGGGAAGGTTTGGTACACCGTTTACATCATAATCATTATCTAATTAATAATTTAATTGCAGCTTCATTTTTTTCCCTTTTTATATTTAAATATTTTCTCACATATTTTATTTAATATGAGCCTAATT
Organism: Sindora glabra; assembly: GCA_020226215.1. Taxonomy (NCBI): domain Eukaryota; kingdom Viridiplantae; phylum Streptophyta; class Magnoliopsida; order Fabales; family Fabaceae; genus Sindora; species Sindora glabra. Next base: position 61,915,180 of record CM035233.1, read on the forward strand.
TCATTTAGAATGAAAGAAATAAAAGGGAAAATTATCCCCCTAAGGACTCGGGATACTTAAAAGTAGTTCTCACGGAGCCAAGCTCTCACGTTGATTACAAATATAAAACAAAGACCATGCCATGATAATGATAATTAAGGTTTGTGATTTAGCTATGAAAGCTTCCATGAGTGGAGCTAGGTTAACGGCTTTCAATTTATTTCTTTGAAAATTACATAAATGAGAGGAGTTTAACAGTTACTATGTTATGATTTGCTTAAGAGAAGAAAATAATTAAATTGTTCTGTAAATTTTTATTATTTCATATAATTTAAAAATCTTGGATCTTTATATTTATATTTACTTTTAATTAAATATTTCTTATAACAATTGGCGTAAATAAATAATCAATTTTTAATGATTTATGGATGAAGAACACGTGATTCTTTTTTCCGTCTAGAAATATAAAAAAAACTTATCAAAAATTTTATTTTTTAAAATTATTTACTAAGAATAGAATTAGTGCAAAAGTTATGTCAATGATTATCATACGTGATCTTTACTAATAAAATTTTATTAAAAAAAAGTGCCGACAAATATTCAATTAAAAATGAGTATACATACAATGACTTGATTCTAAATTCTAAAGTTGATTTGTGCCTAATTTATTCTTGTCAAAGACGAATGAAAGATCATTTGAGGAATCAATTAGTTCTCAGTTTCTCGATTTTTTTTATAAAAAAAGTTAATTAATTAGTTTAAAACTGTTACAGATAATTACAAAGTTATCTTGTCTCTGCCTACTTCGAAACAAATTAGTGGCAAGCTATAAAGAATAATTGTTAATTAAAACCGACCTGCACGACTAAGTATATTGGCTTCCAGCTCAATCACTTGCTGAAACAAGTTAATGGGCCCATCTAATTAACCAATAATCACCCTGCAATATACCTAAAACTCAGTTGGATCTAGCTATAATCAATACATAGTAAAACAGAGATTAAATGAGTTAAACTCGTATTGGTTGGCGTCACTTACCAACCACATCCACTGGCAATATTCTGGAACACAGTCACGGGGGTAGGTGCCCTTTGTTTCCATCTTTCGAACTATCATTTCGACAAAAACAGGAAATTTGTTCATCAAAGCTACATAGACAAATAATGTAGTTACATTCATACACTGTTGCAGTGTTAGTGTAATAGTGCTTTCCATTGCCATATTTTGAGTGTACGGCGGCTTGTTTGCATTCAAAGGGTCGATCTCGTATCCCCCTATACCCCCACGGTCTAGCATCCATCCTGCTCTCCAAAATAAATAAATATTACTTCAGAATTTTGAATGAGTTTTTTAAAATCGTAATTTTTTTAATTTCAAGCATATATTATATTGAGTCAAAATTTAAGAAAATAAATATTATATATAATGTATGAGAATTTTCTATCAAATCTTAGATAAAAAATAAGTTAAATAGATAAATATTAATGATTGAGAGAATAAATTAATGAATTGTAATACTTAAAATTATAAGTAAATTAAATGAAAAGATGTAAAATTAGAGGTGGTAAAAATATAATTTTCCTTTGACTTATTAATTCAACCATTGATCCACTAATTAAATCATTTTAACTTTATAAATATAGGTTATATATGCATTAAAATAATCAAATATAAGTAGTATAATAATAATTTATATTAGATATAATTAAAAAATAACACAAATTTTGTAAAATACCAAAGGTATTATATTCAATTATTATGAAATTATCAAATTTTTATTTAAGATTTTTTTTAAAAAAATAAGATTTATCCTCCAATTTTAATTGATATGACTGATTCTCATTTATTCACGTGCAATTAAAGTCTAAAACCTTTAATTGGATTAACTTATGAGTTTAAATTTGATGTGTTTTTGATATAAAATATTTTGTATTATTGATGAGTAAGAAAATGATACATTATTCAAAATATGATAATAATTAAATTTTTTTTATTAATAATAAGAAAATTTTAATCTTAAAATGTTAGGATGATATAAAAATAAATAAAAATATAAAATTAATTTTTATTGAATCAAATTTAAACCTTAACTTATCAGTGTATTCAATGATGTGATTTTCAAATGTTTGATGAATATGACGTTTGAATTAACATTTTATAAAATCTCCAACCTTTTTCTTTTTTTGAAGTTTGCAATTTCCTACGAGGGAGTGTAAAATTAAAATTCTCTAATTTATATTGTTCAATTATTTTAAAGCTTATGATGGTAGTGCACAATTTTTTTTGTGTGTGTATATACGCCTCTTTTTAATACATTAATGACAAGCAAATTTATATACAAGATCTTTAATATATTATTAAAAGATCTTAAATTTATTTTATTATTAATATTATTTTTGTTACTATTAATAATAAAAATATATCATATTATTGAAAAATCAATAGTAACCATAAATTTCTATTAATAATAAGAGAATTTTAATAATTTTTTAATATAATAATATATAGATAAATAATAATATAAAATTATTTGTCATTAATGATCAATAATTCTTATTCATATTCCTTCTTATTAAATCATATTCATTGATTTTTCTCTGTATAATTTATTTATTTGGTACAAAAAATATATCAGGAAACCTTCTAAAGAAATGATCATGATTAACATCAATTATTATGACGAGATAATAAAATTCAGGATCATGAAAAATTTCCGGCTAATTTTACCATGCATCGGTTAAAATTCAATGTATAAATAAATTAATTTTATTAATAAAATATAAATTAATAAATTAAATTTTTATTTAAAAATATAAAATTTAATATGAATTATTAAATATTCAATATATGAATAAATTTAATTTACATAAAAACTTAACAAGGTTTTCCCCGAATTCCATCTAAAATTTTAGCTAATTGATCACATTGGCAGACGTTATCTTGTGTTCACAACCTTCTCTGAGAATCTGAAAAGATACGCCTCCCTTACCCAAAAGAACGTGAGTATGAATAAAGTGTTAAATCAAGTGGGTCACGCGTCCCTCCTCCCGAGACAGCCCTTTGTGTTTGTGTGCATCTGTTACAGTGCAACATTAAACTCTTCACAATCTCTTTTTGGGTTCAATTTTTGCCACAAGTACTAAAAACCCATGCCATTTTTTGAAAATTTGAACCTGAAAAGGTAGGAGGAGCTCGTGGAAGTGGAAAAGGACTCATCTGCTTCATTTTAAAAAGCAGAGAGATAGATGGGGCTGTGCCCAGCTTCTCTCCCAAAGTCAATGTGTTTTGGTGTTTTGCAGCTAAATGCTGGGGTTTTCATCTTTATCATTCTAGCATCCTAATCGGGCTGTTTATTATTTCATGAAGTTAAGGTACAAGCTAATAAAAGGAACATTAGAACATTGTAGACAATAAGTGCTTAAGATAACCCCCAGTTAAGATCCGGTTCTCCGCTACGTGCCCGATATTTTTGTTGTTTTTCTCCCTCCAACATAAATAATATGAGAAATCAGAAATGCTTTCACGAGGGTGTAACGTACTCAAAGAAACTGCAGGGTCTCTAATTTGTGGTGTTTGCGACGGAATTTTTAGAAAAAGTATTAGATTAAAATTATTTAATTATAATGATTTGTTCTTTAATGAATGTAATTAACTAATTTTAATGTAATGATTTTTGAAACTTTCAATATCATTCTAAATTTTAAAATTATACAAATATCACAGAATTCAACCTAAGTCGTTATATACTAAAATGCATTATATTTAGTTATTTATAATATTTTTTAAATATTATATTATTTATAAATTTGGATTTAATACTATAATTATAACTGCGATTATTATATCTAATTGTTCAAATGAATTGATACCTATATTTTCATGAATATTGTGGTGGATCAAGATTTAATATTATATATGTGACCTCAGTGCATGAAAAAAAAAGGATTAATTCATTTGATATTTAAAAAATTATTTTAAATTATTGAATATACTATATATTTATTTCATGCAGGGAATAAATTTTTCCTATTAAATGATGAGTTCCACAATTTATGAAACAAAATAATAGCAAAGTATCTTCGAAAAAAAGTGTTTATATATATATATATACACACCAAAAAAATAGCTCCATGCTGCTTAAACTCCATGCTGCCATATTTGAGCATATAGTAAGTTTAAATTTAATTTATTATCGATATAAGTCGATTTTACTATATTATTCATTTTTTTGTGTAAATTAATTTTATTTTATTATCTATTCCTCTATTGCCATACTATTAAAATTACTATAATTTTTTTTATTTTTTAATGATATATTATTTTATATTAAAATATTTTATATTTATAGCATATTATATTTAGAGATTATTTGATTCGTTTTAATAGTATTAAAAGTCTTATTTCTCAATAAATAGAAAAGAAATGAGTTATTTAGTAGGCTATTTAGCAAATTAGAAGAAATAGAATTTCATAGGAAGTCATACTTCCCACAAAATATGACCTCTAAATAAATTTTATTTCTTATACTATTTATGGATATAATAATAAAATTATTCTCATTAAATTTTATTAATGATAATTAAAATTTATTATTTTATATTATAATAATATTGAGAATATAATAGTCATCCTATTGATACTTCTTAAGATATTTAAAATTGAATTAAGTAAAATATAGAAAGTTATTTCTTAAGTAATATTATTTCTTTATATCAACCAAACAATTTTAAATACTTTCAAGTACTTAAAAAATTTATATAAGAAATTATTTTATAAAAAATTTAATTTTTTATAAGAAGTTATTGGTTATGCGAATTAAAGAACTCCTTAAATTATATAAAGTATGCACTGCTCTTCCTCTTTGTCACCATCTATTGCCTTCTTCGCATTATTTATTATTGATACCTTCAAAGAGATATAAAAAAAATTTATGTTTTATGGTAAACAATTAAGAAGAAATATAAAAATTATAGACACTTTCCCCGTTTTAAATAACACCATCGTAATTAGAGGATTAATACATACATACATATATATATATATATATATATATATATATATATATATATATATATATATATATATATGGTTAATTGCAGTGATGCGGTCCCCGGGGACTCGCTCGTGTGATTGCGAGCTATCGTGGGATATCCGGATATTTCTAAGTTTAATTTTTTATAAATTTTTAAGTATATTAAAAAAATTTAATTTAATTTATTTTAATATATAATAATTTAATATAATTTTTTAATTCTATTTAATTAATTCATTAAAAAATAAAATTAATTAATTAATTGTAATTTATTAAAAAATATTATTTTTTAGTCAATCTAATTTAATTTTTTTAAAAATTTTATACGATCCACTGCATAATTTCAATTTTTATATGTATAATAATGTAATCATTTTTAATTAAAACAAAGTTGAGGTTGACTATTTTCACACGTAAAAGATGTGGACTTACATGGGCAAATTCGCACGAATTGCCCATTAAATCCGACCCTTTCTATGTTACACCCCTGCATACTACTTTGTGTGAGGAAGTCTGCATTTAACTATTTATAAGATTTTTTTATAAAATTTATAATTTTTTATGTAAAGTGGATTATTATTTTTTTAAAATAACATAAGTTACAAGAATATATTTATTTATATAAAATTTATAATTTTTTATAATATTTTATATTTTTTATAAATCTTATCATATAAAACAATGATAATTGCAACGCAAAATTTTTAAAAATTGTATAATAAAATTTAAATTATATATAAAATATTATAAATTTTATAAAAAATATAATATTATTAATAAAGTTATATACATACTACCTCAATTTAAAATAGTATAGAAGAATGTCCTACCATGATGCTCTCAATTTAAAATAGTACAGAAGAATGTCCTGACTATTTTCATGCGAAGTTCTTCATATTTATATTTTGACATGCTAGTCATTCACACAATTCTGTCGTCTTTGTATTATTTGGTTCAAAAATGTTATATGCATATATTTAATTTTTTAATATTTATTAAATTAAATTTCATAAATTTATTTATTATTTTATATTAATCAACATCTATTAATTTATATTTAAAATTTAATTTTAAATCTTATTTTTAATATACGTAATATTATCATATCACATTCATTACACTAATAGAAAAATATGACACGCATGATAATAATTTATATATTATTATTGATTATTGATTTAAAAAAAAAAGGTTGAGGACTCTGCTTACTTATTCTATTTAAGTAAAAAAGAACTTTTCATTATCAATTAAATTATTTTAATTTTTTTTAAAAATAAAAATATTTACATCTTGCAAAAAATAACTTATTATAATAATTTAATTTAGGTGTTATCTAAACGATTCCTTAGTCTTTCGAAGTTATAATTAAATAAGGTGAAAAATTGCAGCTCCCGGCTCTCAGCCGCCGGTGACCCATCTAAAATCTTGACATCATTAATTAGTAACATCCCCCACCGCTCCCCACTCCCCACCCAAAAAAAAAAAAAAAAGCCGTTACATCTCATCTTATCTTATTTACGATAAGCTACCCTATAATGTATTGATATCACTCTACCAATCACTGTTCAGCACAGGCTACACGCTCTTCTAAATTATGGAAGCAAACTCCATTATATACGTGTACAGACGACAAATCACCCTCCTTCCACAGATTACGACACACCCTCCAAATTTTCACTCTTCTTCTATTTTATTTTTATATTCCATTATTTTTTCACTTATATATAATAATGATTTGTCTATGACCACTTCAGTCCACCCCCTACCTCGATATTTTAACTCCATCTTGATTTGAATCAGGAACTATCCTCATTCCTTCGGATTCCTCTCTGGCAAATACTGCAATTGCAATGCAGCACCGCTTTGTACTTTGCTTAAAACTCCTTGTCAACTTTTGAATGAAGTCCAGACCTTAGAGTTACTTGAAATCCCTCACTCTGCATTTTTCCCGCAGGCAGTGTCTGTGACGATGGCACAGAAGCACTTGCACGAGCTACTCCAAGAGGATCAAGAGCCATTCCTTCTTAACAGCTACATTTCCGATAGACGCAGCCAGCACAAAAGGCCTTCTCCTAAACCCAGTTTCCACCTTAAGAAACGAAAATCAAATCACCAAATCTCAAACTTTCCTGCAAATCTCTGTAAAAACGCTTGCTTCCACTCATTCCCACAAACCCCCGATTTCAGAAAATCACCTCTCTTCCAATTTACATCCCCTGTCAAAAGCCCCTGCAGGTCTCCCAATGCCATTTTCCTCCATGTCCCTTCTAAAACAGCCGCCATTCTTCTCGAAGCGGCTCTCAGGATTCAGAAACAATCTTCAAAACCCAAATCTCCGAACAAGAATAACGGTTTCGGCCTACTCGGGTCGTTATTCAAGAGACTAACTCAACGAAGACAGAACCGAAAGAAGCAAATAGAAGGTGACAGAGTTAAGGATGTCTTGAAGTGGAATTCGCCTCTTCTAAGGGGGAAACTTTCCGGTGGCAGCAGAAAAGGACAAGAAAAAACAAAGGCTGAGAAGGTTGAAAACATCTCTGATATAAGTTCATGTGGGGTGGGTTTTCGTTGTTCTTTCAATGGGAGGCCAAGCAGTGTTGTTTGGTCTGAGACCAATGAGGAAAAGTCTCTGGATACGGAAACCTCCACTAGCAATCAGTCTTATGAATCTCAAGAGATTGATTTTGTATCCAAACAGCAAGGCGACCTGGATTGTGCTTGCTGCGAAAATGGGTTTTGCGAAAGCCCATTTCGTTTTGTTCTATTAAGCACCCCTTCTTCCGGCCGACGAACACCAGAATTGACGTCCCCAGCATCGTCTCCGGCACGCCGCCAAACAGAGGTTTGTCTTCCTCTTACATAACATCAATTTTTTGGTTATTATATTTCTAATTCTAATAGTATCAAAAAGGAAATACTGTGAGCTGAGTTGATGAAAACTCGGTCTGCCCCCCAGACCGAGTTGACCCCGTGAGTCAACTGGCTTCCCCACTCTAGTCTGTGGTCGGTAAGAGGACCAGGTCTGCAAATATTGCCGAGATTTCTCTTTTACGTGACAATTTTACTCCATCAATCTTGCCAAAAACTTGCCGATGGTAGGGGCTGGGTGAGATTAACGTGTCAATTCAATGGCTTTCGTTTCTGAAATTTCTCATAATTGTACCTTCGATCTTGTGTCTGCCATGCAAATCTTTTCTTTCTGTTTTTATTTTCTCTCGACTATTTTTTTTTTTTAACAAATTATGCTTTTGTTTCTTCTCTTGTTTGGTACTAGATCCCGACATTCTGTTCACTAGAAAAATGGTTTCTCCTATTTAATTTTTTAGGTATAAAAAATGTCAATAAACAAACACAATTATGAATTCGGTTTTGAGTCTAAATTCAATGAAAATATTAGCCCCTCAATTAGGATAATATTTCTAATAGAGGTTGGTATGAATTGTAATAGGACAAAGAAAATGATGAACGGGAAAGCCTCAGCAAGTTCCAGTCAGGGGAAGAAGAGGAAGAAGAAAAGGAACAGAACAGTCCAGTTTGTGTATTAGACCCACCATTCGAGGACGACGGCGGCCATGACAACGACGATGAGGACGACGGTTCCGATTTGGAATGCAGCTATGCCATCGTAAAGAGTATGTCACCGTAAACTTTTAATTTTGTACCGCCCTTTGCTCATCGCATTGTCGTTTTCAATCAACAAACAATCGTACACGCTTCTTAAAACTTGCTTGTCTGTTGCAATATACCATAGAAGGCCTGGCTAAATAACAAGTAATGACACTTGCATTTCATTTTATTTTGCCGTACCCTCGTCACAATTTCACATAATATATGTATGATCGTGTTACATTAACACCGCCAAATCGATGGCATATATAGGTGATACAAATACAATTTTAGCCATATTGGTCGCATTAGTTTAAGTAATAATATCATTTATTTGTCTGTAGTTTTACATCGATTTATGTATTTTTTTCCCATTACATAAAACAATACTCAGTATGAATGAATATATTATGTTTGTCTCAAATTTTAATTATTATCATGATTATTTTTTATTATAACTTACATTGACATTAAAAAATTTAGCATTATTTTCATAAAAATATTAACAAGTATGTTACTTTTTTAATCTAGTAATAAGGCTTCTTCAAAAATAATTAATTTTTCATCAAAAATAAATAATTTTCTATTAGATCAAATTGTAAAATTGAAAATATAATACACCTAATAGTATTTGTACAGAAGGAATATTAAATTTTTAATATTAATATAATATTAGAATTTTTTTTCCTTTCTAGAGATTGCAAAAAACAGATATACGGGTAGTAATTAATAAATTATGAGATTATGATTGAGACTTTTCAAATACATTATATTATAGTCTAGAATAATCTCGATTTATGATGAATTTCTTCTTATTTATCCTTTTTTTTATAAAATTTAAAATTTTTTATGTTAAATTATTCGCATGTTTGTGTTCTATATTCCTTTTTATTTTTTTAATCCTATTTTTGTTTCGTGAGAGAGAGAGAGAGAGATTTTCTCCGACAACTGAGTACAAATGCACATAAAAAGCACAATCATAGGAGAAGTTTTATTTTAATTAGTAGTTATAAAGAGTATTGTAAATAATGAGATGAAGGATGCTATTTTTTGATGTGACATAATTGTGTTGATGTGAAACCATGTTATCTGTGTGGGTTCCATTCAAAGATTTACATGAGCTCATACACAAGGCTACAACTCCTATTGAATATTTGGACGTGACCTACTACTTGCTTATAAGAGGACATAACCAATGGCGTCATTAATTTTGACCATGTCCCACTTTTTTATATGTTAGGAGATCTGTCTTAATTCAGACATAGTTCCGTTCAGCGTCTTGCAAGTTTCATCAGTTTCTGTAGTACTTCTTTGGTTGTTGAGGATCATGTTTTTTCCCTATTCAGTTATTACCGCTTGAAAAATGGTGGAACCCATTTGAATGAGCAATACAGACATGCTCATTCGTTACAGTTTCTTAAAATTTGAACGAGCAAAACTTAAAAATCGACAAAGAAATTGTTGAATTCTTATCTGTTAGTAATTTTTAAACGACTGTTTAAGGAAAATGCTTTAAAGAGTGTATCATTAAATAGTAAAATTCGCGAATTTCGTAATCTCTTAAATTAAACGGGCAAAGAGCAGAGAGTGAGTTCAAGAGATGGGGAATAGCATTATTCTTAATCGAAACATGTTTGTCACTGAGCTTCTTTTTATTTTCAATTATGCAGGAGCACAACAGCAGTTGTTATACAAGCTTCATAGATTCGAGAAACTGGCAGTGTTAGACCCCATTGAACTCGAGAAAAGAATGTTAGATCAAGAAGAAGATGATGGCGAGGCATATATCGAAACAGATGATGAGGATACTAAAACATGGGATAAGGAAAAGGATTCTGAAGACAGACGACAAGTCCCAGAGGATCTCAAGAGACTGGTTTCAGATCTCATTATGGATGAAGAAAGAGAGCTGAATTCATCAGAAGATCGAGATATGACGATGAAGCGAATTTGCGAGAGGCTGGAACTGTGGGAAAAAGTGGAGTTTGACTCAATAGATATGATGATAGAACAAGACTTTTGCAGAGAGGATGTTGGTGGGTGCAAGAAAAATGTAGAGGAGAAGAGAGAGCTGGCTGGCCAGCTCGAGCTTTCAATCTTTGGGTATTTAGTTGAAGAATTTTCTCAAGAGCTAGTTTGTTAAACTTAGGATAATTATTGTTTGTTCTTTTTTTTAGATGATGGAAGAGGACTGTCTGAATGTGACTGGCACATGAGCCTGATGAAATAGGCTAGTTAGAAAAATGATGGAAGAGGCTGATGTGAGTTTGGTATATGGGAATATATTTTGGGGTTTGATGTACATCACTGGTGTATGTAAGTCCCCTTTTATCCTAGTCCAACATAATTTTTACAATTATCTAGCAACATCTATGACAACATTTATCACATGTTTAACAGATTCTGAATATTTAAACCGATTTAATTTTAATTATTGACATAATCAAAACACACAAACAAATAAAAGTGTATATGATATAATAGCTGAGCTCCTGTGCGAAACACAAAATTCTTTTTAAGTCAAATTTAATATATATATATGCTTTGTGTTTTAGGAATAAATATTATCAAAAAAATTATTATAAGATTAATATAATTTGTATGGTTAAAAAAATTGTAATTAGAATTATAAATATATATATATATATATATAAATATAAATATACACATTATTCCCCTTCTATGATTTTTTTTTACAAAATTATATTTTCTGAAAAATTAATATAAGATATTGAAATTAGCAATCAAATAAAAAAATAAAATTTAAGAGATCAAATGCTTAATTCCATCAAATCAATATATTTCAAAATTAATTTAAAACTATAATAATCACTTTTTTAACCAATAAATATATTGTGACTTACTTCTTCTATTTCTTTTTAAGTGTCATTTAAGATAATGTAAAAGAATTAAAAAAATAGAAAATAAATTTTTTTAAGAAAAATAAGTTCTAGTTTACTAATATATTTTTTTATTAAAAGTTAATTAATAAGTAAATTTATTGAGCCTTTATTTACATAATAGGGGTAATATTTGAAAAAAAAGATAATAAATACAATCTTAATTTACAAACAAACAAAAACAAATTTGTTCTTCTAAACAATGCATAAAAACGAATGGGAGGAGTTTCTAAAATCTCAAGAATTTTTTTTATTTATTCAAAAGAGAATTGAGCAATTAAATAATTGCAATATATTTCCTTCATTTCTTTTTAAGTATCATTTAAGTTTAATGTATAAAGATTAAGGAAGGCAATAAATAATCTTAATTTTGGAAGAGATAAATTATAATTTATTAATAAATTTATTTTAAAAAATTAACTGGTAAATAAAATTATTAAATATTTATTTAGATAATAAGACTAAAAAATAATAAATATAATTTTAATTTCTTAAAATGATGGATAAATAAAAATATTTTTTTCTCTGAAATGATACTTAAAAAAGAATGAAAATAGTATTAAATTTGGAAAGAAAGTAAATTAATCTAATAAAATATAAAAATAATAAATATTGTATTAAATATTTTTTATATAATTTTTTTTAAAGATCGCTTTGAGAGGAAAATTTTTTAAAAAAATTCCACAGAAAGATATAGATGTTTTCTCATCTTTCATCCTCTCCATTCAAACGTACTGCCATGCTTTCTCTGTTTCTAGCTTTATGCTTACTATCCCTGATGTACGTTGGATGGATGCATCAATATTCTTTGGGGCTCTCGATTGTGTTGTCCTTCACTTTTCATTTTTTCAAAATGTTTTTGGCCTTGCTGTGTTGCACTTCTATTTCTGTTTCTCTTTAGTATCTGATATTTGTAATATTGCAGGAACATCTAATAATATTTCTGAGATTTTGTTTCCTTTAGTATCTTGGATTCAAACGTGAATTCAAACTCGAAATATACACTCAATCACTTATATCTAAATCTTAAATTCTAAATATATATTCAATCACTTGTCAATCTTATTATTATAAAAAAATAAAAATTACTCCTACTATTAAAAAAATGTAAAAAAAATAGATAATAAGCAAGGATGTTTGTTTCTTTAAACCAAATACTACAATGTGAGATTTTTTTATTTTTTATTTTTTTTTACATTTAGATATCCCTGTACCTTTTTTTATTAAATATGAACCTAATTTTGTTCGGAACGAAAATAACAAATTCTTCCCATAAAAAATACCTCCCAGGAGAATGAGGCTTAAATTTTATTTGAATTCGCATCTTGCGTCATAAATATATGTGGCATAGGGAATAGGTTTTTTTTTAAAAAAAAAGATAACTTATACATTGGGATGACAACTTCACCCTCAATACTCATAATTTTTCTCCATTTAGATATGAATACTAAGTTGAAAAAATGAATATGGGTGCAAGCGTGAGAATTTTATCTTGTACAAGTATGGTAAAGAGATTAATACAATCCAACTCTCTTTATACTCATATTATATAATATGAATATAAATTTAATTTATTTTTTATATAAATTAATTTTATATTATTATCCAATCATATATTATCATATTAATAAAAAATTATTAAAATTTTTTATGATTGTTAAAAATTCTTAATTATTATTATTATTATTTTAATAATGTATCCTCTTTTCATTCACTAATAATATAAAATATTTTATATTAATAGTGAATTAAATTTAAACTCATATAATATATATATTTATATGTATAAATTTTAATTATATAATAAAAAAACTAAAAGTATGTATGTAATAATTCAATTTAAAGATAAAAAGGTTTTTAAAAATAAATTTTAACAAAAACTTTGTGTTATCATTTAAAGTGTTAGTATTATTAGGGGGTGTTTAACAAGTAATTTTTCCATCAATTTTTAATTGATTTGATTCATTTTGACTGATCGATTTAGTCAAATAACTATTTTTTAAGTATATAATGAATAACTAATTTGAATAATTAATTGACTCTTAATTAACTAATTTAAAAATATTAGAAAGTTTAATATTTCTAAACTAATTCACCCTAAATCAATAAAAAGATATTTTACTCTTGCCTTTAGGGAGAAAAAAGTTAACCTCTACCACCTGAAGTTAAACAAAGGCATATAGTCAAAACTTATTCAAATAATATTAATATTATATATATTGAAAATGAGATTCGAAATTAGGTGTCGAATATAAATTAAGAACTATTATCAAATATAAGATGGTAAGATAAATTTATAAAATTTTATTCAATAGTTGTAAAAATTTATAACTCAATTTTGAATTCTATTTTTTTTACATATAATAATTTTATTCAAATGATTTCATTATCAATTTTAATTAATTAATTAGTTGCATAGCTCAAAAAGGAAGTTATTAATATTTACTTGATATATATCACCCGTATATTGTGTCATAATAATGTAGTCAAACCTTATTTAAACAGTTTGATTAATAATTCTAATAATTAGTTAATTAGTTGTATAACCAAAAAAAGGAAATTATTAATATTTACTTAATATATCTCAACTATACATGATGTAATAATAATGTAGTTTTTAAGAGGTGGTTGCTGGTCTTAATACCTTTTTAAATTTAATTTAATTAGTTGTACAACTAAAATATTTTATATTAGTAGTGAATTAAATTTAAATTTATATAATATATATTTATATATAAAAATTCTAATTATATATATAAGGGATTTTTTGATATTGATATAAATCTAAATGACTTATGCCAAATATAAACCATTAAACATGATAAATTTTAAAGGTTAAGATCAATTTCTTTTTAAATTTTTTTTATATTACATATAGCTTAATCCTTCTCTCAATTAATGCATAAAAAAATGCATATCATTAATGTACAAAAACCTATTTTAATAAAAATATTAAACTAGAAACAAATTTTTTTTCTTTTTGATTATTGCGTATCATGGATCAGCAACGATATTAATGTAATTTCTTATTTATTTTAATAATATATATCTCGGTTTATAAATATATTTATAAAATATTTTCCTTAATATGCGCTATTTCATATTTTAGATTAAATTTAAAAAGGTGTATCCCATTCATTACCAAAAGAAAAAGGTGTACCCCATTTTGATACTATTCATAAAAAATTGATAAAATGGTGCTAATAGAAGTTATAATCTTTTGAGATGATTTCAAAATAGTAATATGAATTTAAAATATTTAATGACTTTAAAATGGAGTGCTAACAAAAACTATAGTCTTTTGATATAATGACTTTAAAATTATTTGAAATTAATCTTAACTTTTAAATTTTATTATAATTAATGATTGAAATTTGGTATAAATTATTTAAATTTAAACGGGTGTCAACGAATTTCATATATATATATAATTTTCATTTAACAACATTAATGTATGTTAATGATAAATAACAATAATAATATTATTATATACTATTTGATAGGGGATCAATTGATATTAATGTAACTCTTACATTAAATTTCAACCTTTGATTCCATTTGTATCTAATAATTTATAATACATTTGAATATTACTAAAGTTGACTTTAATAATGGGAAAGAATTAATATTTATTACATTTATCTTTTGTTTCCTCTTATAATATTTTTATTTTTTTTACTCATATAAAAATTGTAATTTATATAATTCTTTTAAATTTTATTTCTTTTTTACATATTGTAACCTATTCTCATAAGGAATGTTTTTAATTTTCAAAAGTCTCTTCATACTAATACATATAACTTGTTTTCAATTCGTTGTTAAAGATAAATTAATACTCTATCAATATTTTAGTGTCATTCGATGTTATTTTAAGTGTTTTATAATCTGTCATGTTTAAGATTTAAACTTAAATTTTTATATATTTGTGTTAAATAAATTATTATTCTTATAATTGTATAAAAAATGATGTGTTAATACTCGAGTGCATAAATTGGATTGGAAACTACCTTGCAACTAAACCATTAAAAATCTTAGGATTTATTAATTTTGGACTGGATGTTTTTCCATGTGAAATCGAGCTTCCCTTGTAAACTTCTCAATCATGTTTTAAGTGAGAAGCAATATTGGCATTTCAACATGATTAACAACGACATTTATGGGTATAAAGATAAAATACATCTCTGATCGTGATACTAAAGAGGTAGCATATTCACGAAAGTGTCTAAAGAAGAAGCATAGTGGTGGCATCAAGTAGTAATAAAAAAAAAAAGTAATTTCGTGTTCCAAAATATATAAATTTAGAATAATTTAAAAAACAAAATAGATTGTAATGTGTAAAAAAAAATAAAGTTTAGAATAATCTTTCATCCAAAATATATAAATCATAATTTTCAAATAAATAAAAAAAGATAAAAAAAAATAAATACAATAAGTACTAATTCTCTTTTATCGTTAAGGTCAATTTTAGTAATTAATTCAAATATATTATTAACCATTAGATACAAGCATAATCAATCATTAAGATTGTGTAAGTCTTTTAAACCTACACCAATACTAGTTGATTCCCTTCTATATTATTTATATATTATTTAATTAATCATAAGATATATATTTTAAACAATAAAAATATCTCTTATCAATGTATAATTAATTTTTTTGAAAAAAATATTTTCCTAAGTAGATCTATTTTTTCTTATCTATTAGATATATGATTATGTTTTATGATCGATAAACCAGTTTTTAATTAATTTATATAAAGGAAATAATTAATTGATCAATTTTCTCCTTTCTGTTACTATCATGTTACAAGAAATTACAATTACTTATAAATATTTTAAAAAATTTAATAAACTAAAATGATATATCATTTAGAAGAAAATTTAATTAATATATAAAATTAAGAATATCTAAATAAATTATAAAAGATATCAATGTCCTCAAATGTTATTTTGTATACAAATAGCCTATAATAAATAAATAATTTTATCAAATATATTTATTTAAATAATTAATTTTATTAGTTAATAGTTAATTAAATTGACTAATTACTAATGTAATCAGTTAATTGATATATAAAACTTTAATATTTTTGGATAACTAGTATTTTATTATTATATGTAAATTTTAAATTTTATTAAAAAATTATAATAGGATATAGATAAAGGTATTGTTAACTCCATCTTCTAAAAAATTTAATATTTTCATTATTAGATTATTTTTTCTCAAATCTTAAAATAAATAAATTAAAATAGAAAACACAAATTTCAATGCATTTAAGATTATTGAATGATGAAACTATTCCACTTCTTAAAAAGTAAATTTTTTTATAACATTAGTCTATAAATAAATGTTTTTTATTTAAATAAAATGAGAAACAGGGATGAATACGGTGATTCTATATCAGTGAACTCTTTAATACATACTTCCATTCCCATTAAATTTTTTGAATCACCGTATAAAAATTGATGGGAATGGAAATATGTATTAAAGAGTTTACTGATATAGAAACGGAGAAAGATAGACTATTTAATATAGGTAATGAAAATCTTAGCTGCTTAATCGTATCCACCCCCAATTACTCCTAGTTGTACATACGGAAAAAGAATAGAGCAAGGCAGTCAAACAGACGACTTACAATAGCAGTTATAAAGACAAAAATTTGGAAATTTTTGGGCTAACTTTCAATTAGAAATTTGGAATTGCCCATATCTATTTCATCTTTTGGGCAATGCCAAAAAAAAAAAAAAAAAGGTTAAAGACCTTTTTCTTATGAATTTTCTCGGTTTTTTTGGGCCATGAATCTTCTTATTTTGGACTTCTCTTCGTCGAACTTTACTCTCATAAGTCATAATAGACATCCAAATCCAAGTGACTCCACTTCTTACATGAATCTTGCGCCTGGGACAATAGCAGGCTCATCTAATGACAAGAAAGGCCCATCTAGACCGGAGGACGCCCAAAAAAAAAAAATTAACAATCCTTCATCGACTCAAAAGAATATATAGCTATATTATAATTATAATTTGGAAAGTTTTACGGTGCACCAATTGCATTGATGTACCATAAAATAAAAGGCATACAGTAATATATAAATTAATAAATTTAAAATTTTGAATTTAATGATGCATTGAGGTAAGTGAAGCAGTATAAACATTCTTCATAAAGACTCTTATATATATATATATATGTATATATATAAAGAAAGGACTTTCATACTCTATATATATAGTTAAAAAATAATGTACAAAATTATGTGGAAACAACTTTCTTAAAATAAGAGGTGTTATTTGTTTATTTATTTTGGTCATACTTTCCACTTATAGCACTGAACAAATAATGCATATTTTATCAGCTGTTTTCTTTTTCTATCACATTCTAAGACAAAATTTAGGCAATGGTCCCCAGAAGCACGTTTTTCATATTTCCCTTTTTGGGATGTCGATTGATGTTCCCTGTCAGAGGTATCAAATGGATTCAAATGACCTAAATTGCATTTTTACCACATTTCTGAAATCATCTTCGTGTTCGTCTTTCTTTTATGGTGGGAAAAGGCCAATGCTGAAACTGTAATACGGCTGGAGCTTGTAGGTACGGTTTGAAAATTGCAATTCTTTATGCCTTTCAGATCACAATTAATGGAATCACAGTTGTCGCCAAGTTATAAAGGAACAGTACGCAACAGAGAGGAATTCTTTGGAGAATTCTTTGAAGACCTTATTTAGATTACGATAAATATACTAATTGTGAGTAATTTTAATTTAATAATTATGATAGTTAATAATATCGTAATTATAATAAAGTAATTTATATATATATCATAATTTGAATGTAAAAGTTACAATAAACACCTAAAGAATTTTATTTAAATTTTATCATTTCCAATATATTCAATTAAGATATACCAAATGCATAAAAAATTATAAAAAATATAATTTTGAATATATGTGAATGTCATAAAATTGATTATTAACTTTTTATTTAATGGTTAAGAGTAAAAATTCTTGCTGTATTAGAGCATACAACAATTTCCATTATAACACATCCCTTGTTTAAAATAAATAAAAAATTGAGAATTCGATTGGAAATTGGATTCCTATGCAAAACTTTTCATAAATTCAATTCTAAATGAATTAATTATTAGATTTTATTTTATTTTTTATGTTTCAAAGAGGAGTCAGTCTCATTTGATAAAAAAAGAAAGAAATTTTTTTATTTTTACTGTCCATCCGTATTGATTTTCTTACTCAACGTGTATTAAAAGTGTAGATTACAATACATCATCTATCATTATTTTAAAATAGTGAAATTTTATTTAACTAATACAATATTATACAAATTAATAAATCTAAACTTTTAAATTTATTGATATATTTTTATAATGATACGTCGAAATATTTTCCATGTTAAAAATTGACTTTTTAATTTTATAAATTTGAGAACTTCTTATGCAATAAGTCTTGACAAGTTTCTCCTCACCCATTGCACGTTTATAAATATGAGAATTGAATACGAAAGCAACAATTTCATGTACGGATTTAGAAAAGACGTAAATATATAATTCTTTAATTAATATGAAGTGTTTTGTAAAAAAATAATTTCAAATTATAAAATAAAAAATTATGTATCTATCTCTTATAAATTTATGTTTTTAATTTTATAAAAATTTGAAAAAATTGCAAGGATATAAATCTAAAAGAGGAATACCAGCCCCAAGTTTGAATATGCATGCAAAATATATAAATACATCAACTTATTATATTGATTATAAAAATATTTTATTTCTTGACATATAATATACATAAATAAGAGACAAATTAAGAAAAATATCTTTATATAAAAATAAAATAAAAATCATAATAATTAATTTTAATATTAAAAATTTAAATTAAAAATAAAATTATAATTTTTTAATAATTATATAATTATTTTAAATAATTTTATAATTTTCATTAATATTTTAATTCTCGTTATTAATATAAAATTTAATAATCATTATCCACTCATCGCGTGGCTCTGAAATCGGCACATAACCATCTAATCTGAGACAATAAATAAATGAAAGATTTAAAAATATTTTTTGGGAAAAAAAATCCGAGACCTCGAAATCGATTCCGTTGACTATTCAACCAACCGGACACACGTGGCCTGCAGCCTGGACGTGTCAGATTCAGTTACGACTAAACGACGACATCTTCCTCGCCGTTTGACTTACACGCTTCACGCCTTTCCTTTCAGCTTCAGGGTCCCTACTCTCATAAAACCGAGTTTTCATGAAGCGAAACACAGAATAAAATGTTTGGACGACAAATATTTTGCATAAATAATAAAAAATATTTTATTTATTTAATATTAAATATAAAAATTAAAAATTATTTTTTAAGTATTATAATTTTAAATATTATTTTTAATAATAAATATAAATGATATATTATTTATTTATTAATATATATAAATAATATTTTATTATGAGGATAACTTTCTGATGTTAAAACGTTTTTCTTTTCTCTGGGACCAGTGAAAATGGCTGATAACTCCCCAACTATTATATGTATCTTTAGTTTTATTTCTAGATGGTTGAAACTAATTTTAAGATTCACATTTGAACTAACTTTTCACCTTATCACGTTTATTTAAGTTTTATTTATTTATTTTCAAAATCATAACTACCCCCAATTATATTTAATAAGATTTTTTGTATGATTCCTTTTAGAGCGAACATAATTTTAATTTCTCATTTATGAAAGTAGTAATTATTATATTTTTTTAAATCTTATAATTAATATTATTAATTAGTTCCTCATTTTTATTTTTGCTATAATTATTAGTTCCTTTCTTCATTTGCAGAGTTAAAATAAATAAAAAAATACTGTAATAGATTGTTAAATTCCATCTTAATAATAATAAATACATATTTACTTTTTTGTTATATTGTTATTTTTTAAATTTGTTTTAATGTTTTGGTATAAGTGGAATGAATATTTATAACAAAAATAAGAATAAAAAATATTAATTATAAAATTTACAAAAATATAATAATCATTACTTTTATAAAATAGGAACTAGCTGCATTTACTCTTTCTTTCACAATTCTGTAATTTATGTTTTTATATACTATCCAAGCCAGTAAAATTGATTCGGTATAACATAAAATAAAATATTTAGAACTAATTTCTTTCAAAGTAAATGTTATAGGTAAAAGCGGAATGAATATTTATAACAAAAATAAGAATGAG